>OY759241.1:26948740-27470875 GCA_963662185.1 Eilema griseolum
GGTGATGTGGCTGTTCTTAACCCTGCTCTAACTGTTACCGCCATGGTGTAGATGTATGCGAACAATGAAACATACACTTTAGCCCCTCCGCATATAACCATACTCGCATTGAAGCGACACATTTCAAGCGTCGAAAAAATAAAATAAAATAATTTAACTATCACGTGTCAACGCAGGCTCGTACAGACACGTGTCGACCAATGTCAATGTGAAAAGGGCGAGTGCGAGTGCGAGTGTAAGCGTGTGCGGTGGGCTTAACATTGCATTCTAGGTCATATTTCATTGGGCGTCGGTATACTGCTTAAAGCGTGGTAATATATAACCAAGTTAATGACCAGACTCTTAGATAATGTGTATGCAAAATTTCAGCCAAATCTGTCAAGTGGCTTTCACGTAATGTTTGTACATCGAAGCTGACGGACTTCTAAAAAACATTTTTCGTCAATTAGATACATAGCAATTATTATTATTTTGAAAAGATGACAATGTTTTACTTCATCACGATTTTATTAATAAAAGATACGGCAGTTTAATCATCTTAGAATATGGTTCAACAAACAATACTTAGTCCAATAACGAATACTAATCAAATAACCCGCCCCTGATCGCTCTCGGTGCAAAAGTGCCCATAATGCTGCGTTGCCACGTTGGATGGCGATGGACAGCCTTTGGAGCAGGAACGACCCGGAACGAGTGTCACCGGTCGCCTCGATGAGTCTCTGTCCGATTTCTTTAATTAGGCTTTTAGCTTTGCAGTTTAATGTACTATTTATTTCGTTACGCGTTTCAGTACAAAAACAGGAAATAAGATTAAATATTTCATTAACACTCGAATAATCGTGGGATTGATAATCGTTTATAATTTCATGAATTAAACATCTGTCAACGATATAAATTCGAACTTTTGGTCATATATAATTACTTATTAAAAATTCTATTATGGTCAAGTTTCATTAAAAAGCCGCGTGGTTACCGGCAGAGTAGAATTTGGACCACCCCATCTCTTCCCATGCGGTGTCGTACAAGGCGACTAAAGGATAGGGCTGTTTAACATCAGACAGATATATACAGCCCTGATTCAGTCTTAGATGCATAGCTCGAGTCAACAATAGTGCCCGAAATATGGCAATAGGCTCACCCCCTATTACGTGGAACTGAATTGGTGAAATGTGGGTGTTAATTTGGGGCGTGATTATATGTATGTATATATTATTAAAAAATACTTACATACATATATATAGTCACGCATTTTCCCAATGGGGTAGGCAGAGACTACAGTAGCAATAAAATTTATATTAATTAAAAAATTACAATAAAATAACTGAACCAGCTCATTTGATAAGTATACTCGACAAGTAAACTTGTTTACTTAATTCAAATTCAAATTTTCAAATTCACATTTTATTTGCATAAAACATGGTGTACATAAATGTTATAAAAGGTTTACAAAACTGAGCATGCATGTTTTGCCAGTGGTGTACTAGCGCACAAATATTTATTCCCTATTAAATTGATCAAGAAATTCGTCAATGCTATAGAAGCTATGTTCATTTAGCCATTTATATAATTCTATTTTAAATTTTTTAGTGCTTAGTCCTTTAAGATACATTGGTATTTTATTGTAAATTCGTACACACATAGCAAGGCAACTCTTATTGTATTTGGTGGACTTCGGGATATCACTCAGCACAAGCCTATAGGGATCTCTCCGGCTACGTGAGTTTACACTTTTTGCTACTTTAAATAGATCACTATGTTGCCACACAAACAGACATATCTCATAAATATATAACGATGGCAACGGTAACAGATTGAGTTTTTTAAACATCGGTCGACATGACTCGTCTGGTTTAATTCCACATATAGCCCTAATGCACTTCTTCTGAGCAATAAATGCTTTATTGCAATCTGTACTATTATCCCACACTATAAGGCCATATCGTAATACAGATTCTACGTAAGCACGGTACGATATTATGGAAGTTTTACGGTTAGTGATCAGTTTTATTTGCCTTAAAGCGTATACGTATTTATTTTATTTTTTTGTTACGCTTTCAATTTGAGTCTTCCAGCTCATATGTTGATCCAACATTATTCCTAAAAATTTTGTCTCCTTGACTTCTTTTATTTTTGGTATATTCAAATTAAAATTAAACTTTTCATTGTAACATTGGTTAAATTGTACGTATACTGATTTGTTAAGATTAATTTTTAAATTATTTATATTTAGGTATTCGAATAGCATGTCAATAGTATTATTTATTTCATCTTCGTGATATTTAATTGCATTTCCTGTTTTTTTTGATGTCACAATAATCGAGATGTCATCAGCATATAAGATGCATTTGTGATTTAAAATACTGGTAATGTCATTGATATATATCAGAAACAATATAGGGCCTAACACACTCCCTTGAGGAACGCCACATACGTTGCATCGAGAGTCAGATAGATAGTCCACAACATTACAGTTTTTGTCGATTTTTGTGGTTACAACACGTTGTTGTCCGTTTCTCAGGTATGTTGATAGCCATAGAAGTGCAGGTCCCCGTATACCAATAGCGTCAAGTTTATCTATCAAAATGTCGTGTGAAACGTAGTCAAAGGCCTTAGATAAGTCAAAAAATAAACCCGTAGTCAAAATATTATTATTAGTATGAGTCAGCGTTATGTTTATCAAAGAATATATTGCTAGAGTCGTAGATTTTTGCTTTTGAAACCCGTGCTGCTCGATGCCTATTAATCGAAATTTATTACAATAACTTATTAGCCTCTTGTACATACATTTTTCGAAAATTTACGAAAGTATTGGAATTAATGTAATTGGGCGATAGTTATTGATGTCGGATTTTTCTCCTTTCTTAAAAATAGGCTTAACTATTGATATCTTTAACGCATCAGGGAACACTCCAGTTAAAAAGGATTGGTTTATTAGATGTGTCAAAACCGTCACTATTTCATCTACAGACGCTTTTATAATTTTGGTGCTAATTTCGTCGTAGCCTTCCGACCTGGTGTTTTTTAATGCCATTATTTCCTTTTTTACTTCACTTTCAGTCATTGGCATTAGATACATAGAATTAGCTTGCGTATGTCTTATATTTAAGTGGGTTTGGTTCTGACCTGTCGGGCTATTAATATCAATAATAATATAAATTATTATTGAAAGCGGATGCTATCTCAGCTGGATCTGTTATTGTTTTATTGCCTATTTTAATTGTGTCTATGTCATCCTTACGTTTAATGTTGAGTGCTTCATTTTTGATAACCCTCCAGGTTGCGATACATTTATTGTCATGTTTATTTATAAATGTCATATTTTCGTTCTTCTTTGAATTAAAAATACATTTTTTTAATAAATTAGAATATGTAACGTATTTAGTTGTATTAACAATTGTTTTATTTCTGTAGTAATTGTAACGCAACATTCTTTTCGTTTTACAGCTTTTTTTCAAGCCTTTGGTAATCCAGTTTTGTCTTTTAGCGGTATTATACATTTTTATACGGATTTTGGGAAAACATAGGCTGTTAAAGAGACGCAGCAATTCGTGAAATTCATTGAATGCTTTATTAACGTCATTTTCTTTGTAGATATCAGTCCAGCTTAGACTTTGCAGGCATTCTTTAAATCTCTGAATATAGTCGGGGCTATAATCTCTTTTTAATATCGAGTATGTCATAGGTTTTTGTTCTTTGTATATGACGGGAAAGCTCAGCATTTGTGCTGTGTCGTGGTCAGACAAGTTCAGTGGTAACACAGTGGCCGTTGCATCTGAAATGTTACTTATTATATGGTCTAGGCAGGAACTCTTACGAGTTGGAACATCAATGTGTATTTCTAATTTATAATTATATGACAAATCCTTTAAATCGTCACTAATTTTGGTCTTTTTAAGCGTATTTATATTTATATCCCCGACCAATACTATTCGCGATTTAAATTTGTACTTGTTATTAATAACATGTAACAGATTATGTAATTTAATTAGAAATAGGTTTGGATCTGATGCTGGTGTGCGATAGAGGCATATTATGATTAATTTATAAACGAGGATTTCTACGCCACAAACCTCAAACACTTTTTGTGCAGCATACTGTTGCAGGAATTGCATTTTGTTGAAATGAAGGTTATTTTTTATGAGAATGCAGGACCCTCCTCTTTGCTTTTCTCTGCAGTAGCTATCACCTAACTCATAATTACGAATTTGTAAATAGTGTTCAAAGTTTTTTGTAAAAACGTTTCTGTTAAACATATTACATCAGGTTCCCTATTTTTTTCTCGTAGCTCCTCCAGCGTTAACTCGAATATTTCTTTCTTTGATAGGATACTAGCGATATTTTGGTGAAAAATTTTAAAATCATACTTAGATGGATGTGTTTTTGCCTTGAAAAAATGTTACGTCTTTTTTAATTACCGGATAATAATCTGTTAACAAAACTTTCTTTTTAGCCACTGTTTTGTTTAATGTATTGTTAGCGAGATTTTTGGACATCCGTTCAAAATAGTAAGGGATCGTACCTCTTGTCATTTTGTGAAATAGCATTTTGTTTAGTTTATTAGATGCCATATGTTTCCTTACCTCGCTAAAATTTGAAATATATTTTTGGTCATAATCTATAGAGTCAATAACATAATTAATTGATTTACAAATGTCCGTTACATCATAATAATAATCATTACCACAACATTCCACATATTTGCAGTTCGTGTACAAGCTACATATTTTTTTAATACAATTATTTAGTTTAGTAATACATTTATAATTATTTTTAACTACACTCAATACAATAACTTTGTTTTTATTAAATGTCTTTAACAAGGTTTTCAATTGTAGAACAATCAGTTTCAGGTCATAGTCATTTTCACCCAGACATACAACAATTTTGTCGTTTACATTAAATTTTATATTACCACAGTTCTTCGTTATTTCACTACTTAATGCATTTGGTTTCGTTGTAGCAGTAACAGCATATTTATTATATTGTGTGTTTTGTCTCGAGTGATATAATTTAGCAGCTAATCCAACGCATTGCTGGGCACCCAGAATAGCTATTTTTCTATCCAGCTTCTGATTAATTTCATTAGTGGTAGAACTTGTCGTCGATTTAGGTATGGTTGACGGTAGCTTCACTTCAGCGGCGAGGCTTAACTTACGCGTTAAGCAAGCTATTTCCTCCCTCAGAGTTGCTACTTCATGGTGGGAGCTGTTTAACTGATCTTGTAGTTGTGTCAACTGTTTTTGTAGGCAGAGTATTTTTAGGTGTCTGTCAGGATAGTGAGTCGGAGACGTGGGTGTCATCTACAGATGAAGTGCAGTGAGAAAATAGTGAATGTCTTTTTTTCTTCTTTGCATTGTAGTCATTCATAACACTTTCCGAAGTAGTGGAGCATAGCGACTTCAGTAGTTTATTTTCGTTTTTAAGTTTACTTATAGTTGCGTGGAGGTCATTATTTTCTAAGATTGTGTTCTCCAGTTCGCTTTGCGTACTAGTCAGCTCCTGAGCCAGCTGAACTATAGTGTCTTTCATTTCCGCAATTGAGACTAAATCAGTCAGTGTACCATCCACACTTCTTGATAATACACCAGCACTAGAGAAGGATTCTTCCAAGGTGTCACAGTAAGTAAGTACGTGTGAGTCAGCGGTACTGGTAGACGGTACGGTACTGTCGGTACTGTCCAGTGTATGATGTATGGGGCTAACCGTACATTTATTACCTACCAGTTGACTTCGCTTTTCAGCTGTCTTATCCTGTTTTGGAGAACTTTGTTTTTTTCTAATTGTGATGTTGCTGTTATTTTTTGATCCTGATTTGATATTGGAGCGTTGTGATGGAAGTGTTGCCATCTTGCGGATTTGAACGGTAGCTATTTTTTTCTGCTTTGTGGACATTTTTGTTTATTAGAAATATTCGTATAGATGTCGCTTGTGTTGCATACAATCTATTTGTCAACAAACGAACTTTCTATTATATATAACTATTTTTGACAGTGTTTTTGTATATATTCGAAATGTTCTCAGTTCTCACAATTCAAAGTCATTTACAAAAAGAGTTTTATGATACTCGATATCGAACTCACGACGCATGCGCGCCGATCTGTATGTCAGGCCTCTCGACCAAAGTGTATCTATAAAAATTGGCAAAATAGGAGTTCTGTTCATTTATTTTAGATTTTAGATGGTAGTAGATCAGTATGAGTCATTAAACCAGTTCGATGTCAACATGCAAGTCACTGTCACTGAGTTTGAATTTCAACTTTTTTCGTAACCGACATTATAATGTTTATTTTGATGGAATTCACTTTTGAACACTCTGCGTAGATATATTTATTGTTTAGGGCACTGCCACTTCACGTCTTTAGCTTTTTAAATAAATATTATTCACAATTTAAGTTTATTTCACTCAATGTATAAATTCGTGTTTATTTAGTAATCGTGTCAGCTAGCTCGAGATTAGATAATAATAGTAATAATAGTATTGTGGTTGTACTAAAGTGAACCCATGGCCGTGAAAAGTGATTCAAATACTTAAAACTAAATAATTCATGTATTACGTGTCGGAGGTAGAGAGAAGTGACTCCTATTCCTACCAGTGAGTGTTCCCAGTAGTACTACTCTATAGGTTTATCAGTGGTACTACTAGGAATGGGAACACTCATCGCAATAGTATTTCCATGCTTTGCTTGTTAAATAAAATGAAAGGAAATATGACTCTCAATGATTTAACTATAAAAAGCATAATTATAAACCTCTCTTGTTTCCTATACACAACAAAAGTATATCTTAATACAACAGTACGGAAACCTTCGTGCGTGTGCAAGATGACTATTAAAAAATGTAACTCACAAACTTATTAATTAAGCGCTTAGGTAGTAGAAAATAAAACATCGGCCTGGTGCTCTAGATAGGCTGCCTTATTTATTTATGTTCTGATCTAATTTTTCTCATCCTCTAATTTATTTTTAATTCAACGCAGGTGTACCGAAAATGCTGTACCTGTACACTCCAATGCTGATCTTGATCATTTGCAACTGGCTGTTCTACATGATGACAGCCTTCAACATGTGGCGGCTTAGCCGTGGGACTGCAGTCCTCGACACCGCCGCTGCCGGCTCTCCAGCGGCTCACCGCTCTCAGAGGCGCAGGTATGTATTTCTCCAAGTTTGTTGTTACTTAAACCAATTAGATACTCTCACTATGGTGAAAGACTGGAGCTCCTTTCTGTGCCTTTTCCACATTTATCATTCGGTGTAGCGTAAATTGCTGCCATTCGTCTCAGTTTGCAGTAATAGCTATATTTAATCACTTGCTGGATACACTTGCAAGATTGATATCATCTTTGGCACGATATAGGTATTTAGACTATCATGGTCACCCCCGTTGCTGTAAGAGATATCGGGATTCAATATCGGGACAAAACTCGAAACAAAATTTGGGAAATATTTATATATCTCTAAGGTTTCTGACATCACTCATTCAAAATTAGTTTAGTTTTCTAGGCTATTTTTCATAAGTTGTTGTCAAGTCAAAGTCAAATTAAAGGATAGGTCAGTATCACTCGAAACCAAGCCTGCCGGCAAGGTGTGTATGGCGGACTGTTGTCTGTCCCTACCCTAGAGGCAAAATTCAATTATTATAATGATTCTCGGTAAATCGTGGTACCCTTATCCTTGGATAGTGAAATGAGGTTATTTAGAAGTGTTACAAAACAAGGAAAATCCTTAAAGGATGACGCCCTGCGGTCGATTTCTGGAATACTAACTACGAGTATGACTAGTTTTATTTGCTTTATTATTTATTAAAATGTTACTTGTAATTATGGGATAGGTACCTAATAATGGGATGGTATAGTTGGAATCATACTGACCACTATAGGCATTAGTATACTCTTAATAAAAGCTTAGAAGAATAAAATATCGTCATAATTTATAATAATCTTGTCACTTCTCATAATGTTATGAGGCGTGGTGTAGTTCAAATTCAAATTCATTTTGACACTAATAAAAAATAAATTAGATAATAATAAAAACCGGACAAGTGCGAGTTGACCTCGTGCACGAATGGTTCCATACTATTCTGTGTTTGGTATTTGCATCTACAATAATAGTTACATCATCTTTCAACTTCAACCGCTTAGCTATCACGGTTCGAAAGAGTTATTGCGAGGCGCCTCGTCGGGCACCTCTCTGGTAGGGGGCCAGACCTGGCGGATGCCCAATATGGCTTCCGCCAGTGGCGGTCCACCATGGATGCCATCATGCGCGTGGAGACTTTGGCGGAGGAGGCAGTCGCCCGGGTTGAGGTGACGTTGGCGGTGTCCTTGGACATCTCCAACGCGTTCAACACCTTGCCCTGGAATTGCATCAGGGAGGCACTCATGTACCACGGTGTGCCTCTCTACCTCCGCCGCATAGTCAGGGCGTACCTGACGGAGAGAGCCGTCATCTACCCAAGTGCGACTGGCGTGAGTCGGCGTGAGATGTCGTGCGGTGTTCCACAGGGATCGGTTCTTGGGCCGCTCCTGTGGAACATCGGATACGACTGGGTGCTTCGCGGTGAGCTCGCGGACGACGCCACCGTCACGTGCTATGCGGACGACACACTAGTGACGGCGAGCGGGGCTACATACCGCAAAGTGCCCCTGAGGTCCACGACCGCGGTTGCTCAAGTCGTGGAACGGATCCGGCGGCTAGGCCTTGAGGTGGCTCTGCATAAATCCGAGGCCATGTTCTTTCATGGACCTCGGCGCACGCCACCACCTGGTTCCAGTCTCACGGTGGGAGGCACTGTCATCGGCATCACGCCCCAGATGAAATATCTGGGGCTCGTGCCCGACGGCCGGTGGGACTTCGGGAAGCACTTCCGAAGTCTGGGCCCCAAATTGGTGGGCACAGCCAACGCTTTGGCGCGGCTACTGCCCAATCTGAGTGGCCCGGATGACTCCTGCAGGAGACTCTATGCAGTCCATGGTCCTGTACGGGTGTCTCGTGTGGGCGGACACCCTGAGTGATCGGCACATGCCCCTGCTGCAGCGTCCGCAGCAGAAGTTGGCGTGCCGCATCATAAGGGGGTACCGCATGATATCTTTCAACGCGGCGAGTCTCCTCACCGGATCGCCACCATGGATCCTGGAAGCGAGATCCCCTTCGGCGCTATACCGGTTCCGAAAGGCAGCGCGGGAGCGGGGTCACTATCCCGAGCCCGAAGAAATTAGGGCCGTGAGATTCCGGCTCCACAGGATGGTGGCGGAATGGGAGCTACGACTTGGGCGACCAGGCGCAGCGCGCGCCGTAGTTGCGGCGGTAAGACCCATCATGGGGGAGTGGCTAGAGAGGCCACACGGCAGCCTCTCGTTCCGTCTGACGCAGATGATCACCGAGCACGGATGCTTCGGAAAGTATCTGCGTCGGATGAATAAAGAGCCAACGTCCAAGTGCCATCACTGCGACGCGAGGGAGGACTCGGGGCCGCACACGCTCACCGAGTGTCCGGCGTGGGAGCCTTGTGGCGGCCCTGGGAGTGAGGGTTCTCACGCTCTCCACCTTGCTCGCGGCGATGGTCCGCTGCGCGGATGCGTGGGCGGCCGGCGCCTCCTTCTGCGAGCAAGTAATACTCGTGAAGGAGGAGGCGGGGCGGGAGCGGCTGCGGGAGCGACGAAGGATCGCAAGCCAAGCTACCCGCGTACGAAGGCGACTCGGGCGTCGGAGGTCGATGAACGACCTCAGCCCCTCATGAGCGCCGGCCTGGGGTTGACTGGTGGAGCCGCCTGTCACCCTGGCAGAAGCAGGCCACGGAGGGCGGCGCGCCTGGCGCGCCTCCCCGTTTCCGGGGACGAGTTGGGGACTCTGTAGTCCCCACACCCGAGAAAAGGGCCAGATCGTGAGAGATGGCCCTGGGTCGGCCGGGGTGCGAGGGATATGCACAGGCATTGGTTGCCGAAGGTGAGGTTGACAGCAACCTCACCTTCGGCAACCAAAACGACCCATCGGCGGCGTGCGTTTTAGTCGGTTCGAGTCTGACATAACCTCTCTCACTGGCTCCGGTCGAGAGGTGTCCGTGGGGATTTTGCGGACCTAAAAAAGAAAAAGCTATCACGGCTCATGAGATACTGCTTGAGACAGACGGTGAAGTCTTAGTAATAGTGCTCCAGTTTTTCCCTTGGGGTATATAACTGTAATATTGCAGTACATCGGACCATTTATTATCATAAAATCATGAAATTAATGTTCGCCAGTTCTGTACATATTTTAAAATCTCTATTCTATGCTAAATACTATAAAGATTTTTCTAATCTAATATCGAAGTCATAGTAAAAATTAATTATTCTGTATGGCCCATTAAAACGGTACTTACAAAACGTCAAAATGAAAAATATATTCAATTTCTCCTATACGACCATCTTGTGGTTTAGAGGAATGGATGAATGGAAAGATCGAAATGCTCCAAGTGTGGCTCGGTAGCTCAGTACTCAGAGCATTCTCCCTGTAAGGGACTGGTCACGGGTTCCATCCCATCAGAACAGTTAATTTTCTTTGCTATTAATCGCCTTTTTAGCACACTTCTCCATGTAGATAATGACTCTTAATTACATTTTTAAATTTTATACAAATCTTATATAACATAACATAAACACACGTCTATATCCCCGAAGAGTTAGGCAGGGGTGCTAGCACCCACATTTCTCCAGTTTATATTTAGGTCCCATTGTAACAGGTGGCGAGCCTATTGTCATTAACTGGGCACTTATAAACTTGCGATAAATGTACACATAACTTCGAAAAGCATCGAAAGTCATTGGTGTGTGCCATGGTAAAACCTGGGTTCGAACCCGAGACCTCGTCTCAGCAGTCCATTACCCATACTACTAGGCTACCGCGGTTCTAATCTAATCCAATTTAATCCCCAGGTTCATGGTATACCTGAAGCTGTCCATCGTGATGGGGCTCAGCTGGCTGTTCGAGGTCATCAGCTTCGTGTGGCCCGTGTCCGGCATCTGGTGCATCTCCGACACGTACAACATGCTCATCGGATTGCTCATATTCATTATATTTGTGAGCAAGAAGAACATTTATAGGAAGCTATACAAACGGTGAGTTTATAACAAAGATGTAATGAACTTTTAAGCATTTAGTATGCTAACTATTCAAAATTGATTAATATAGAAATACTTAATCGGTTAAGTGCGATCCGAACCCGCGATTTTTCCCTTACAGGGGCACGCTCTGAGCACTAAGACTGGACCTTCGCCTGAAACCATCCAAATTGTCCTATACATATGTCCGTCTTACGGTGACGGTGGGAGCTATCTATTGATATTCGTACGAATATGAGTGGTCAGAGCGTTGCCCCTGTGAGGGAAAAATTGCGGGTTTGAATCCCGCCTGGACCGTTTCAATTTTTTCTATCCTAATCGATTTTGAAAGATGTAATGTTTGTTTCTTCCTAAATCATTTTAGATAAATATGCGTTAAATTGGATAGCTCATTGTCGGAAACGCTATTTACTTGTATGTTACCTATCAGTACCAGTATATAATATGCTACCTACTCCCTAAAAACACTTTATCCTCACACGTATTTCTCCATTTATACAAACCTGAGTTAATTAAGGAAAAAAAAACGTCTATTGAGGCCGTTACAGTGGGGACTGCTATTCTAAGGAAAACATCTGTAATGGCGGCCACTGTTCTTTGTACTGCACCATAAGCGGGGTGCAGTCAATGTCAATATTTGCTTGAACTAAATGGACCAGTAAGCACAATATCGATTCTGATGACAATTCATTTGGGCTTCTTCTCGTTCTTTTCGTTCCTGAACATGTAAAAAATAACTAATAAACAGCTACTGGAAACGGAGTGGGTACTTATGCTGAGGAAATAACTCCCTGCTGCGATTTTCCCAAGCGACCACAATATGGGGTTCTTGAAGAAAGACTAAAAAGTTTCTTCAGGGTCAGCAGTGCGAGTGTAGCGCCCGTGTCTGCAACTATGTGTATAAAAAAGGTAAATTACTAATAGTCACCTGTTTTCTTTTTCTTGCAGGTTCAATCAGCTCAACACAAGTCAGTTCTACCCAGGTTCTTCGAAAAGCTACTCTAGCAGTAGCTCAGATTCCAACCCAGAGACTGTCACGCTCCAAGTGTGCGGCAACCCGAAAGGGCAGATTATTTACCCGATTACAGTACAAAGCAAGTGAAGAACTTGACAAACAAGATTATTATTGGTGTTATTTTGGAGTGTACCTACAGCTTTATTAAGATTTATCCGAGTGGAATAATTGGACTGGCAGGCGCATGATCTAAGAGACTATTGGTAATGAGAGATACTGCAATATTCTGGTGCCAGACAGTTTCCTGACGAGCCGTTCAAAGCGCATACCGCCACCATTTTTGCCAATAACAAGTGACACGAATAAAATTGGTTCACTCAGTTTACTGTATATGCTAGTGGCGCCCTCTGAGTCTATCTCTGCGTAATATCCCCTATTGATAAGTGTTCCCGATTTTGCGATTAATTTGTGTAATTTGTAAGCTTTTGCATCACTCGGTACAGTCAGGATCAAATAGATCTAGACCAAGAAAGTACTCAAAATGATCTTAATATCTTAATTCCCCTCTTCCTGTTGACTGGTTGTCCTGATATTTGGTACACACCCTTAGTTCGGACAATAGTACAACTAAATCAATAAAACCGTTTGATGTCAACATTATTACTAGGTATTAAGAATATTTTGAGTAATTTGCTAGTCAACAATCTGATCATCTGAATTATACATACTGACTTACAGTGATTAGACAATCAATACATTATCACGATATCAATATTATATTGATATTATTGATGTGCAAACGGGCAAATTATTGACGGGCCTAATTTCGGTCGTACTTTATGGAATGGTCTTTCTAGGTAATCTAGGTCAATATGTGGGAAGGCGAGCAGTCTATATGAATGTGGCGACGTCTTGCTGCATCTTGGATAGGCCCTCCACGTGCGGTCTATTTGCAAGTATTAGTGCAATTATCGTCTATTTGTATGACTATAATAATAATAATAATGTTTATTTCTCACCAAAACGTTTACATAACAAATCTCAAATAAAATACAGTAGAACGTAATTAATAAATTAGTACAAGGATCAATCAGAATTATGGCGGGCTGGTACCTGAACTAGGAGAATCCTGTGTCTCAGGCTACCAACCCTCCACCCCTGGCCAGAATCTAATATAATTTATAAATAAGGATGTGTGAAAATACATGTGGGTGTGGGTGTGTGTGTGTGTGTGTGTATGTGTATGTATACATATGTTCGTGAATGTGTACGTATATGTCTTGTTTGACTCACAAATAGTTTATCGTGAACTATTGAGTCATTGCACTTGTACTTTTCTACAATATTGTTGAACATTGTTGTGTTTTGGTGATTGGAATGTTCGAAACTGTCAATGTCTATGAGAATGCCGTAAGGCAAAACCGTCACGTTCAGTAATAAAATATTGTGGAAAAGTACAAATGTGTACTCAATGTAACAATGTAACTCAATGTAACAATCTTCAGGTCAGTTTGCATATTGAGTCATCGTTTTATTAAGTGCCTAACACCCAGTGACTTTAAATTAGACTATAATACTCGTTATTTTTTGTAAGTCTTAGTTTGTACAGAATGATACATGATAGAGTACGCGCCACAAAATAAGTCCTTTGGCCGCGGCGTGGCAGTCAAAACATGTAATGTTGCCAGTATCGTCTTTTTGTTTTACCAGATCTTTTATTATTCAGATATAAATGAACGCAATAAGTTGAACTGCTGAACTTAAGAAATTATAGGAGAAAAAACTTCAAACAGTCTTGGATCATGTTGTGAAACCTCTCAGCAATCCACCATTTTAATGTGATAGTGGAATTGAGTAGCACCTCATGCCATCCTCCAAAAACGCATACTGTACATATTATAGAGTACATGTTGTGACGAGATTGGAATCAATATATAGGTATATGCTGAGAACTATAATTCCCACTATTCCATCATAAAAATTGTGCTGGTGACTCTAAGCCTTCGCTGTCGTGGCCCAACAATCAACATTCAGTATGGACGAGTATGGTGGCGATGTAATTTTTAGTTCAGAGTTTTGCCGCAGGACTTATTTGCTGGCGCGAACTTTAGGTGATAAAGTTAACAAAACATAGCTCTTAAGTGTGTACGTCAATTCATTGTTATTGTATGGATGTACGAGAAGGATAATATGTTTTAAAGATTATAAATACGTTTCATATATAATTATTTGTTTCATTATTACGTAATCTGTTTTCTTTGTATAATAAATTACTATTCTAAGGCATTGTACACAACGCTACAAGATATACAATTACATGATCATTCTATTCTACTCTATATTAGAAATAAAAAAAAAGTCCATTAACAAGTTTTTGTAAGATAGTTTGTATAATCACGCCTATATCCCTGGAGGGTTCGGCAGAGGTGAATGAACATCCACATCTTAGCAATTAATTGAATTCAATCCCACGTAATAGGGGGTGAGCCTATTGCCGTCTTCCGGGCAGTATTGTTGACTCAAGCTATACATCTGAGGTTGCAGCTGGGCTATATATACCTGTCTGATGTAAAACAGCCCTATCCCTTAGTCGCCTTGTACGACACCGTATGGAAAGAGATAAGGGGTCCAAATTCTACTCCTTTGTAAGTTAGTACCTATATTTTAACATGTATTCCGCAGAAATTCCATTAAGAGAAGATCATTGCTGTATGCCTAGGATCCATTCTTCTTTTTCATAATTTGGGTAATTTTAGTGTAGGACACAGCGTATTTCCGCACAATTGAGCAGTCCGACTGGGGAAGTAGTAGTAAGCCCTACAGAATACTGCTGTTATAATAACTTCGTGTTGTGTTCCCAGCGGTGGGTAGGGTAGCCAGAGCTCACTGGAGAATTTGTGCTGTCAGTGGGATGACTAAAGGCTTGTCCTGCTTTGTTCTCTACACTGATGGCACAGAAACTTTGTGCTTACAGGGTCGGTAGCGCGAGTGTGGCTTTTCTGGTGTTATACACGTCCACGGGCCACGGTAACCACTTTCCATCAGGTGGGCCGTGGGCTTCTCTGCCAACTAAGTGGTCTAAAAAAAATTGGCTTTATCGGGAACAATTACCGCCTGACCCCCAATCCTAAGAGAAAAGCAAACGCCAGATTTGTCCGTCTATCAGCATGTCTGTGTACAGCCTTGCAGGTGAGGTTGGCTCGGTCCTGATGATCTTAATGGGTCCTCATACTGCCAACTGATGTATATGATGGTTGCTGACTCTCATGCAACACAAACTACTTCGCTTTACTATGATCCAGAAACAGCTTCAAGACCAACTCTTTACACCAACAATATTTTTTTAAAGTAAATTAGCAACCGAAATTACTACTATTCTCTTAAACCTCCAGCAAAGCTAAATTGTTTATGCCAGGAGTGTGTTCACGTCGGTAGTGTAATGGCCAGGACTCGAACCCGGTACCTCTCGATTGTAGCCCGACTCCTTAACAACTAAGCTACCGACGCATTTTCACTGTCACAAAAATTAGTATTTCGTTTGCCTTGAAACCTATTCACTTGAAAATGAAAAAAAAATTAAAATGAAAAAATATTTATTGATGCAAAATGTTACATAGGTACACAATTTCATAACACAACAAGTATAGTCATTTTGGGTAACTCTGACCAAGTTTTGTGTAATAAGCATGTTATGATCTAATGAGAAACATTCTGCAGAAAACCCACTTAACTTAACCTAGATCTATCTGTGGTTTCCTCACTAGGCAAGCCTGTAACGAGGAAACCTATTTAAACATATAATTGCTTTATCACTATTAATAAATTTTCTCTCACCTCATCAAACAATCAATTCTAATAGATTATTATCTACATAGATAGGCATAATTCAAATAATAGATTTCAACAGAAGGATTGGTATATGTGCTTACATACTAGCATATTATTTCTAGAAGATCTTCTGTAGCGTTATAATTCAACTCCCACTTATATCTAATGTTCTTAGCCTCATTTACAGACCTATTTTTAACAATGCCTGGCGCATATATTCGACAATATGTACACATATTGTTGAATATATGGGCTTTCAAATAAAATATGAACAAATTAATAAAGATATGTGTATATTGGTGATATAAATATTTAATTACATACACACATAACATAACATAACATAAAAATTACTTACATTAACAGGATTGTATATAATGGAAACAGCTATGTTTGTAAAAACCAATACTAAACATTTTCAACGAGTATCAGATGTTAGGAAAGGTCCAATACGTCAACAATATGTTGAAAAGCTCTGTAATGTAACCTGTAAAACAGCCCTAATGGGAAAAAGTATATTTGGTACAGCACCAAAAATATATAATAAACTTCCAAGGGATATGATATCTATGCCTGTATGTAAATTTAAAAAATCCCTACAATCTTTGTTAATTGACAAATGTTATTATACGCTTGACGAATTCTTGAACGATACTTCAATATAATGTGACATTTTAATTTTAATCCTAAACTATAACATTGTGACTATGATTCTATTATGACATTGTGGCTAAGTACCAATATAATCAATTTGTATGCCCAAGTGGCAAAACATAGTGAACCTATTATCTATAATATGTAAAATCTTTGTATACCTATGTTCTACAAATAAAGATATTCTATTCTATTCTATTCTATTCTAAACTCACGCCTATATCCCCGAGGGTGTAGGCAGAGGTGCTAGCACCCACATTTCGGCAGTTTGCTTAGGTACCAATGTAATAGGTGGCGAGCCTATTGCCATTAACCGGTCACTTATAAACCTGCGATAAATACACACATAACTTTGAAAAGCATCGAAAAGTCATTGGTGTGTGCGTTGGTAAAACCTGAGATCGAACCCGAGACCTCGTCTCAGCAGTCCATTACCCATAGGCTAGGCTACATACACACACTTGATATAATCGTCATAACTCTTCAAGTTCCTGCCACAAAATTAATCATATTGTTTATACCATGGCTTAAACTATCACTTGCCATGAATAAATTAATATCTTTTGTGCTTAATTTTTAGATGCTATAAAAAAAAAGTGAATAAAACTGAAAATTTACTTCGTCTCAAATTTTATGCTCTGACAAATAAGCGGCAAAAACTGGTAACATATTTTTTCATGGAAGGTAGAGTAATTAGCTATTTGACTGAGATAAATAACAAGACAGCAGTACACCTTAAATGTTCATTTGAAAATAAAGACAACACATAAACATAGAGGCATTTTCAAACGAGTTTATTGGCTTATTTAAAATACATATTCTTATAATTATACTTTAATTAACTATTTAATCCTTTGGACTTTCTAGAAGACCTAGGCGCACATACCTGGACCAAATCGGGGAAGTTTTAGAAAAGGGGCAGGTCAGGAGTACTCTAAACCGACGAGCATGCATGAAGAATGTAATGAGAGTGAATGAAGCGAGAGTAATATGTCAGGATCGTAGCAAATGGAGATCCGTGATCTCTGCCTACCCCTATGGGAGACAGGCGTGATTTTATGTATGTATGTATGTACTTTCTAGAAATAAATACCTTTTACTTATATAGTTCTGAATGAAAAGTTTTTACAACACTCATTTGAAATGGCTGCATGAGGAATTTACTCGAAGTAATTTTTATTTTACCTATTATATAAATTAAATTAAAATAATAACGCCATTAAATTATCAGTTAATTGAGTTATTGAGCTATTATATGTTATACCTATTGAGTTTTGTCAAAAGAATTCGGGAGAAACTGTTTTCGATACAGGCGTGTTTATTATGTATGTATGTATTTTTGAGATGGCTTTGTATGGAGGGTGACCGTAACGCGGCGGTGCGGTACTCTTAGCTCGTAGGTGCTGCTACGCCGTAGATGGATGCACTGCTACGGTGAACTTCGAAACTGTCGCGATCCATGATGTTATTGCTATCTTTAGCTTCAGGAGGTTCATGTGACTAGCCAGCTGGAGCGGTATCGAAAATCCAGAGGCTATAAAACTAGATGTGCAATAAAACTGTATACATTTGACAGTAATTAACGTAGTTCCTATTTTCCTCATTTTACGGAATCATTAGTTTTATTATAATGGGTTGGTTTCATCTGTTGAAGTATGATTGGTTGGTGGAGGAAAAGAGCCCTTAAGTAGAGATTTAAGTATAAAACAAATAATGGGAGCTACGACTTGAGCGACCAAGCGCAGGGCACGCCTTAGTAGCTACTAGTAGAGTGGCTAGAGAGGCTACACGGCAGCCTCTCGTACCGTCCGACGCAGATGATCACTGAGCACGGGTGCTTTGGGAAGTATTTGCGTCGGATGGAGAAAGAGCCAACGTCCGAGTGCCATCACTGCAACCCCCTTTTTAATGCTCTCAATAACTTAAACGAGACATTCATGCTATATATTACTAAGAAATTCTGTTTTCTGCCTCCTTAGTTTAAGACTTGGTAATTCTATTACGTCCCTGACCATCGTAATGTTGCCTACCGAGTCACTAGATTGACATAAGAAACTATCTCTGAGTTATACCAAACCCAATTAAAAATACTTTTTTAAATCGGTTCATAATTTACGGAAATATCGAAGAGCATATATTAGATAAAAAGTAGGCTAAAAATATTTACGTAAAACACTCATAAATGTTTTAAAAACTAAAACAATTGGTCCAAACTTTATCAAATTTTTATGGGACCAAATCGCAACTATACTGATTCAAACTAAAAAAATCTATCTAGAGTCGGTGTACATACATAAAAAAAATATAGTAAAAAAGAGAACCTCCTCCTTTTTTAAAAGTCCATTAAAAACGGCGCTTTTTGCGCTAAAAATAACTTTGAAAGTAATTTTACACAAATTACGCTATTTCATGAGATTAGATAAAAGATGGATTAAGAACCCTTATTATGCAACAGTTTCATTAACTACTACTATATAGTACTTAGTACGTACTTAGATGAAAAGTTTATTAAAAGAAACAATTAGTAAATGTGCAATTAGTAAAGTTGCAGTGAACTGTTGTAATTGCATAGTTTTGTTTATTAAACCCGTACAAGTTGAAATTATCTATTTAAGTACGAAGTTGCATTAAATGAATAAGCAATAGGTATATTTATTTATTTGTATATAACTTTTTTAAGAACAAAGCAACTCAACCAATAAAATTATATATACAGCCCAGACTCAGCCTCAGATGCATGCCTCGAGTCAATAATAGTGCCCGAAATACGGCAATAGACTCACCCCCTATTACGTGAGACGGAATACAAAAACACCGCAATTCCTGGGCACACTGCTTACTATCTCCTCAAGTATCGGGATCCTTAGTGGCGATATCTCCAGCGACGTCCAGTACTGGAGTCATTTGGAGGACAAGGTTAAGTTGGCATCAAGGAAACTTGGAGTCCTCAACAGGGCCAAACGGTACTCATTGCGGGGCAGCAACTCCTTCTTTATAAAGCACAGGTCAGGCCCCACATGGAGTACTGCTGTCACCTTTTTGCTGGAGCGCCTGCATGCCAGCTTGACCCGTTCGACTCAGTGCAAAGACAGGTGTTGAGGCTGGTTGACAATCCCATACTCGCAGGTAGTGTGGAACCTCTTAGCCTTAGGAGGGACTTTGCCTCGCTGTGTGTGTTATACCGCCTATACAATGGTTTGTGCTCAGATGAATTGTTTGACATGATGCTCACAACTACATTCTATCATCGCACCTCTCGCCATTGGGAGGGGTCTAACTTAGTTGTATATACATTGGTTGCGCCGATAGTAGAATTTGTATTTTTCCGCTCAAATAGTAGTAATTCAAATCATCTCTCAATTGATTGACACTGAACACACGCTTCCTGTACCCATCTCCCTCCCGCACTACCTCTTAAGTGAGATAGCAATAGTTTTCGCCCCGCCAATGGTTGAAATGGCCGCATTTTGTCTTCCGTTTTGAACTAGAATCAGCAATGGCGGCGGCGCGCGCGACTCTCAGAAATTAATAATGTTTGTTGGATTTTAACCGCTTTCATAGACCTTTACTGATCGGATTGTGCCTCTCGTGTCCCTCAAGTGATTTAGTGATGTGGGCTGCAACTCCTGAGCCAGGAAGAGAAGACCGGTGCACCGGCTCCGACAGCACGTGGCGTCATAAAGGTTAGTGCATCCTCTCCTAATTTCTTGGGTTGCATTCACTGCCTAAACCACCTCCGCGGCAACCCGATCATCTATCTTGTTTGTTGTGTAAAGTGTCATATGAAACATTTAGCTTCACCCCCCGCAAAATACAGTCCACTAGCTCAGGTGGCATGAGAATCGCGCCACCATTCTTTTTGGTCCTTATCGTACCGGATCCTTAGTCGTAGATCGCATTTTGTTATTTATTCCATTGGGAATAAACGCACCGCACCTAAATACCTAGTTATTTTAGTAGAAAACCCCGCATCTAGGCATTTAGGTTTAGATCTTAGGTATCCTAGACACCCTAGTGCATAGGCACAGTGTAATACCTAACGCATTTGGCTATTTCAATTTCTAAGTTGTCCGTTCGCCACCAGTTCGCATCGTATTTACCTAATACCTACGTAGGTAGGTACGCGGTTATACCTCACTCGCATTTCATTCAAATTCATACGAAAGTATTTTAATTTGAATAGATATTACGCAATACTTAATCCCTGAAATAATAGTTGAACCTAGACAGCGATCTAGCTCGCGTAGGTACGATCTGGTTGTTGTTATGCGCGTTTTGTTCAAGCTTGCACTCGCAGTTATAAGTACCTACCTACCTACCTACGGAATATCGTTCGCGCCGCGTCGCTGTTCTATACCGCTAAGATTAAGTCATTTCATTTGTTGTTTACCGCACTTTAGTTTGATATTTAGTTGAAAATGTCCCCAAAGGTTGGTAGAACCGATAGTAAAGTTCAATTGAAACTTTTATACGCTAAAAGAGAAATGATTTACTCTCGCGTACAATCGATTTGTGATAATGCACTTAAAACCTCTGATTTGGCTATTAGAGATTCGTTCTTATGTTCTATAGGAAACTTGGATAGTTTACGCGCGGATTTCGAATCCTTAGTACATGACATCAACGTTTTAGAGTTAAATTTAAATCCCGATTACTCAGTGAGTTATCAGGCCTTGTCGTCGTTTGACGATTTGTATTGTCGTATCAAACGCGTCGCTAGGAGTTTGGAGAAACCGTCTGACCGACCCAATCCCACTCGCGACCGACCTAAGTTGTCACCAATTCAAATACCCGAATTTGATGGTAACATCCGCAATTGGTGTTTATTTATAGATAGTTTTGAGAATACAATACATAAGAACGTTTCGTTGACAGATCACGAAAAATTGCATTATCTCGTTGAAAAATTAACTGGTAAAGCTATAACCGTTTGCGCTGGAATTACGTTTAGTGCCGAAAATTATAATTTAATTTTAAATACTTTGAAAGCTAAGTATGAGGATAAAAGATCGGTAGCTAATGCATATTTGGATCAGATGTTTGATTTGAAAGCCATTACGGCATGTAACGATCAAAACTTAGAGAAGTTTCTAGATACTTTCGCATCATCTGTTCGCGCCGTAAAGAACCTAAAGATCGAAGACCTCTGCGACTTCTTATTTTTGTATATGGGTTTAAAGAAATTGGATTCCGAAACCATTCGTTAATTTGAGTCGGATCATCGCGGCAATAAAATTCCTAAGTTCGAAGACTTAGAAAGTTTTGTTCGCGAGCATATAAAAATATTGCAACGCTCTTCATCGAAACATGAAGGCGCGAAGAAAGTTGTTAGTTCCGAACGTAGAATAGATGCGTCATCGAAGTCACTGAAGTCAACTCATACTTATGTTAATACCGCACCAGCACATGTACAATCATCTGTTTGCTCTTTGTGTAATGCTCATCATTCGCAATTGTACAAGTGTCCGGGTTTCCTAAAATTATCGCCTAATGATCGTTATAAATTTATTCGCGCTAATAATTTTTGTTTTAATTGTCTCGGTACTAAACACCGCGTTGTATTATGTAATAGTAGCAATAGTTGTCGCAAATGTCCAGCGAGACACCACACTTTGCTTCATTTTGAAAATAGTAATGCCGCATCCAATGTGAGCACAGTTGGTTCGTCGAGCGGTGGCACACGGCGGCCTGCGCCACAGCCACAGCCCGCGCTCGCGCGCGGTCCTGCCCACCCGGAGACCGCTGTGAATGACGTCACCTTGTGTTCGTTGTCCGCTAGTGCTGCGCTCACTACTGTGGTTCTCGCGACTGCTCGCGTTATTATTGTTGATGCATTAGGTAAACCGCACATTGTTCGAGCGCTATTAGATGGCGCTTCGCAAAGTAATTTTATTACTCAAGATTGTTATCAACGTCTTGGTTTCAATGTTAATAAGCGTTCAACCCGCTCAGTGGTGAAGGGTTTTGGAGGTTTACAGGCAGCTGTTCATGGCACCGTTAAAACAAGGTTTGGATCTCGTTTTAATAATAATATTTGGTTTGACATGGATTCGCTCGTTATAGATAAAATAACTGAACAGTTGCCTACCGTCCCGGTTGACACGTCTTTATTAACGAAATTTAAAGACTTGCCTTTAGCAGATGAGACTTACGCTGTTCCTGGAGTCGTCGATATATTGATCGGCGCTTCGATTCTCCCGCACCTCCAGTTATCACGTAAGGTTCAAGGGGGACCGACGTACCCCGCTCCGCACGCACTGGAAACAGTTCTAGCTTTTGTTATAATTGGTTCCGCACCCGCTTCTATAGATAGTTTTAGTCACTCGACTGCTTCGTTCTGTTGCACCGTCGAGCCGCCACTGGAGTCTACCATCCGCAAGTTTTGGGAAATTGAAGAGGTCAATGTCCCACCTATCCTAAGCCCTGATGACAAAATGGCTGAGGAGATTTATTGTCGCACGACTACTCGTGATGAGCAGGGTCGTTATGTTGTCGCGCTCCCTTTCAAGGGAGATATTTTTTCGCTCGGTGACTCCCGTGTATCCGCTGAAAAACGCTTTCTTTGTTTAGAACGAAAGATGCAGGCGTCTCCAAAGTTAAAGCAAGCCTATGATGAGGTTGTTAACGAATATTTAGATAAAGGTTACATCTCACCTGCGCCTGCGGACACTGACGAGACCCAGCCTTCGTACATTATCCCGCACCACGGAGTTATTAGAGAAGATAAGCTTACTACTAAACTCCGCGTAGTTTTGGATGGCAGTGCTAAGACTAGCACTTCCGTGTCGCATTAATATTAGTAGAATTTTAGCTTTTTCGGACTCAACAGTCGCTTTGTGTTGGGCCCACTCTTCACCCCATTGTTGGGACACATTCGTCGCTAATAGAGTGGCAAAAATTCAATCTGAATTAGCGCCACAAAATCTCTTTCACGTTGCTGGCACCGACAACCCAGCCGATTGTCTCTCTCGTGGATTGCTTCCTTCGCAAATTTTGGATCACCCGTTATGGTTTAGTGGACCGTCCTGGATTCATGCCGCGTTAGATAGGTGGCCAGTTAGTCAATTCAATCCCACTACGGTTTCCGAACCACCCGAGGAGAAGAAGCACTCGCTTGTTGTATCGGTCCCGCGTGAAGAGTCCCTTATTTTGTTGTTGGCTAATCGCGTCTCGTCTTGGTCGAGACTGTTGCGTTGTGTTGTTTATGTAGGCCGATTTTTGAGAATTTTATCTACGCGCGATCATATAACCGCCGCTGATTTAGATAAAGCTGAATTGGTCATACTTCGCGAGTTGCAGAAATTTTATTTTGCTTCTGAATTTAAAAATTTAGAATTTAACAAACCTTGTAGTCGTTCTTTCCGACACTTGAAACCATTTTTGGAAGATGGACTCATTCGAGTAGGTGGTCGTTTGAGAAATTCAGGTTTAGGATTTGAACAAAGGCATCCAGTAGTTCTCCCGCGTAAGGACCACGTATTAGATTTGTTAGTAGATTATCATCATAAGGTGAATTGTCACGCTGGTCCCGATTTGTTAATGTCTATTTTAAGACAGAAATACTGGATAATTTCCGCTCGTAATTTGATTCGCGCTAGAGTTCACAGATGTGTACCTTGTTTTAAACTCCGCCCGCGTTTTATCGCGCCTGAAATGGCCGATCATCGCTCTTGTCGTGTTGTTCAATCCGCAAAACCTTTCGTACACACCGGCACAGACTTTGCTGGGCCTTTCAAAGTCACTATTGCTCGTGGTCGTGGCATTCGCTCCACGAAAGCTTATGTTTGTTTGTTCATTTGTATGACAACTCGCGCGATTCATATAGAGTTGACCGGTGATTTAAGTACGCTAAAATATTTGCCCGCAATAGATGTTGATGACGATAGAATGCACCTTCTAACTCGTCACGCTCTTTTAGATAAATTAGTCCAATCGTTTTGGAATCGTTGGAGAACTGATTATTTGCACACGCTGCAGTCGCGTCAAAAATGGAATACTCCATCCAACCCAATGACCATAGGTACGGTGGTAGTCCTTATGACTGAGAATGCGTCTCCTTTACATTGGCCTCTAGGAGTAGTAGAGGAAGTATTCCCGATTCCCGCGGGATAACTCGTGTTGTACGGGTTAAAACCGCAACCGGATCGTATCTGCGCCCGGTTGTTCGCCTCTGCCCTCTGCCTAACCAGCAGTAGGCACGAGTTCAAACCTAGTTTTATATTTTAGTTGTTATCTCGCAAACCTAGATTTATATTAGACTTTAGATTTGTTCCGCATTTTTCGTTTTGAAGGTAACCCTTCAAGCCGGGGGGAATGGTTGCGCCGATAGTAGAATTTGTATTTTTATGCTCAAATAGTAGTAATTCAAATCATCTCTCAATTGATTGACACTGAACACACGCTTCCTGTACCCATCTCCCTCCCGCACTACCTCTAAAGTGAGATAGCAATAGTTTTCGCCCCGCCAATGGTTGAAATGGCCGCATCTTGTCTTCCGTTTTGAACTAGAATCAGCAATGGCGGCGGCGCGCGCGACTCTCAGAAATTAATAATGTTTGTTGGATTTTAACCGCTTTCATAGACCTTTACTGATCGGATTGTGCCTCTCGTGTCCCTCAAGTGATTTAGTGATGTGGGCAGCAACTCCTGAGCCAGGAAGAGAAGACCGGTGCACCGGCTCCGACAGCACGTGGCGTCATAAAGGTTAGTGCATCCTCTCCTAATTTCTTGGGTTGCATTCACTGCCTAAACCACCTCCGCGGCAACCCGATCATCTATCTTGTTTGTTGTGTAAAGTGTCATATGAAACATTTAGCTTCACCCCCCGCAAAATACAGTCCACTAGCTCAGGTGGCATGAGAATCGCGCCACCATACATACTATAAGACTATTTTCCACACACTTGCTTATAACGTAGCTCTAATTTCACCGCAATTAGGCACATAATGGCACCTGTAACGAAACTGTGACTTTTCCTTGCTATAATTTCACAAGGAGTTGCCTAAACATAAGATACATATAACTTA
This sequence comes from Eilema griseolum, assembly GCA_963662185.1. Classification (NCBI taxonomy): domain Eukaryota; kingdom Metazoa; phylum Arthropoda; class Insecta; order Lepidoptera; family Erebidae; genus Eilema; species Eilema griseolum. The sequence continues at coordinate 26,974,296 of OY759241.1, forward strand.
ATACTTAGTAAGAAATGAAGAAGTAATGAAAAAATGAAATAATTAAAGAATAAATACTAATATTTAAACAGGTGACTTCAACACTCAATATAACTTATGTTTTCTCTGTAAAAACTTATATATCCCCTTTTTATCTTTCTAAAAAAATAAACCTCATTCTTTAGTGTATGGTCTATGCTAGAGCCCATCTAGCATAGTACCTAATACTATAACAATTATATTATCTGCGCTAAAACCATGCTAAAACGAAATAATTTTTACCGCAATTGCGAAAATAATTCTCAACTAGTTTCACTGTTGAAATTATAGTTAATTATTAATTGAATTGTGTACAAGTATTAGTTATGAAGAAAATGATATATCCTGTTCACCGCCCGATATAAGATGTGAAGCCCTTAACCTTTTGGAAAGTCTGTAAACATAATGATGCCGTAATTAGAGCAAGTAGGCACACTCATAAGCTTTTAATACCTAAACAAAGGGTCAATGTTTTTATTAAAAATGTATATTGTATGGCAGTACATATTTATAATAAGCTACCAAATAACCTCAAAGAAATTAATACGATTAATGCATTTAAAAGAAAACTGCTTACACTGATTGGATAAATGTTTTTATAGTATTGACGAATTTTTTAATTGTGGTAATTTGTGACATTTTGCATGAAAATAGTAATTTATATAATAATTTTAACTATGTGTATTATCGAATAATGTAATTTTTAATTCTATGACATATTTTGTACGCCGGATATTGGCGGAGTGTGGCTTGTACCTACCTGAAATGTAAACATCTATTTCACCCATATTCCTACAAATAAACAAATAAACAAATAAACAAATAAACGAATAAACGAATAAACGAATAAACGAATAAACGAATAAACGAATAAACGAATAAACGAATAAACGAATAAACGAATAAACGAATAAACGAATAAACGAATAAACGAATAAACGAATAAACGAATAAACGAATAAACGAATAAACGAATAAACGAATAAACGAATAAACGAATAAACGAATAAACGAATAAACGAATAAACGAATAAACGAATAAACGAATAAACGAATAAACGAATAAACGAATAAACGAATAAACGAATAAACGAATAAACGAATAAACGAATAAACGAATAAACGAATAAACGAATAAACGAATAAACGAATAAACGAATAAACGAATAAACGAATAAACGAATAAACGAATAAACGAATAAACGAATAAACGAATAAACGAATAAACGAATAAACGAATAAACGAATAAACGAATAAACGAATAAACGAATAAACGAATAAACGAATAAACGAATAAACGAATAAACGAATAAACGAATAAACGAATAAACGAATAAACGAATAAACGAATAAACGAATAAACGAATAAACGAATAAACGAATAAACGAATAAACGAATAAACGAATAAACGAATAAACGAATAAACGAATAAACGAATAAACGAATAAACGAATAAACGAATAAACGAAGAAACGAATAAACGAATAAACGAATAAACGAATAAACGAATAAACGAATAAACGAATAAACGAATAAACGAATAAACGAATAAACGAATAAACGAATAAACGAATAAACGAATAAACGAATAAACGAATAAACGAATAAACGAATAAACGAATAAACGAATAAACGAATAAACGAATAAACGAATAAACGAATAAACGAATAAACGAATAAACGAATAACGAATAAACGAATAAACGAATAAACGAATAAACGAATAAACGAATAAACGAATAAACGAATAAACGAATAAACGAATAAACGAATAAACGAATAAACGAATAAACGAATAAACGAATAAACAAATAAAGTTTAAAACTACGAGGGTAAATATCTATTTTAGTATTATTTTCTTCGCAAGTGTGTTGAAAAACGTCGTATAATACATGTGTAAAGAAAGAAAGAAAGAAAGGAAGAACCATTTATTATACACACACACTCGCACTACACATAAAAACTCCACTATCGCAACAAAGTGTATGGATGATTAACGTCTTCGGCTCTCTTAAGACAATAGCGCCTTAGCGGTAATCTCCAACGTTACACAGTCGTACCATAATATAATATTATTGACAACCTTACAAACACTTCGAGAGAGCGACAAAATACAACTCAAGTCTCTCAAGTCAAGTCCTCTCGCGCTACAAATAGAAGTTCGTACAATCCTCTGAGTACGGCGCGAGGCTCAAGCTGTCTAATAAGGATTAAACTTAATTCCCACGTGATCCAGACCTTAAGCCAATGTAACAACAGTAACTAAGAAAGACTTAAATAAACAAATTAATGAAAAGGCACTGAAATTGATTGAAATATATCGCAATGCTTAGAACTGACGGTGGCTTGGAGATCACAATTGGAGTAGTAATGATTTTTTGCAAAAGCAGATGTCTGCGGGGGTCTGTATAGAAGAGCAACGTTATTAATTACTTCTTCAACCAGAAAAGCCTTTAAGCCAGTTGTTGCTCTCTTTGTCATACCTAGATGTTACAATCACTTTTCGCGGCAGACAACATGTTTCGTCGAAGTATGTAAAGAGAATCTATCACTTTGACGTAAACGATAATGAGAATAGTTCAAGGCTTATAGTTTGTACAGTATATATATGTTATCAGCAATGCATCAATATAAACGCGGTAGTCTAGTGGTATGGGTAATGGACTGCTGAGACGAGGTCTCGGGTTCGATCCCAGATTTTACCATGGCACACACCAATGACTTTACGATGCTTTTCGAAATTATATGTGTTTATTTATCGCAGGTTTATAAGTGCGCGGTTAATGGCTATAGGCTCGCCGCCTATTACATTGGGACCTAAACACTGGCGAAATGTGGGTGCTAGCACCACTGCCTACCCCTTTGCAGATATAGGCGTGAGTTTATGTTATGATATGTTATATCAATATAATAATATATTATGTATGTTTATAGGCGCATTTAGTGTAATTATAATAGATGCAGAAGTATATCGATATGTGTTGATATATTATGTGTTATACTTTGCCCATTCTTATGGATATGAAAATGTACTTCAAGCGTGACAATTATATGGGTATTTATATATATATATATGTAGGTGTGATTGTATGTTTACATTGTATGTTGCGTGTGTGCGTATGTATGTATGTATGTGCGTATCTTATGCACAAGGGTACATGGGTATGGACATGCTCAGGTTTATGGGTGCATGTATGTATGTATACCTATGTATAATTTATGTATATATGTATATATATATTCAATACTTAATTTCTAATATTACATTATTTCATTACTAATTGCAAATAATATGTTTTTTATTACATTGCTATAGTATCAGATTTTCATATTCTCTGCTTTTCATGAATATATTACTTGTTTGCATCAAACTCCATTTGATGGCATGTAGGTATATTGTTATTCGACTCAATAAAACTATTTATAATGAGCACAGTAATAATATCTATACAGTATTGTAACTTCATATAAACGGACGAAGCGCGTTCCATGCGTACGCGCCTTGATAGTGGCATGCGCAGGCACGCAGCCAGCCTGAACCAGTCAGGGTTGTCCCGCAGCGACGAACGGACGGTGTGTCGTTTTTGGAATAGTGACTGCGCGGTTTTCTTTTGTTCATATTTAATATTAAAAAAAGAAAGTTTGCTGGCGAGCTTAACTCAATATTGAGTTAAGCTCGCCTTTGTACACCAAGATGTATTTGTGATTACCTGTTGATGTAATGTTCTTGTGTACAATAAAGAATTAAAGAAAGAATATGTATTGTCAAGAGCATATTGTGCTTGTTTTGGTTTCATGAATTCATCAATAACGCATCTCGAGATAACGTTTTTTAGATTACCTGGAAACTCGGAAAGGGAAGGTTATAAAATTTACTAGTGGGTAGGTAAGTAGGTACCTACGTCATTTGTGTCTTTTGAATGGATGTTCTTTTCTCCTCCCAAAAGATAATGCCTGGATTAATTTATAAATTGAACGAAGTAAAGGAAACTGACCCGAGTGAACTATACTCCATTCTTTTTCTTTTTTAATTCTTTATTTATAAAATCCTAGTTGTTGGGGCTTCCCAGTAAGTTTATTTATATATACATACATACATACATAAAATCACGCCTGTCTCCCATAGGGGTAGGCAGAGATCACGGATCTCCATTTGCTACGATCCTGACATACTACTCTCGCTTCATTCACTCTCATTACATTCTTCATGCATGCTCGTCGGTTTAGAGTACTCCTGACCTGCCCCTTTTCTAAAACTTCCCCGATTTGGTCCAGGTATGTGCGCCTAGGTCTTCCCCTTCCGACAGTACCATCCACACTCGCCTCATACACCTGTTTCGTTAGTCTTCTTTCATTCATTCTCTCAACATGACCAAACCATCTCAACATTCCTCTCTCAATTCTCATCACTACATCTTCTATCACTCCACATTGTTCTCTTATCACGCTATTTCTCACTCTATCTTTCAAGGTCAAGCCACACATACTTCGCAACGCACGCATTTCTACTGCATTCACTCTACTCTGATGCTTTTTCTGCCATACCCAACTTTCACTACCATACATAAGAGTCGGCACCAATACTCCTCCATGTACAGCCAATCGTGCCTTTTCGGACACTTTCCGGCTGCTCATAAAGTTGTGTAGTGCCCCATTCACTCTACTTCCAGCCATCACTCTCCTTTCAACATCTTCTTCATGCTTTCCATCTCTCGTAAACAATGTTCCCAAATATATGAACTCATTCACTTGTTCCACTTTTTCTCCATCTATACAAATCCTACACTCTGTCACGCATTCATCTCTTTCAAAAACCATAACTTTTGTCTTACTAACATTCACTTTCATTCCTTTCCTCTCAAAAGCTTCATGCATAGTTGTTACCATCTCCTGCAACTCATCTGCCGATGACGCCAGTAAAACCTGATCATCAGCATAAAGAAGACATTTGACGAGTAAATTCTTCATTCTTAAACCACATTCTTTATCTTTCAAATCTTGCAAACAACTGTCCATGAATAAGTTAAACAGCCATGGTGACGCTACACATCCCTGTCTAACCCCCTTTTGGATACTAAACCATTCAGTGTATGACCCATGTATCCTCACGCAAGCTCTGGGGTCCTCATAGAGAGACTTCACAGCTCGAATAAGGTTGCTGCTCACCCCATACATAGACAGTACCGACCAAAGTTCATTCCTCACCACTTTGTCATAGGCCTTTTCCAAATCCACAAATGCGCAATAGACCTTTTGACTCTTGGCCAAAAATTTCTCGGCTATGCTTCGCAATGAAAAGACCTGATCCGTACATCCCATTCCCTTTCTAAAACCCACTTGTGCATCCCATATTTTCTCATCGGTTTCTTTCACAACTCTCTCAATCAACACTTTCGCATACAGTTTGCCGACGACGCTGAGTAGGCTAATGCCCCTGTAGTTTTTGCAGTCTTGATGCGAGCCCTTTCCTTTGTAAAGTGGAACTATAACGGCCTTACACCAATATAATATATATTTATATAAAATATACATATATATAATACATGTATATATATATATATATTATATAAATTCCTTCACTGTGAACAAACCATAAAAATATCTCCATTTACTTAAACTTTTATTTATTCTTTATTATAATTAACACATTACAAATAGACAAAACAATTAAAACACAAACACACAACACAAACTCGCGATCATGTCGCGTCAAACAACCCACTCCGCATCGTTCCCGGCGCAAAGGTGCCCATGATGCTGGCCGCGTTGCCCCGCTGAATCGCAATAGCCAACCTTTGCCCCAGGAACGAGCCGGATCGGAAGTCACCGCCATGGTCGTGGATGCGGTGGCCAATTTCCGCGATCAACATCTTCGTGTCCGACCCCCAACTGCCCATAGTCTCCACCGCAATGGGCACAAAATAATATTGTGGCTCCATTGCGGCGTATTAGTATATATTATATAAATATATATTATATTGGTGTAATCATAAGATTATGATATTTAAACTCACTCTATGTAGACAACACATATAACTAAAATATATATATATATATAATAAATAAAATGTATGTATGTAGGTATGTATGTATGTATATATGTATGTGTATATTTGTGCCTATTGTCGGGGGTATGCACATTGTATACCTTCTTAAATTAATTTTACACTTGTGCACTAGACTTAGCCTCTCGTATTGCAACTCCTCTGTGCACTACCGGGTTTGCTGGAAGAGAACTCAACTTTGAGTTAAGCTCGCCTTTTGTACATTACATCTCATCTTTTTATATTAATGTAATATATGTGTGTACAATAAAGTATAAAATAAAATAAAATATCTATCTGTGGTTTCCTCACTAGGCAAGCCTGTATCGAGGAAACCTATTTAAACATATAATTGCTTTATCACTATTAATAAATTGTGTCTCACCTCAGCAAACAATCAATTCTAATAGATTATTATCTACATAGATAGGCATAATTCAAATAATAGATTTTAACAGAATAATTGGTATATGTGCTTACATACTAGAATGTTATTTCTAGAAGATCTTCTGAAGAATCTTTAAGTGAAGAAGAACTCAGTGGTTGCGCCGATGTAGAAACTGTATTTTTTGACGCGGAAACACACTCCTTCTATACCCATCTCCCCTCCCGCACTAACCATAGTATAGTACTAGATATAGTTTCCGTCCGCCATTTGTGATATATAGACACTCACTCCCTCTTTGAACTAGCCAGCGTAAAGGCGGACCGCGCGCGCGTCTCTCAGGAATGAATAATATTTGTTGCATTTTTACCGCTTCATAGACCTTTACCGATCGGATTGTGCCTCTCGTGTGTCCCTCAAGTGATTTAGTGATGCTGGCGGCAGCTCCTGAGCAAGGAAGAGAAGATCCGTGTACCGGCTGCGATGAAAACACGTGGTGTCGTGAAGGTTAGTGCATCCTCTCCTAATTTCTCGGGTTGCATTCATTGCCTGGATCACGTCCGCGGCAACCCGATCACCTGTCTTTTTGTGTGTAAAGCGTCAATGGAACAGTTAGCTACTTCCCCGCAATACAGTCCACTAGCGCACGTGGCCAATCGCGCCACCATTCTCTGGTCCTGATCGAACCGGATTCTTAGCCGTAGTTCGTATTTTGTTATTATTCTAATGGGAATAAGCGCACCGCACCTAAATGCCTGGTTATTTTAGTAGAAAACCCCGCATCTAGGCATTTAGGCTTAGATCTTAGGTATACTAGACACCCTAGTGCATAGGCACAGTGTAATACCTAACGCATTTGGCTTTGTTTTATTTTTTTCAATTAAGTTGTTCGCTCGCCGCTAGCTCGCATCGTATTTACCTAATACCTACGTGGGTAGATACGTGGTTGTACCTACCTCGCCCGCATCTCATTCCAATTCATACGAAAGTATTTTAATTTGAATAGATATTACGCAATACTTAATCTCTGAAATAATAGTTGAACCTGGACAGCGGTCTGGCTCGCGTAGGTACGATCTGGCTGTTGCTAGGCGCGTTTTGTTCAAGCGTGCATTCACAGTTGTAAATACCTACCTACCTGCAGAGTATCGCTCGCGTCGCGTCGCTGCTCTGTACCGCTAAGATTAAGTCATTTCATATTTGTTGTTTACCGCACTTTAGTTTGAGATTTAATTGTAAACATGTCCCCAAAGGTTGATAAGACCGGTAAAGTTCAATTGAAACTTTTATATGCTAAAAAAGAAATGATTTACTCTCGCGTACAATCGATTTATGATAATGCACTTAAAACCTCTGATTTGGCCATTAGAGATTCGTTCTTGTGTTCTATAGAAAACTTAGATAGTCTACGCGCGGATTTCGAAACCTTAGTACATGACATCAACGTTTTAGAGTTGAATTTGGATCCCGATTACTCAGTGAGTTATCAAGCCTTGTCGTCGTTTGACGATTTGTATTGTCGTATCAAGCGCGTCGCTAGGAGTTTCGAGAAACCGTCTGACCGACCCAACCCCACTCGCGACCGACCTAAGTTGCCACCAATTCAAATACCCGAATTTGATGGTAACATTCGCAATTGGTGTCTATTTATAGATAGTTTTGAGAATACAATAGATAAGAACGATTCGTTGACAGATCACGAAAAATTGCATTATCTCGTTGAAAAATTGACTGGTAAAGCTATAACCGTTTGCGCTGGAATTACGTTTAGTGCCGAGAATTATAATTTAATTTTAAATACTTTGAAAGCTAAGTATGAGGATAAAAGATCGGTAGCTAACGCCTATTTAGATCAGATGTTTGATTTGAAATCTATTACGGCATGTAACGATCAAAACTTAGAGAAATTTCTAGATACTTTCGCGTCAGCTGTTCGCGCCGTAAAGAACCTAAAGATCGATGACCTCTGCGACTTCGTATTTTTGTATATGGGTTTAAAGAAATTAGATTCCGAAACCATTCGTTTGTTTGAGTCGGATCATCGCGGCAGTAAAATTCCTAAGTTCGAAGACTTAGAAAGTTTTGTTCGCGAGCATATAAAGGTATTGCAACGCTCTTCATCGAAACATGAAGGCGCGAAGAAGGTTGTTACTTCTGAACGCAAAATAGATGCCTCATCGAGGTCACTGAGGTCAACCCATACTTATGTTAATACCGCACCAGCACGTGTACAATCACCTGTTTGCTCTTTGTGTAGTACTCATCATTCGCAACTGTACAAGTGTCCTGGTTTCCTAAAATTGTCGCCTAGTGATCGTTATAAATTTGTTCGCGCTAATAATTTTTGTTTTAATTGTCTCGGTACTAAACACCGCGTTGTTTTATGTAATAGTGGAAATGGTTGTCGCAAATGTCAAGCGAGACACCACACTTTACTTCATTTTGAGAATAGTAATGCCGCATCCAATGTGAGCACAGTTGGCTCGTCGAGCGGTGACACACGGCAGCCTGCGCCGCAGCCGCAGCCCGCGCTCGCGCGCGCTCCGGCCCGCCCGGTGACCGCTGCGGATGACGTCACCTTGTGTTCGTTCTCCGCTAGTGCTGCACTCACTACTGTGTGTCTCGCGACCGCTCGCGTTGTTATTGTTGATGCATTAGGTAAGCCGCGCATTGTTCGAGCGCTATTAGATGGCGCTTCGCAAAGTAATTTTATTACTCAAGATTGTTGTCAACGTCTTGGTTTCAATGTTGATAAGCGTTCAACCCATTCAGTGGTGAAAGGTTTTGGGGGTTTGCAGTCAGCTGTTCATGGCACCGTTAAAACAAGGTTTGGATCTCGTTTTAATAATAATATTTGGTTTGACATGGATTCGCTCGTAACAGATAAAATAACTGAACAGTTGCCTACCGTCCCAGTTGACACGTCTTTATTAACGAAATTTAAAGACTTGCCTTTAGCTGATGAGACTTACGCTGTTCCTGGAGTCGTCGATATATTGATCGGCGCTTCGATTCTCCCGCACCTCCAGTTATCACGTAAGGTTCAAGGGGGACCGACGTACCCCGCTCCGCACGCCCTGGAAACAGTTCTGGGTTTTGTTATAATTGGTTCCGCACCCGCTTCTATAGATAGTTTTAGTCACTCGACTGCCTCGTTCTGTTGCACCGTCGAGCCGCCACTGGAGTCTACCATCCGCAAGTTTTGGGAGATTGAAGAGGTCAATGTCCCACCAATCCTAAGCCCTGATGACAAGATGGCTGAGGAGATTTATTGTCGCACGACTACTCGTGATGAGCAGGGTCGTTATGTTGTCGCGCTCCCTTTCAAGGGAGATATTTTTTCGCTCGGTGACTCCCGTGCATCCGCTGAAAGACGCTTTCTTTGTTTAGAACGAAAGATGCAGGCGTCTCCAAAGTTAAAGCAAGCCTATGATGAGGTTGTTAACGAATATTTAGATAAATGTTACATCTCACCTGCGCCTGCGGACACTGACGAGACCCAGCCTTCGTACGTTATCCCGCACCATGGAGTTATTAGAGAAGATAAGCTTACTACTAAACTCCGCGTAGTTTTAGATGGCAGTGCTAAGACTAGCACTTCCGTGTCGCTTAATGACATTTTGTATTGTGGTCAAAATCTTCAAGGTAATTTATTTGACATAATTGTAAATTTTCGCTTATTCGCTGTTGCACTCTCTGCAGATATTCGACAAATGTTTTTGTGCCTTGAAGTGCGCAAACCCGATCGTAGGTTTCAACGATTTTTGTATAGATTTTCACCGCAAGAACCTTTAATGGTTTACGAGTTTAATCGTGTTTGCTTCGGGCTTAAATCTAGCCCTTTTCACGCACTTCGCACCGTCAAGCAGTTGGCCGCTGACGAGGGCGATGCATTTCCGAAAGCGAGAGCCACCATTGAGACTGGCTTATACATGGATGACTTCGTGTATAGTGTAGATAGCGAGGCAGAGGCTGTCGAGACGGCCGCTCAAGTTATAAGTCTCATGAAGGCTGGTCAATTTGATCTCGTGAAATGGACGAGCAACTCGCAAACTGCGTTAGAGTCGATTCCACCGTCGCACCGATTGTCTTCGGTTAAGGAATTCGATGAAAGTGATACGCACAAGGTGCTTGGTTTAAGCTGGTCGCCCGCATCTGATACGTTTAGTTTGAAAATTAGTTCGACCCCGCAAACTTGTACTAAACGCATTATCCTGTCGTGTGTGGCACGGATATGGGACGTAATGGGATTCGTAGCTCCTGTCGTTTTGTACGCCAAACTACTTATAAAAGAGCTTTGGCTTTCCAATTGTGATTGGGACGACACCGCGCCCGACAACATTGCTAAGTTGTGGGCTCGCTTTAGAAAAGAACTTTCTGTGCTTGACCAAATACAAATTCCGCGTCATGTAGGTATATCGCAACATAGTGTTGTTACGGTAGTAGGCTTCGCGGACGCTAGTGAGAGGGCGTATGGAGGAGTAGTCTACTTTCATGTCTCGAATGTAGGTAAGGTTTCAATTAGCCTTATAAGCGCGAAATCAAAGGTCTCTCCCCGTAAGGTCGTCTCTCTGGCACGCCTCGAGCTATGCGCTTTACTATTGTTAGTTAGATTGATCACCTCTATCGCCAATGCTTGTAGTAGTCGCATTAATATTAGTAGAATTTTAGCTTTTTCGGACTCAACAGTCGCTTTGTGTTGGGCCCACTCTTCGCCCCATCGTTGGGACACATTCGTCGCTAATAGAGTGGCAAAAATTCAATCGGAATTAGCGCCACAAAATCTCTTTCACGTTGCTGGCACCGACAACCCAGCCGATTGTCTCTCTCGTGGATTGCTTCCTTCGCAAATTTTGGATCACCCGTTGTGGTTTAGTGGACCGTCCTGGATTCATGCCGCGTTAGATAAGTGGCCAGTTAGTCAATTCAATCCCACTACGGTTTCCGAACCACCCGAGGAAAAGAAGCACTCGCTTGTTGTATCGGTCCCGCGTGAAGAGTCCCTTATTTTGTTGTTGGCTAATCGCGTCTCGTCTTGGTCGAGACTGTTGCGTTGTGTTGTTTATGTAGGCCGATTTTTGAGAATTTTATCTACGCGCGGTCATATAACCGCCGCTGATTTAGATAAAGCTGAATTGGTCATACTTCGCGAGGTGCAGAAATGTTATTTTGCTTCTGAATTTAAAAATTTAGAATTTAACAAACCTTGTAGTCGTTCTTTCCGACACTTGAAACCATTTTTGGAAGATGGACTCATTCGAGTAGGTGGTCGTTTGAGAAATTCAGGTTTAGGATTTGAACAAAGGCACCCAGTAGTTCTCCCGCGTAAGGACCACGTATTAGATTTGTTAGTAGATTATCAGCATAAGGTGAATTGTCACGCTGGTCCCGATTTGTTAATGTCTATTTTGAGACAGAAATACTGGATAATTTCCGCTCGTAATTTGATTCGCGCTAGAGTACACAGATGTGTACCTTGTTCTAAACTCCGCCCGCGTTTTATCGCGCCTGAAATGGCCGATCATCGCTCTTGTCGTGTTGTTCAATCCGCAAAACCTTTCGTACACACCGGCACGGACTTTGCTGGGCCTTTCAAAGTCACCATTGCTCGTGGTCGTGGCATTCGCTCCACGAAAGCTTATGTTTGTTTGTTCATTTGTATGACAACTCGCGCGGTTCATATAGAGTTGACCGGTGATTTAAGTACGCAAAATTTTATGTCCGCTTTTAAACGTTTTTTGTCGCGTCGGGGTCCGGTTAAGCGCATGTATTCGGACAACGGTACAAACTATGTAGGGGCCCGACGTAGTATTTCGGAATTGCACGCATTCTTACGGTCTAAGTACTACCAAAGTGAATTCGCTCACATCTTAGCCGAAAATCGCATTGAATGGTACTTTAACACGCCTGCAGCTAGTCATTTTGGTGGTAATTGGGAAGCGAATATTAAAAGCCTTAAGTCGCATCTGTTTCGCGTCATAGGCGAACAGATTCTCTCGTTCGAGGAGTTGAGTACCGTACTTGCTCAAGTAGAGGCGGTGATGAACACGCGTCCGCTGTGTCGGACTCTATCTAGCGATCCGTCAGAGCCATTAGCGCTGACGCCAGCTCACTTCTTAAATACGACTCCTCTAAAATATTTGCCCGCAATAGATGTTGAAGACGATAGAATGCACCTTCTAACTCGTCACGCTCTTTTGGATAAGTTGGTCCAATCGTTTTGGAATCGTTGGAGAACCGATTATTTGCACACGCTGCAGTCACGTCAAAAATGGAATACTCCATCCAACCCAATTACTGTAGGTACGGTGGTAGTCCTTATGACTGAGAATGCGCCTCCTTTACATTGGCCTCTAGGAGTAGTAGAGGAAATTTTTCCCGATGCCCGCGGGATAACTCGTGTTGTACGGGTTAAAACTGCAACCGGATCGTATCTGCGCCCGGTTGTTCGCCTCTGCCCTCTGCCTAGCCAGCAGTAGGCACGAGTTCCAATCTATGTTTATATTTTAGTTGTTATTTCCCAAACCTAGATTTAGATTAGACATTAGATTTGTTCCACATTTTTCGTTTCGAAGGTAACCCTTCAAGCCGGGGGGAATGGTTGCGCCGATGTAGAAACTGTATTTTTTGACGCGGAAACACACTCCTTCTATACCCATCTCCCCTCCCGCACTAACCATAGTATAGTACTAGATATAGTTTCCGTCCGCCATTTGTGATATATAGACACTCACTCCCTCTTTGAACTAGCCAGCGTAAAGGCGGACCGCGCGCGCGTCTCTCAGAAATGAATAATATTTGTTGCATTTTTACCGCTTCATAGACCTTTACCGATCGGATTGTGCCTCTCGTGTGTCCCTCAAGTGATTTAGTGATGCTGGCGGCAGCTCCTGAGCAAGGAAGAGAAGATCCGTGTACCGGCTGCGATGAAAACACGTGGTGTCGTGAAGGTTAGTGCATCCTCTCCTAATATCTCGGGTTGCATTCATTGCCTGGATCACGTCCGCGGCAACCCGATCACCTGTCTTTTTGTGTGTAAAGCGTCAATGGAACAGTTAGCTACTTCCCCGCAATACAGTCCACTAGCGCACGTGGCCAATCGCGCCACCACTCAGAATTATTCGCATTGCACATACTAAAAGTAGAGGAACAAAACTATGAATCATCGATATATTTTTGTGAACGGAGAATAAACCTAACACGACAAACATACCTAACACTAAGCGCACAATATATTCCACTAGTCGCTAACTAACCAACAGTCGTTGCCATGGGACATGTGGATACACTTTTAATGTTTTTAATATTTGTATTTTTAGTGGGTATAGGGGTTGCATCTCAAAGCCCCTGTCCTACAAGTGGAGTGGGTAAAAAGTGTATTTATAAATGTTGTCCACTGGGAGAACATTTGAGGAATAAAACGTGTTTGAAGCATAAGACGGTGGCAGATTTTTCTGTTCTTAATGTGTACGACCAGAAGTTGGTGGAGACGGGGAACAACGTACAAGATGCCTTCACGATATTGGACAGCAGGTTCGTGGGGGACGATCAGTTTCGAAATGAGTCAGTAAACAGGAATGCAGTTGGATATCTCTCCTACGTTCTAGAGGTGAGTTTGATTTGTGTTATTTATGCAATGTTACTGATGACCGCAGCGTCACCCACGTGGAAAGCCATCCATGGGAACCTAATCCAGGAATAGCTTAGGTGTTATTCCCGATTATATTCTGTTCTATTCCTTTACAAAATTTTAGTCCGAGAGAGAGAAAACATTGATTTTTTTTAGAATATTAGGACCAAAATTTCTAATATTCCCTTTGCTTCGGTTATTCGCATTTGGTCGGATTCGCAAATAGTCGGATTCCCATTTCGTCGGATTTAGTACAGATACATAACAGCATAAACGTTAATTGTGAAATACATAGGCTAATTACTGCTTTTGAGCATGTCGCACTTTTGGTCAGTTATTTATATTGCTGTCGTACTTAGGTAACTTATTTTCCTGGGTATATAAAAACCTATTTGTTAAAGGAAAAAGTTGTTTACCTCCATGGTAACAGGTACCTTTAATGATTCCAGAAGCGATTCTGGCTATATTAGAACAAGCTCCTGAAACTAATGAATTCAGCAAATTTAGAAAATATTTTTAAAAATATTGGACGGAGAAAATAACATGTGATCCGTTTACCTGCTTTGCTAACAAACAGCGTACCACAAATGCCATTGAAGGATGGCACAACCGTCTTAATAAGAAGATTCCGAAAAAGCCAACGTTGCTGAAAAGCTGCCTTTTATGATGCAAAGCTTAAACGTATTCAGTTGCATTGTTCAAAGAAAAAACGTCGTCCGAATGACTTTCAGGAAGATGTTCAAAGCGATGGAACCATACCGGGCTGCATAAGCAATACAATTAGCGCAATTGATTGTTTGAAGCGTATATGTACATTAGGTTCAGTTTTTTTATCTAGGACACGCCAACTTGGCTTCACCTCGCCTGATGGTATGCTAAAGGCAAAGTCTCAGGAAAGAGGGTCACCATTACAGACACTAAGTAATGTTACAATGGTGGCACTCAGCTTGGCGGCCTCATAAGATATCTGCAAGAACTCCGAAGCCCGTCCATCACAGAGGACGCGAATACGGCGCTCCCATAGGAAGCTAGCAATCTGATATGTCGGGGGCACAGCAATCGAACGCCGAGATCCAAAGCAGACTGTTTTATTAAAAAGTAGTACAATCTACCCGCTACGCTGTTACATTTATTGTGCCTACCTACTCTAAGTAGTAAGTAGGTACATAATATATAAAAGGACTGTACACAACACTGTCCTCCTCCCATTCATAAACACCAGTAACAGGTACAGGATATCCGGTTCACTAAATACAGTTATGATAACGATTCCCATTTATAGGTGTAGGTACAATATTTTGCAGTGTAGGTATACGTAAGTATACATTATACGTATAAGCTTACAAACTAAATACTAGGACATAGTAATAATAAGTTGTAACATTACATAGCTAGGTATACTATGATTTATACGTGGGGCGCACTATAAGTTTCCGGAATGAATATGAAAAAATACTATTAAAGGTACAAAATTAATTTATTGTTTTTCAAAATAATCTCCCTTGGCGTCTATGCACTTTTTCATTCGATCAAACCAGTTTTGAAAACTTTTGTGCCACTCCTCTGTGGTGACCTCTGTAACGTGTTTTTCATACTCCTCGACAGCCTCTTCTGGTGATGAAAATCGTTGGCCGCGTAATTGGTTCTTAATTTTTGGGAACAGATAAAAGTCACAAGGTGCCAGGTCGGGACTGTATGCAGGATGACTCATGAGTTCTACATTTTTCGCCTTCAAAAAGTCGTTTGTCCGTCTGGCCGTGTGAGAACTAGCATTGTCGTGGTGCAGGATGATACGGCGTTTACGGTTATTTTTACGGAGTTCGTCAATAACTTCCGGCAAACAAATGGTCGTGTACCAGTCACTATTCACAGTACGACGATTTTCTAAAGCAACAGTAGCCACGTGTCCAGTTTTATTAAAAAAAGAAGCAATCATCCGCTTAGATGCACTTTTCACGCGCGCCACTTTGGTTGGTTTCGGCTCATCTTGAAAGACCCATACGCTCGATTGCTGCTTTGT
This sequence comes from Eilema griseolum, assembly GCA_963662185.1. Taxonomy (NCBI): domain Eukaryota; kingdom Metazoa; phylum Arthropoda; class Insecta; order Lepidoptera; family Erebidae; genus Eilema; species Eilema griseolum. Next base: position 26,990,395 of record OY759241.1, read on the forward strand.
TTTGGGATCGTAGCAATAAATCCATGTTTCGTCACCTGTTACTATGTCCCACACCAAATTTGACGCACCTTCGTTGAATCTGGTAAGCATAGCACTGCACCAAGTGACGCGGTCCGTTTTTTGATCCTCGGTCAAGTTATGTGGGATCCACCGCGAGCACAGCTTTCTCACACCCAAATGTTTGTGTAGGATTGATTGTATTTGACTCATGCCTATTTCTAAGGATGCGCGAATTTCATGGTAGGTCACATGCCTGTCTGTTTCAATCATACGGCGCACAGCATCGATGTTTTTGTTGGTCACAGCGGTGGACGGCCGACCATCGCGAGATTCGTCACTGAGATTGATACGTCCACGCTTGAATTCTGCAAACCAGCTATAAACAGTCGTCTTGCATGGAGCTTCATCGCCAAAAGCTGTTTCAAGCCGAGCGATGCTCTGTTGAGCCGTCAAATTACACTTAAAATCGTAGAAAATCACACTACGAAAATTTTCCCGAGTTAAATCCATGTTGATGCAGACACACAATTTTTTAAATGGCGCCACAAGGTAAAAACAAAAGACAGTCAGATGAAACAAACTGTATTCTACAGCCAAAGATTTCTATTTTCAAATGTTGTAAATTTTTAAATATTGTTTATGTAAGTGGCCAGTTCCGGAAACTTTTAGTGTAACCTATGTATAGTTTTAACTTTCTTAAACATTCTTGAACGGCTCTCCGACGAACTCGGTTATCGTCAACATCCTTTTGTATATTAGCTTCAATCAAAGTTGGCGAAGAGCTTGTTGGCACACTTATATTTGTATATTTTTTGTACGGACGGACGGGCGTAAGCAGGGCGGTGTGCTTGTGGTGGCTACGCCGCGGTTCGAGTTGCGACGAGTGCCGTTGCCGGATGGCATGGACACGCAAATAGACGGTCACGTGTTCGAAATGGTTTGTGTTTCTGTTAGTGTACGCGACCGTTATTTATTTACATGTTGCACTGTTTATATTCCGCCAAATGCAGATGAAAAGGAATACATGATAATGTTCAGCGTATTGGAAAAATTGTGTATGAAATACAAACAAAACTTAGTAATACTAGGTGATTTTAATTTGTTTTCGTGTAGTCAGAATGTAGTTAATTACTATGATTTCTTTATGGCCTTCTGTGAATTCATTCAGTACAATTCAATACCTAACTGTAACGGTAGAATGCTGGACCTCGTATTGAGCGCGCGCGGTGGCGTGACTGTGGGCGAGGCGCCGGCGGACGACAGGATGGAGCCGGTAGACCGCCACCATCCCCCACTCGCCGTGCGCCTCGAGCTGGGTGCGCGGGCGCCGCCGCGTGACGTGCCTGCCCCGACCCTCGAGTCCCCCTCTTCTCCCATGCAGTGTTCACCGAGTCCGTTACCACGTAAACAATGGAATTTTAATAAAGCTAACTTTGACTATTTATATGATTTGTTTACGAGAATAGATTGGAGCGATTTATATTCTTCTAGTGACCCGGAAATTATTTTAGATTTATTTTATGATAAGATTTACGAAATATTTGATCTATGTATTCCTTATAAGAATATCAACACTACACATAGGAATAGGTATATATATCCGGTATGGTACACGCCTCACATTATTAGGGAATTACGCTATAAGCATACGTTACATAAACGATATAAAAAAACCGGATCTCTTAGTGATTATGAAGCTTTTAGCAGGTGTAGGGCAGCAGTGAAGGTGGAGACTCTGCGAGCTCACGACCAGTACAGTGAGCGCGTACAGCATCATCTGGCTGTGGACCCACGGGCCTTTTGGAATTACATGAGAAGTAGAAAGGGTAACACAGGTAAGCCCAGGTTAGTGAAAGAGGACCGCACCTTGTCAGAGTTGGAATGCGCGAATGAATTCGCTCAGTTTTTCCACTCGGTGTACAACCAGGAACCCGCTGAACTGAACGTGGCGGCGCCCAGCTCGGTGGGGACACCGGCTCCAGGGTCGTGGGTGGACCTTACTGGCCTGCGTTTGGGAGATGTGAAGACCGCGCTGGCTCGTCTGCCTCCCAAGCGCTCCATGGGACCGGATGGCATACCAGCGTTCATTTTCAGGGATTGTCGCATGGTACTCACTGAACCTTTGCTGCATTTATTCAACACCTGCATTGAGACCGCAAAATTTCCAGAGCGCTGGAAACTAACGCGTGTGATACCCGTACCAAAAGGTAATGGAGGCCCAAACCCAAGTGATTACAGGCCCGTGGCTGTGCTTAGCACTCCAGCTAAGGTGTTCGAGGCAACCATTCACAACTGCTTATACGGACAGATAGACACTCAGCTATCTGATGCGCAACACGGGTTCCGACCCGGGCGGGGTACTACCGGCAATCTAATTAATTTAATGTCATGTTTGGTGCCGGCGGTGGACGCTGGTCTACAGGTAGATGTGGCGTACTTTGATTTTCGGAAGGCATTTGATACTGTTGATAATGACGTGCTTTTATCACGACTAGCTAGCGTTGGATGTACGCCGCATACACTGTCCTTCTTTTCCAGCTACTTGCGGGACAGATGCCAATACGTTGACTGTGGGGGACACCTTTCCGAACCATATTTTACGAGATCTGGAGTGAGTCAATGCAGTAACTTGGGGCCTCTTCTCTTCATACTCACGATAAATAGCTTACCGGAGGAGGTCAAACACTCTGTGCCCTTTTTTTTTTTTTTTTTTTTTTTTACGTGCGCAAAATCCCCACGGATACCTCCCCACCGGAGCCGGTGGAGGAGGTTATGTCGGACTCGAACCGACTAAAACGCACGCCGCCTGTGGGTCGTTTCGGTTGCCGAAGGTGAGGTTGACAGGCATATCCCTCGCACCCCGGCCGACCCAGGGCCATCTCTCACGATCTGGCCCTCTTCTCGGGTGTGGGGACCACAGAGTCCCCAACTCGGCCCCGGAAACGGGGAGGCGCGCCACGCGCGCCGCCGCCGCGGCCTGCTTCTGCAAGGGTGACAGGCGGCTTCACCTGTCACCCCCAGGCCGGCGCTCATGGGGGGCGGAGGTCGTTCATCGACCTCCGACGCCCGAGTTGCCTTCGTGCGCGGGCAGCTTGTCTAGCGATCCTTCGTCGCTCCCGCTGCCGCTCCCGCCCCGCCTCCTCCTTCACGAGCATTACTTGCTCGCAGAAGGAGGCGCCGGCCGCCCACGCATCCGCGCAGCGAACCATCGCCGCGAGCAAGGTGGAGAGCGTGAGAACCCTCACTCCCAGGGCCGCCACAAGCTCCCGCCTCGGCGTCTCCCACGCCGGACACTCGGTGAGCGTGTGCGGACCTGAGTCCTCGCTCGCGTCGCAGTGATGGCACTCGGACGTTGGCTCTTTCTGCATCCGACGCAGATACTTTCCGAAGCATCCGTGCTCGGTGATCATCTGCGTCAGACGGTACGAGAGGCTGCCGTGTGGCCTCTCTAGCCACTCCCCCATGATGGGTCTTACCGCCGTTACTACGGCGTGCCCTGCGCTTGGTTGCCCAAGTCGTCTCTCCCATTCTGCCACCATTTCCCTGTGGAGCCGGGATCTCACGGCCCGAATTTCTTCGGGCTCGGGATCGTGACCCCGCTCCCGCGCCGCCCTTCGGAACCTGTATAGCGCCGAAAGGCATCTCGCTTCCAGGATCCATGGTGGCGATCCGGCGAGGAGACTCGCCGCGTTGAATGATATCGTGCGGTACCCCCTTATGATGCGGCACGCCAACTTCCGCTGCGGACGCTGCAGCAGAAGCATGTGCCGATCACTCAGGGTGTCCGCCCACACGGGACACCCGTACAGGGCCATGGACCGCACGACACCCGCGTAGAGTCTCCTGCAGGAGTCATCCGGGCCCCTCAGGTTGGGCAGTAGCCGCGCCAGAGCGTTGGCTGTGCCCGCCAATTTGGGGCCCAGACTTCGGAAGTGCTTCCCGAAGTCCCACCGGCCGTCGAGCACGAGCCCCAGATGTTTCATCTGGGGCTTGATGCCGATGAGAGTGCCTCCCACTGTGAGACTGGAACCAGGTGGTGGCGTGCGCCGAGGTCCATGAAAGAACATGGCCTCGGATTTATGCAAAGCCACCTCAAGGCCCAGCCGCCGGATCCGTTCCACGACTTGAGCAACCGCGGTCGTGGCCCTCAGGATCGCTTCGCGGTGTGTAGCTCCGCTCGCCGTCACTAGCGTGTCGTCCGCATAGCACGTGACGGCGGCGCCGTCCGCAAGCTCACCGCGAAGCACCCAGTCGTATCCAATGTTCCACAGTAGCGGCCCGAGAACCGATCCCTGTGGAACACCGCACGACATCTCACGCCGACCGACGCCGGTCGCACTTGGGTAGATGACGGCTCTCTCCGTCAGGTACGCCCCGACTATGCGGCGGAGGTAGAGAGGCACACCGTGGTACACGAGTGCCTCCCTGATGCAACTCCAGGGCAAGGTGTTGAACGCGTTGGAGATGTCCAAGGACACCGCCAACGTCACCTCACCCCGGGCAACTGCCTCCTCCGCCAAAGTCCTCACGCGCATGATGGCATCCACAGTGGACCGCCACCGGCGGAAGCCATATTGGGCATCCGCCAGGTCCGGCCCCCTACCAGAGAGGTGCTCGACGAGGCGCTTCGCAATAACTCTTTCAAAGAGCTTGCCCACCTCGTCGAGCAACACAATGGGCCGGTAGCCGGACGGTTCGTCCGCCGGGCGACCCTCCTTTCGGATGAGGACCAGTTTCCCCGTCTTCCACATCTTCGGAAACTGGCCCCGCTCCAAGCATGCGCTGAGGAACCCTCTCAGCCGGGGTTCGAGACCGTCTTCTCCCAGAGCTAGGACCCACGCGCGGCCTGGAATGCCGTCGGGTCCCGGGGCGGTGCTCTTCTTGGCTCTAAGCCTTCGCACCGCCAGCTCCAGTTCTACCCAAGTGACCTCGGGGATTTCGTCGTCAACTACCACACTGGGCGCCACAGGCGACCGAGGTGGCGGAGTCATCTGCGGCGGAACGTGTTCCGCTCGCGCCGGGAACAGGGACTCGACCACTCCACCGAGCAGAGCTGGCTGGAGAACCCGGGTCAACGGCGGGGCCCGGGGGCGCAGCTTTCCTCTTACCATAAGGTAAGGCCGCCCCCATGGGTCCCGCTCCAGCGTCTCCATTAGCTCCTTGTAAGCCACGGCTTTCGCCCGCTTAATCTCCGCTCGGAGGGCATCTCTGGCCTCCCTGTATCCCACATGAAGCTCCGCCACTCGGGGCTCCGTATCTGCGGTTCGGCTACGCCTCCTACGGAGTCTGGTCCACCGGCGGTGCGCGATCACGCAGGCTTGCCGTAGCCTCGCGATCTCCGCAGACCACCAGTAGACCCGACGCCTCGGACTATAGGGTGGTGCCCTAGGCATACCCGCATCGCAGACACGAGTCATGGCCTCCCGGAACCACACCGCCTCATCGTCGATATCGACAGGCCTGTCCGGCGCAATGGCCCAGGCCTGTACGATGGCGGCCTCTAGGAGGACCTCCCGATTCAGTCTCCCAAGCACCCAGCGTGGCTCGCGTGGGGCCGGTATGACCGGCGCAACACTCTGTGCCCTTGCTTTTTGCAGATGATTTAAAATTGGTACGAGTTATTAACGACCACATAGATCATGATGAACTACAGCAAGACGTAGAAAGGATTGTGAGATGGAGCTTACAAAATAAACTTTACTTTAACGTAGCTAAGTGCTCGGTGATATCGTTCAGCCGTGCACACAACCAAAGTCACTTCCAATATCACATGGAAGGAGTCCCTCTGCGGCGTGTAACCGAGGTTAAGGATTTGGGCGTGCGCTTTAGCACTGATTTAAATTTCCGTGACCATATCACCGGTGTCTGTAAAAAAGCTTTCAGAAATTTAGGGTTTGTCTTACGTCAGGCAAACCAGTTTACTAGTATTGCGGCGTTAAGGGCGTTGTATGAGGCTCTCGTGAAGAGTCACCTAGAGTTCAATGCGCTAATCTGGTCTCCACACGAAGACAAATATAAGGTTATGTTGGAGCGTACCCAGAATAAGTTCCTTCGATTTTTATATTGGAAACAGTATGGTGTCTACCCGGGCTATCCGTGGTTGTATCCTACGTTGTTCGTTCTGGGTATGACAGGATATTATAAGCTGGAAGTAAGGAGGGAGGTGGCTATGGCCACCTATTTGTTTAAAGTGTTTCGTGGGCTTATACACAACCCAGCTATCCTTTGGGAAGTAGGGCTGTGTGTACCGGAGGAGTACGCGTTGAGGCGGCGGCGCCCCCCGCTGCTGCGAGTGTGTCGCGCGCGTACCAACTTGCTGCAGAGGGCGCCGCTGACGCGGGCGCTGCGTGCGCTTAATATGATGGCTGACAGATTAGATTTGCGCTTGTTTTCATGCTCCCTGAATGAATTCACAAGGGCTAGTTACTGTGTTTTGAGCGAAGGAATCTAGGTTAAGTTGATATAATCTGATTATGTATCGCTAATATTAAATAATATATTTTAGGAATGTAAATTGTATTTTCATCATTTGACATTAAATTATTGTGCACTTGACATTAAATATATAATTTTGACAATTGATTTGAATTACTATTTTGACATTATTGATCGAATTATTATTTTGACACTATGAATTGAAGTATTATTTTGCCTTTAAAAATTAATTATTACTTTGACATTATTATTTTAATTATTATTTTGACATCATCAACTGAATAATTATTATTTCTGATATGACATGTTCATGAATAATATTTGAAATGGTAGTTATGTCTGAGTACTTTAATTGATAACATGTTGTGAAATTATTATTTGGTTTTTGAAGCATGATTATGTGTGATTATGATGATGTAAATGACATATATTGTAAATGAAATTATTAAAATTATATTGCTACTCTGTCGCATTGGGTCTGCCTGTAATGACATTGTATGTATGAAATAAATAAATAAATAAATAAATTTACACTGTAAATTTTAGAGTCTGGCGCTGAACCCGGCCAACTCTCTAACATGTCTGTATTAGTTTCTACACTATCTCGTCTACAAAATGAATATCACGAATTCTTATGGTCCTTTGTTAATAATTGATCTATGTGGCGTTTTATGCATACGTCCATCAGACTGGACTGTGTACGACACTGGCCCCGAACGCCTGACCACTGCAACATCTGACCATTTTTGGTTATTTATCGAGTAATCTCTCATTAATTCACGATCGCCCGGTGCTAACACTCGCAAAGGCGCACCAGCGTCAGCTGCTCATCCCGCACCCGTTCACCCACGTTGGCACGTAGTAGGTCAAGTCTCCCGCGCAGACGTCTACCGAACATCGCCACTCCGCGTCCTGTAGTGCTATGTTCAGTGTTTCGATACATAAATATTAATTTACTCAATGCGGTATCTTCATCCACCCCCTCCACGTGAGCCTTCTCTAAAACCCTTTTAATGGGCCTACCATTTGCGTTCTCCGCTGCTCCGTTGCTGGAGGGGTGATAGGGGGCGACCAAGGAGTGCTTAACGCCGTTATTTTCAAAATATTAGATGTAAAAGGGGGACCGTTGTCACTCACGACTCGTTTAGGTATACCGAAACGCGCAAATATTCGTCTGAAACGATTTATAACTATTGTGGCTGATGTGGATTGAATACTTTCCAATTTAATCCATTTTGAGTCGGCATCAATGATGACCATCTGTTACGGAGGGGGCCCAAAAAGTCTACGTTCAAGCGGGACCATGGCTCGGTCGGCCATGGCCACAAACGTGGCAGCGCCGGAGCGGGAAGCGCGCGCTGCGACCGGCAGGCAGGGCACTCGGCGCACACGCGTTCGATGTCTGTGTCTAACGATTCCCACCACACGTAGTTTCGAGCTATTTGTTTCATCTTGACAATGCCAGGATGACCGTCATGTAATTATTTTAGTAACCCTGCCCTTAACGATTTAGGTATTACGATACGATAACCCCATACCAAACAGCCCTGATCTAAATATAAAGAGTCTTTTCTATTAAAATAGGAGTTTTCCGATGCGTCCTGAACGCTCGTCGGCCAACCCAACTTTACATAACCTATTACTTTATTTAACAAGGGATCTTTAGACACTTCAGATTTAATTTCTTTATAACTGAGTGGTAAGTCCTCCTGTATGAAATTTAAATAAATAAATATTCTACAACATTGTAATATTGTAGTTGTGGATGTCGGGAAGAGTAAAATAAAAGGTATATGTTTACTTCATCGTGTCCATTTATTGAGTGAGCCACACACAAGTTATACATGTACTACACATGGAAAGTGCTAAGTTGCACTTTTGATAATAAGGCATTGCATCACATTTCCGTAAAGTACTTACGTCCTAAGTCACATACTACAACTCCCCTTAAAAAGATTGGGTTATCCCTTCCCTTCCAAAGGAAAAGAGAAAAAGGAAAAAAAATAGGTACATTATTATTACAAGAGTAAAAATAAACATAACTGAAATACACTAAACTTACAAACTATTACAAGGTTAAGCTATATTTAATTGAAATACATTTTCGTGTTATTTTTATGAATAAGATATTCCTTATTATCCTTTAAAATCTTAACATTAGGTGAAACTTCCTCAATAACTAGAAAGGGACCAATATAAATGTTTTGAAGTTTGTCTCCAGTTTGATTTTTAATTAAAATAAGGTCACCTGTCTTATAAGTTATGGAGTTAGTTTTGCTTTCATATAATAATTTTCTTCTTAACTTACTATTTAACAGATTTTGCTTAGCATCGTACTGAGCTCGCTGAAGGCGATATTTCATTTCCTTAGGATAGTCGTTATAATTATACAATGGTTCAATTGAGTTTCCAAACTCGGAAGGCAATTTACAACACTTGCCGAAAACTAATTCGAATGGTGTATATTTCGTTTCTGTATGTACTGTAGTGTTATAAGAAAATGCCCAGAAAGGTAGCCAATCGCTCCAGTCAATAGTATTTCTATCACATTGGATACGCAGGTATGACCCTAATGTTTTATGACTATTTTCTAATGAACCCATAGTTTCATGGTGGTACGCGGTTGAGCTAAGTTTTTCGATTTTTAATATGTTGCATATGTTTTCCATAATACTAGACATGAACTCGGTACCTTTATCAGTTATAATTTCTTTGGGTACGCCATATCTCAAAATAAAATTAGATACGAAGGTTCGTGCTATCGTTTCAGACTCTTTATTTTGTAATGGATATACTTCTACAAATTTTGATAAATCACATTGTAAGGTTAAAACGTATCTATTATTGTGGCAATCAGCTGGCAATGGACCCATTGTATCTAACGCTATTCGTTCAAAAGCTGAGCTTGCAGTGCTGGTTATTACCATCGGTTCTCTCACAAAACGATTAGAAAATTTATTAAATTGACAGTGAGAACATTTTTTCACATATTCTACTACATCATTCGTCATGCCTGGCCAGTAATAATATTTTTTTAAATTATTTATCATTCTATTTACCCCTGCATGTCCGCTAGTGGGCAATAAATGAAAATCATTCAGTATGATTTTTTTTTCGTCTTTTCCACATATTCGTATAACGTCTTTCGTAATCAATATTTTAGGTACCTTTTGACGTAAACTTTTCATATAACTTGCAAGTAATTTAATATTTGTGGCATTTTGCCTATTTTTTACAATTAATACTTCATTAATGTGTTGTTTTTCACACAATGATCCTAAATCTCTCGCTAAATCCTGTGGGGTAGATAACGATCGAGAATTCAGGTATATAGTATAATGCGAAGGCACATACGTACAATATCCTTTATCAGAATAATAATAAATAACATTCTGAATAGGTTTATCGCTAGTGAAAATTAATTCTATCACATCATTGGGTCTTTTTAGAATCTCTACTATCTCAGGTTGATCAGGCCTGCTACAAATAGAAGAATCACTAATGTTTAAATCACTGTTACAACTCGTAGACTGCTGCAACCTTTTTGTTTGAGCTCTAGTTAATACTTGAACTACTTGATTTTCGATTGATTTTAAATCATTAGATGTGATGTTCATCGGAAGTCGACTTAACGCGTCTGCAGCTGCATTATTTCGACCTGGGATGTACACAATCTCAAAATCGTATTCCTCAAGGTACAGCCTAAATTTAGTTAGTCTGCTTGATGGATCTTTAAGACTAAACAAATAAACTAGTGGTTTATGATCTGTAAAGATTTTAAACGTTCTGCCGTACAGATATGGTCTAAAATGCCTTACAGCCCATACAATAGCTAATAACTCTAGGTCAATAATCGGATATCTACTTTCCGCGGGCGATAAGTTACGACTTGCGTAAGCTATCACATGACCGTTTTTGTTCGACAAAACCGCTCCTAAACCTGTTTTACTCGCATCTGTTCGCAATTCAAAAGTATTATTTTCTGAAAAATCTGGGTACTGCAATAAAGGTGGTGACATTAAACTAGATTTTAATCTCAGAAACGATTGTTGACATTCTGATGTCCACTCAAATATTGCATTCTTTTTGCATAACATATTTAATGGATACGCTATATGAGAAAAATTAGGTATAAAACGCCTATAATAATTAGCAAAGGCTAAATATCGTTTGACGGCATCCGGATTGGACGGTACGGGATACTTTTGCAACGTTTCAATTTTACTGTCGTCAGGGAGTATGCCATTCGAAGTTATTTTATGGCCTAAATAAATTATTTCAGTACGTAAAAAATCACACTTAAGCGGATTTAATTTTAAGTTAACTTGACGTAATCTTTCTAAGACGCTTATAAGATTTTTATTATGATTTTCCATAGAATTTCCGACTACTACGCAATCGTCTAAATAAATAAAAGCTTGTTTATAATTAATACCTGACATAGCTATGGTCATTAATCGGGAAAACACGGAAGGAGATGTCTTTAAACCCATAGGAGAGCGCTTCATTTGGTACATTTTATCAGTTGTAAAAGCTGTATACTTGCGTGACTCCGGATCTAAATGAAGTTGGTACATTTTATCTAAACTGAAAGCTGTATATTTTCGAGAATTTTCGTCTAATTTCAACTGGTAAAAACTTTGAGACAGATCTAATTTAGAAAAATAGATACATCCTGAGAGCGAGTCTAATATTTCGGTAATATTTGGTAGAGGGAATTTATCGTCTTTAATTTTGTTATTGAGCTGTCTATAATCGATTACTAATCTCCATTTTTTTTCGTGAGATGAATCAGCCTTCTTCGGAACTAATAAGACTGGACTGGACCACTCAGATATAGTTTCCTCTATTATGTCATTTTTTAACATCTCATCGATTTATTTTTGTACTTCTTTCTTTAAGGAATAAGGTATTCGATATGGCTTAATATAACTTGGCAAAACATTATCTTTCAAGGATATTGTATGGGTCATTATATTTGTAGTTGTCAACTTGTCGCCTGGAAGATGGAAAACATCTGCGTACTTCGCACATATGTGTTCGATACTACGTTTTTCTTCACGATTTAAATTAGATAAGTTTAATAGTTCAAATAAAGTTTTTACTCGATTGACACTATTCGGTTCCACTGAAAGGTTACATATATCGAAGCAAGTGACATCATAAACATTAAAGTCTTGAAAATCACACTCTACTTCGTAATCATTAGTATTTAATATTCTTAAAGGAATGCGCTCATTATTTGGTGTCGCAATTAATCCAGCAACAAAAATACCTGGTTGCATTTCCTTTGATAAAATGACGCAATCGCCGCTCGAAGACGTGGGAATGAATCTGATTACTTCGCATCGCGGCGGAATCAAATGTCTATACCTAGCGTTATCGTGGATTTCAATGGAAACGTGTATATTATTCTTACAAAGTAATAATCTACTATCTTTATAATTAATTATAGCTTCATAATGTTTTAAAAAATTATCACCTAAAATACCGTGGGCCGTGCACGACAAATTCTTAAAAACGTAAAATTTTTCACTAAATACTTCATTGTTACTAACTAAATTCAAGTATATGTATCCTTCTGATACTAAACTACCACTAACACCTTTTATAGTTATTCTATCATAGCATAATTGCTGTATTAATTGGGGGTAATTACTAAGCCATTCATATTTCAATACGCAAAGACTGGCTCCACTATCAACTAAAAGGTTAATTATTTCGTTACCTACAAAAAATGTTACTGTACTATTAGAACTAATATTAAAAATAAAATCGTTCGAATTAACGAAAAAAATCATTTGCTGACTCATTGTTAGTATTTTGATTAGTAGAGTCGCGTCGTACATTATTGTTATTTACCGGCTCCACTTCGTGTACTGTGTGCCGAATAGGCACAGCGGGCCTATTAGATCGTATATTGGGTGACGAGATGGTGGGTCTATTTCCGCCTCGGGGTAAATATCCACCGCGGGGTGAATTAAACTGTTGACGTGAGGTGTTATAATATGTACGAGGGGGACCCGTATAAAATCGCGTATTACGATTATTTTGCTCGTGCCCTTGAAAACCACGCGATCGCGAATTATTATTGTTATTACCATTACCACGGTGGTTTTTTCCACGGGGGTGTCCGCGAAATGAAGTATTGGGACGCCTGATGTTCATCACTTCAAACGATGAAGAAAGGGACTGTTCATCCATAGCAGTCCTAACAGCTTCCGGTAAGGAAATAAACTGTCGAGAAGCTACGATTGTGCTTAATCTGGGATCACATAATCCGTCAGAAAAACGTTTAATAGCTATTTTTTCATTTAGTGGCTTCAAAACGTCGTATGCAGTAGGATTGTCGTCAGACTGGGCTAATGTTAAATTAACAAACAATTTCTCTAGCTCGTTCCCGAAATCCTGGATTGATCGATTACCTTGTTTGCATTGGTGTAATCTCCATTGTAGAGCGACTGCAGACTGTTTTTGAAGAAGAAATTTTCGCATATCAGCTAAAAGATTAGCGATTGAGTCGTAATTAGACTTCATACGAAGTCTCGGCCGCGGTGAGAGTGCGAGAGGTACAACTCACGGCTCGCTCGATGCCATCCACCGATAATATAAGTGTGACAGACGAATTATAGGGCGCGAGCATCGGATAACTGCTTAACATCTTTTTAATTGCGACGAACGCTTGTTCAGTATTGCTATCCCACCGCCACTTGACATTTTTTTTGGCAAATTATACAAAGGTTTTAAAACGATACTAATATTGACAAAAAATTGAGAGTAAACATTTACAAGACCTAAGAAACTTCGTAATTGAGAAATGTTAGTGGGTGGAGATGCCGCGACGATAGATTGAACTTTCTTAGTGTCCGTGTGCAAACTGTATTTGTCTATTTTGTACCCTAAGTAGGTAACAGATTCCTTAAAAAAATCACACTTTCTAAAATTATCTCTCAACCCATTATCTTTTAATCTCTTTAAGACCGCCCTCAAATTAGTCATATGAAAAGTTTTGCATTTACCGCTGACACAAATATCGTCTGCAAACACAGCCGTGAACGGTAACCCATTCAGTGTCTCTTCCATTATTTTCTGAAAATTTTCAGGAATGCACTTTATCCCGTACGACACACGCTTATATAAAAATGTCCCTACGTGAGTGGTAATCGCCGTTAAGGGCTGTGATTCCTCTGACAAAACACATTGCTGAAAGGCATTAGATAAGTCGAGCTTTGTATAATGTTCCCTCCCTCCTAATATTGAGAACAAGTCATCGATCCGGGGAAGGGGGTAATGAAAATCTTTTAAACGTGGGTTGATAGTCCGCCTCGCTCGCATGCCGCTCCGCTGCCTCCAGCGCGAGTGCGAGTTCCACTCCGCAAATAGTCTAGACAGCATTTCCTCGCTGTACAACCCGGACACAAATTGATCACGAAGGTTTACCTCCAGAGACGAGCCAAAATTACACGTCTTAGCCAAATGCTTCAAACTATGTAGGTAGGTACGAATGCTTTCACCTTGCTGCTGGTTTCTTTGCCTTAACAAATGTCGTTCTGCTATTTCTGTTCTCTCGGGTTCCAGATGCTCCTTCACTAAGCTTACCAAAATGACAAATGATTAACTTTTCGGTTCTGCGGGTGTACACAGATCGCATATCAAATCGTAACATTCGGATCCGACTAACGTAACAAGTGTAGCCACGTGTAATGACGCTTCGATATTATGATGAGCGATGAATTGTTTCACTCGACGTACGTAAGTGTCCCAGTTGCCGCCAATTTGAAAAGGTTCAACTTTACCGATCGGCATTGTACACAAATTTGACCAACACAACACGTATCAACACGCGCGCAATGCTTTTTATTTTCGTTTTCCTCGTTGCCCATGACATGTCGAGGGCACAGCAATCAAACGCCGAGATCCAAAACAGACTGATTACGCTGTTACTACTATTTTATTGTGCCTACCTACTCTAAGTAATAATAATAATAATATATAATAATAATTATGATTTATTTCTCACCAACAACCAAGAAATTACAATATTTAGACATTCACAGTTTAGGGTACACAGAATTCGGTTGTGGATCGCTGGTGCCTGTCGTAGGTAATTGATTACCTGTATTACTGGTCACCAGGATTACAGGATAGCAACAATGACTACACTATAGGTACTAACTATACAAACCAAGTGCAAAAATCTAAATACAGGAATACTATAAACCATATTCATTAATTAACATTTCAATCATTAATTAAGATTTCATTCATTAATTATTATAAACACTATGTGTGTGTGTGTGTGTATGTGTGTGTTTGTGAGTGTGTGTGTGTAAGTAGGTACATAATATACAAAAGTACTGTACACAACAAGAGGGTCCTCATTACAGACACTAAGTGATGATACCACAGAACAGTTAAAGGAGGCTCCTTTAACTGTTCTGTGGATGATACAGATGTCAGATTAGGATTAAGTTACAATTATGGACCCTGTCGGGCACAGCACAATGTTTGGAGAGAGGGATAATTTGCTACACAGTTTCATTACAATTTTAATTTTAGCAATGATATTAAGTTTTTTATACCTTGTCATTTGAAGAGTGATGATATGATAATGATAATGACGTGAGCAGAAGTTTTAATCACTGTTCAAGAGTAGGTATATACAATATAGACATTCAATAATGGAATTTATATATAGGCAATATTAACTGTTAATAATAAATTTTAGTTCTATTTTTTATTTATAAACTCTAAAAGGGAAAAAGTTAGTACGACACTAACTTTTTCCCTTTCAGAGTTTCATTAAAAATATACATTACTACTCTCTCAATACATAATGTTTTTAACAATTTTGAACACGTGCAAAGTGAAAATAATTATAAAAAATGACAGTATTAAATAACAATTTTAGATGTCAATACAAAATACAAAATGTTTGTATCAGATGTCAAATAAAATACCATTAAAATGATATTAAAATACAAAAGTCAATAAGCAATGTCAACATAAAATACCAAGGTCAATTTCATATTCAAAGTTCAGTATACAAACAAAATTTTAATTTATTCGATGTCAATATTATATTAATAAATAATTTTTCGTTCTAGTAATAATGTTAATAATAATATGTTTTATAAGGATGTATATAATATTTAATGTAATCAATGTCATTTTGAAATTGACTATTTATTTATTAGGTATATTTTAGGGTTGTAACTAGTTTTTATCATCAAAGTATTCCTGTAAGCTGTAGTAGTTTTTTTTTTCAATGTTCAAAGTGTTTAAAGGAGATGTTGGAAGAGCTAGTCTGTCCTTGTGCCTTAGGTTGCGGGGCTGGCTGTAATGGTCTTTATTGCGAGTATAAAGCGAATTACGTTTTCTGACAAAAATGCACAGTTCCATTATGTATACGGAAGTCAATGTTAAGATGTTAAATTCTTTAAAATGTGATCTCTACAGCTTTCCCTGCAACCTATATTGGCCAGTATTCCTATGCATTTCTTCTGGAGCTTAAACAACACATCTACATCGACACTATTTCCCCACATTATGACACCATATCGGAGCCAGGAGTGGGCATAGGCATAGTAGGCTGCTTTGGCTGATTTAAGGTCTATAGATTTTTTTAGTTCGTATAGAGCGTAAGTGAAGGAAGATAATTTACTACTAACAGAACGTATATGAGATTTCCAATCGAGACTCGTATCGATATTTATGCCTAGTAGCTTAAAACTATTTACACAATCAAGTTTAACATTTTGGAATTTATAATCTATGGTTAAAGGGCGTTTCTCATAGAGTTTGAATTGCATTAATTTCGATTTTGAAAGTTTAGTTCTAGGTTGTGTTCCGTCAGCCATTTCGATATGTCCGATAGTATTTGGTGGGTGCGCTCGTGTAGCTTGTGGTTGTTAGTACAAGGAAATATCACCTATAAGTCGTCGGCAAACAGGACACATTTAGCATCTATTGTTTTTGGTAAGTCGTTAATGTAGATTAAGAATAAAATACAGCCAAGCACACTGCCCTGAGGGCTTGAATTTCCTACATTTGCCACCCTTGACTTCGCATTGGAAACCTGTCCAGCTTTATGATCGTGGTGAACGAGTTCTACGTACTGTGTTCGATTGCGTGGATAAGAGGTGAACTATTCGAGGGCAACACCACGAACACCGATCCCATCAAGCTTGCTCAATAGGATGTTATATTGGACCCGATCATATGCTTTGCTCATGTCCAGGAGCAAGCTAACGGCGTATTTTTTTATCGTTTATTATTTGTAATATATTTTGAACGTACCTGTATACTGCGTCTGTTGTTGTTCTGAAGCCGTTGTGGCTCTCGTGGAATATATTAAATTTTTCACAATACGAGTATAAACGAGTGGTCATTGCGGATTCTAGTATTTTAGAAAAGGTAGGCAGGAGTGATATAGGACGGTAGTTTGAACAGTCGGTCATAGAACTCTTTTTTAAAAGATCCTGCACAATTCCCTCAATAAAGGACTAGTTTATTAGGAAGGTCAGTGGCAAAGCCAGTTCATCAGCACATTTTTTTATCAACATTGTTTTTAGTTGATAGGCAGTTTTTTAACTTGTTTACCATATTCTTGGAAATAAACGTTTCTATTTCTATTTCTATTTCTAAAAATGGTAAATTTTTCCTCATTTTTAATAGGCTCGGGCAACATATTATATATTTTTATTGATTGATTGTTCTGTATATTTAATTTTAACAACAAACTTACATACCTCCAAAATATATATGCAAGGCAATGTTAATATTTTTAGGTTCTGGAAGTGGGGGTAAAATATTAAATTGCACTTTGTCGTAGGCCTTAGCATATCAAGCAGCAGACCTACTGCATAGTTTTTGTTATTTATAATGTTTAGAGCCTCTTATATGTACTTATAGACAGCTAAGGTTGTTGACTTATTTTTACGAAACCCGTTTTGACTTTCGTCGAATATCTGAAATTTCACACAAAAGGAATATATCCTACTATACATTGCCTTTTCGAAGATTTTTGAGGCAGTAGGCAATAGAGCAATCGGGTGATAATTACTAGGCTCAGTTTTTGAGTCTTTTTTGTGGACCGGCTTTATGACTGCGAGTTTCAGTTGGTCTGGGAAGGTGCCCTCTTCGAACGACTGGTTCACCAATATATAAAATGGCAGTATTAGTTCTTTAGCACAATATCTAAAGAGGCTCGAAACTCGTCGGCTCATATTATTACTTAAGTTTCTTAAAATTGTGATAATTTCGTAAGGCTCTACAGGACTGAGAAACATGGTAATTTCGGTAGGGTGGAGCACTGATGTGCCATTTGCCTCTCTACTTGATATAGGGGTGGCTATGTCGCCAATTGACGCGAAAAAGTGATTAAAGTGCTCGGCTATCTGTTGGGGTTCACATATAAGGCTATTGTTAGTTTTTAATTCTATATTCAGATTTTCTTCTTTTCTTTTTTTTTATTGGTTCGCTCATTTATAATACTCCACATTGCTTTAGTTTTATTAATAGATTTTATTATCTTATTTTTGTAGTGAAGTTTTATCGAAGTGATGACTACCTTTTTTAGTATTTTTTCATAATATGTGTGAGCAATTTGAGGAGTCGTTTATTTCTGCAAGAAAGCCTAATACGCACTGTTCATCATGGGGGAGTGGCTAGAGAGGCCACACGGCAGCCTCTCGTACCGTCTGACGCAGATGATCACCGAGCACGGATGCTTCGGAAAGTATCTGCGTCGGATGCAGAAAGAGCCAACGTCCGAGTGCCATCACTGCGACGCGAGCGAGGACTCAGGTCCGCACACGCTCACCGAGTGTCCGGCATGGGAGACGCCGAGGCGGGAGCTTGTGGCGGCCCTGGGAGTGAGGGTTCTCACGCTCTCCACCTTGCTCGCGGCGATGGTTCGCTGCGCGGATGCGTGGGCGGCCGGCGCCTCCTTCTGCGAGCAAGTAATGCTCGTGAAGGAGGAGGCGGGGCGGGAGCGGCAGCAGGAGCGACGAAGGATCGCCAGACAAGCTGCCCGCGCACGAAGGCAACTCGGGCGTCGGAGGTCGATGAACGACCTCCGCCCCCCATGAGCGCCGGCCTGGGGGTGACAGGTGAAGCCGCCTGTCACCCTTGCAGAAGCAGGCCGCGGCGGTGGCGCGCGTGGCGCGCCTCCCCGTTTCCGGGGACGAGTTGGGGACTCTGTGGTCCCCACACCCGAGAAGAGGGCCAGATCGTGAGAGATGGCCCTGGGTCGGCCGGGGTGCGAGGGATATGCCTGTCAACCTCACCTTCGGCAACCGAAACGACCCACAGGCGGCGTGCGTTTTAGTCGGTTCGAGTCCGACATAACCTCCTCCACCGGCTCCGGCAGGGAGGTATCCGTGGGGATTTTGCGCACGTAAAAAAAAAAAAAAAAAAAAAAACTCACTGTTAGCCAAATTCTAAATCGACTTTTTAGCTTTATTTTTCTCACTGGCATGCATATATTGAGTATATTAGTAAGCGTGTCTTTAAAAGCATTATAGTTCTCATTAATATTTTTATTATTTGATATAATGCTATTATACATGCCATTCCTGCTCATTCAGTTTAGTTTTGAATTTTTCCATATTTGTCTCACTAAATATTCATTATTTTAATTTCTATTTATTTGTAAAGAAATTTTAAATGTTATTAATAAACAAATCAAGAAATTATTTATTATAAATATTAAATAATAAATATTAATAATACTTAATTATAAATATTAAATACAATACAAATAGAGTCTGGCACAAATCGCTTCTCTTCAAGCTACCAGCCTTTGGTCTGCCTCCTAGACTGTGCAACTGGATTGCTAGTTTCCTGCGGGAGCGCCGTATCCGCGTCCTCTGTGATGGACGGGCTTCGGAGTTCTTGCAAATAAATGCTGGCGTACCGTAGGGGTCTGTATTATCTCCCACTCTCTTTCTTCTGCATATCAACGACATGCTGTCCACCGGCAGCATACATTGCTATGCAGACGATAGCACCTTACACGGGAGTTATCACGGACAACCTGCGGCCAAACAGTCTGATACCGTGGAAAAAAGACAGCTTCTTGTCACTGAACTGGACCGGATCTTGAATCACATTTCTCA
This sequence comes from Eilema griseolum, assembly GCA_963662185.1. Classification (NCBI taxonomy): domain Eukaryota; kingdom Metazoa; phylum Arthropoda; class Insecta; order Lepidoptera; family Erebidae; genus Eilema; species Eilema griseolum. The sequence continues at coordinate 27,009,951 of OY759241.1, forward strand.
ATGGGGCTCCGAGAACATGGTCGAGTTCAATGCCAAGAAGACGCAGGCTTGTGCGTTCACAGCAAAGGTATCTTCTTTCCTTCCCCTTCCCACTCTTCAGAGCACGCCACTTCCACTGCAGGACAATCTCTATATCCTAGGCATGGATATTCGCTGCAAACTGAATAACAGAAATTACATCGAGAGCATCATCAAAACAGCCTCGCGGAAACTCGGACTCCTAAACAAAGTGAGACGTTTTTTCACGCCGGAGCAGCGGTGTCTTCTCTATAAGACACAAATTCGCTCCTGCGTGGAATACTGCTCGCATCTCTGGGATGGCTCCGCGAAATACCTACTAGATGCTCTCGACAGGTTGCAGCGACGCGCGGTCCGAATTATTGGGAACCCTGAGGTCACGAACACCCTCGAGCCTTTGCAGATGCGTAGAGATATTGCTTCCTTGGCTGTATTTTACCGTCTCTACTCTCTCCTTTCCTACATAGGACAACACGTGCAGGCCTTAGATGTCACCCTCACACTGTGCAGAATATACGAGCAAGAACCAAGCGGTTCGGAGACTCTTTTCTTTGTCGCACCACCAAGACCTGGAATTCATTACCAGCACACGTGTTTCCTTCTTCCTTCAGTCCCGGGGCCTTTAAGCGGGGCGTGAAAAAGCATCTGATGAGGCCGCCAAGCTGAGTGCCACCATTGTAGCACTTAGTGTCTGTAATGGTGACCCTCTTTCCTGAGACTTTGCCTTTAGCTTATCATCAGGCGAGGTGAGGCCAAATTGGCGTGTCCTATATAAAAAAAAAAAAAAAAAAAAACAATAAAAATAAAATAACTATTATACAACTTATAGCTAAGAACAATTAAAATGAGTCGTAGAATTCCTCCGCATCGCATGCCTCTTGTGGTAGCGTTCCCAGAAGACTGGTAGCATTGCCACGTTGTATGGCAATGCTTATTCTCTGACCTAAAAAGAGGCCAGCCTTCTGGTCACGAGAAGCGTCGACCATTCGCTTCGCAATCTCACGGAAGAGGTTGCGAGCGCTCGGACCCCATGACCCCAAAGTCTCGACTCCAAACGGCACAAATTCATAATCTCCGATGAGATTTGAGTATTTGCGCCGCTTGAGAGCCTCTGCCGAAGCAGCAGCAGCACCAGCACAGCCAGCCGTGCTAGTTATATGGGTAGGAGCCATGGTATCAACGCATGTGGCGTCTCACACCAGAGTCCTACCCATCTTCCATGGCATTAACGACATGCCATCCGGTCTCTTGCCATCGTCACGCGCCAAACCGTTTGGTTCTAGTACAGCTGGTACACCGGCGGTGACAAGAGCACGGCGGATTATGTCGTTGAGGCTGGCGTGCCGTAGAATTCGCCCAGTGCTCCTGCAGCACGACAGACCATGGTGTCTGAGTCTGTCAACGGCTTCTCCACAACGGCATTGATGCGGAGAAACACACGGCGCACCTAAACGGAGACAAGTTACGATGCGGAATGTAGTGTCATCTAACATAGTCCTTACGTTAGATGACGGAAGAGCTTGTAGCCAAAGACCCGATTCCCACACTCCAACCGCCAGTAAACGGGCACGCTCAGCAGCATTGGAACATGTATTTAGTAATTTTTTTCCAACTGAGCTGCAGAGCGGCCCGTCCCACTGACGCTGTGAGAAAAGGTTCCTAGGGAGATCGGTGTTTGGACATGCAATTTTCCAAGCGTTCACTGCATCAGTCTTACACAATACTTCAGAATTAACTAGTGTAGGTGCAAGGATTTTCCTAGTTAATTCTTCCGTACTGTGGACTGAAGACAGGAATGCTGGTAAGCTGACATCTGAAATTTTGCGAATACCGAGCCCACCCAAGCGAATCGGTAGAGTCGCTTGTAGTAAAGCTCGGTCATCCAAGCCCACATTTAAAATTTTGGTGAGGGTATTTTCTATAATTTCGTCCATTTTTTCAAAATTGTTATATGTTTAAAGAATAGCGTTGATCGTAGGGCATGGGTGAATTTTGGAACGAATAGGCAATACCGAAGAATAGTGAAAGCCGAGTGTATATTAATTTTGAGTAGGCGATCCGAAATGTCACAAAAATTTTGAATTTCATTATTTTGTATGCCATCTAATCGGTTGTGTTTGAAGTACATAGTTCAAGATGAATGCTAGTCCCATTGTGGTTGGATAAGCCTAATTTTTCTACAGTGGTATAAAATTTGTGAAAATCAGGTGTATGCAGGTTGAAGTGGTTTTCGTAATGCGTGTGGGATATTTCATGTGTTGCGCGAAATTATACTCTAGCATGAGATCAAAAAAAGAATTCGTTTTTGTCGTTTTTTCAAAGTAATTAATATTGAAATCTCCACCTATAATTACATTTGATGTTGAGTATTTATTATTTATATATTTTAAAATTTGTTTTAGCTGTAAATGTTTCTTCCTCTCGTCCATTCCAATATAAAGATAATAACAATAATTTTTCTAGTGGTAACTCGCATGCACACACCTCTATAACATACTCCACAGACATGTTTGTTATTGATTGAATGTTTACATATTGTACGTGTTCGCAAAGTAGAATGCAAACTCCTCCGCCATTGTAGTTAGTTCGGGTATATGAGGATGCCACTTTGTAGTCGGTGATCTGGATAGTTTCTAGTTTTTCACTTGTTAACCAGGATTCTGATATGCATATAGCTATATAGATCGGGTGATCTGTTATGAAGGCTTCCATGGTATGTTGTTTGTTGTAGATACTTTGCATATATTTGAAGAAAATTTTAAATTGTAGGTCTGCTTTTACGAAAGGAATGATTTGGTGCCCCGTAATTGGATTCTGTTGGGATAGTTTGATTGATTTGTTCTTCTTGTAAAGTGCAACTTTGTCCAATTGTTTGAATGTCTTTTTTGTTTTGTACGTCACTAATAATCTTTCCGTCTATAAAAAGTTTATTGTTGCGGATTATCACATGTTTGCCTTCCTTTCGGGTTTTTATTATATCTTGTCTTAGTATATATCTTTCTTTACGGTCGTTTTCGCTCAAGAATTCTGATATAAAAATGTTGGTTCCTTGGAGACAGTGGCTATTTTTTATTATATAAGTTGTCAATCTTTTACTTAAAAATTGTATAACCAGCGGTCGGTTGAAATTAGTTTGTCTACCTAGTCTATACATTTCTTCTATATAGCCAGTTACGTCTGCATGGTGTTTTGAAGAATTGTATGAGTCGTTCGTATAGATCGTATTCCGGCTTCCTATAGTACTCCGCAAAGCCGTATATCACTATCTTTTTGGTATTGTTTTCCGTACATGGTGTTGCAGATGTCGTTTCTTTTGGTGGTGATAAGTTTCTAATTCCTCTTTTCAAAGATTCGTTCTCGGTCTATAATTTGTTTATGTCATCTTTTAATAGCTCAATATCTTTTATTCTTTGGTCGTTTTGTGCAGACAAATACTTAAATTTTCTATCTATGTCTTCTCTTAATAGACTGACCGCCTTTTAAATCTCAGTTTGAATTGCACATTGTAGTTCTGTTATTATTAGATTGTTGTTTTCCTTCAGGCGTTGTTTAATGACCTCATTCAAATTTTGGAGTATGAGTGTTGTTTGTACATTTGTTTAAAACGTCCCGCCTCCTTCTTCAGTCTGTAAGGTATCTCCCAATACACTTAGGTCGTAGAAGGTCGTAGAAGGTCGAAGCGAAATTGTGTATATGTATATGAATATTTTTGAAAGCAGTGATGCGCATCAAAAAGGCTGTGGAAATGTAATATCTGCGAAGGATGTAGTCTCGAAGTAACGCGTAAAGATCGAATGAAAGAAAAAACTTTTTTAAGTATCACAATAAACGGGAACTCAAAACAAAGAAACATGGTAAATATCCCGTTTATTGTGATACTGATGTGAGTGACCATGATAGTTTCAATACCTAAAATCTTCTTTATTCTATAGAGTAAAACAGTATAATAGGCACATCGCGAAAGGAACTGTCGTATCTACGGTAGCCTTCATGTCTATGACATGTCATCGCCGTTTTCGCTGATACGGAAAAACCGTTTTGGAAAAGGGGACAAGTGGCATATAAAGCCACGGTAGCCACTTCCCATCAGGTGGGCCGTGTGCGTATGTTTGACGCCACCTGAGTGGTATAAAGAGTTGACGATTTTTGCCTGAAACATCAAGAACATGATTCCTCACAGGTTGTTGAGAAAAAAGAACGTACCCACTCACGATATCTACTGTTCGCAGAACTACTAGTTTTGGTGGAACCATTGGGATCAAGAAGTACCAATTAAAAAGCAATTGGCATTAATTTGAACCCGTGATTTGAACAGCCTTTTTAAGCTGATTTTGGCAACACTGAATGTGACGTGGTGGCGAATATTCAAGCTAGACAGCATGACTTTTCTCGCCACCACCTTTAGTATTCGTGACATACGTCAGTATTTGACGGAGGTGTCAATCCTTTTATTACAAAAACTTAGATAAATGATTTTGACACTAATTTGTGTCCCCATCTTTGTCTTCGCTTCGGAAGAAAAATAGATGGCAATATATTTTAGTCAAGGCAAACTACAGAATCGATATGTACCAAAAACAAAACACTACAATGAACCTTACTTTGATACTTTAATAAAGTAGTTAAAACTGTTTTTTTTTTCTAGTAGACTAGCTGTTGCCCACGGTTTCACTTCCATTAAATCTTATGAATTTGCCATCAAAAGTAAAACTCATCTCCTTCAGTTGCACTTAAGCGCCAAAGAATGTATTGTGTCTTTATGCCATTTGATGATTGTCAAATATTTTTACGACTGAAGTTCTTACACATAACCTGGAAATATCGTAATAAAGTAAGTAGTTACCTATTTCTCGTGTACATAATAATTATGTCATCACATACAATTGAAGAACATCTGACCTTTATTATGAATTTTGTAATGGGGTAGCATTGAAATTGTTCATCTACCCCCAAAATTTTAATGGGTTAAGACAGAAAGTGAAAACGATAGCTATATGTAGTATGTGCAATGACTTTCCTAAGAATATAAATAATAACTAGAAATTCTAATAAAACACTCGTACCTACCTTTTTAAGAAAGTTACAGATCGTGGGGTTAGATTGAAAATTTCGAATATTGTACACAAACGATGACAGAGGTGAGGGACGTAAGGACATGACGGACATAGCAATGTCACGTGCATCGTAAAAACCATGCTGAAACAGATGTTATGTGCGATTGTTTGTCTTATCCCATTTTTGCTAATGAACATAATTATCAATTAATTAATTTTTAATTTAGAAGATAGATATGATACAGATTAGTGAATTTCCGATCTCACACCGATCACTTCAATACACATGTATTATGGTTTTAACTACTCTACGCCGTATACTTCGTCCATCATTGACACTGACTTTAACCGTTGAATGCATGGGATAATCTTTGTAGTGTTCTTTGTTAATATTCTGTTGGCAATTTGATGAAATTCATTATTATGACATTGACGGGAGTTTAGAATGAACAGCTGTATTATGAAACATCTCTATGTCATACATGGTATGGTATTCCATTGTTACCACTGGTCATTAGAAACTAGTGTAATATAAATACTATATGACGTAAAGTTTTAAAGTTTGTGATCAAGTAGAAACTAAGATTGATACATATTCAATAATAGTACATTACATTTTTATTTAGGAAATGTAGTTTTGTTTCTTATTTAAGAATAAGTGGGATTCGCTATCGCCCGTATTTAAAGTACTTTCCCTCCAAAATGGGTACGACACCTCTGTACGACATTGCCAGCCTCTCTAATCTCTTCTTAGTCTTAGTTCTCCTTTTCAATATACGCAAAAAAGGATATCGTTTCTGTCGCAACCAGCGGGGTGGTTGTTTGACTCCAACCGACTAAAAAGCACGTACCACGCCGTCTGTAGGTCATTTGTGCGATGGCCAGAGACATATCACTCGCATCCCGGTCTATCCGGGACAATCTGTTTCGAGTTGCCCTTCTTCGGGTGTGAGGACAAAGATATCCCCATCTAGCGCCAGGATATAGGGAAGCGCGTATTGCGCCGCCCGTCTCGGACATAGGTACGGTCTATGCTAATCAATCATGACTAATTTAGAGCGGGTGTTCTCTCGCTTTGGCCATCTGTGAGAATCATATTCATAAAGTGAACGACACAACGTTATGCCAATGGCATTGTCTTGCAGTTCTCTATTTAATCAAGGTCCTCCCCCAGAGGATAGTTGCTGATCTCATTTCAAGTTACCTCTTTACAAATCTATAATATTTTTTAGAACGGAGACTTGCAGTTAGAGAAACCAAACGTGTACTACCGCTGGCTTACAATACCCAATGAGATGTTCTGCTTTGACTACATAATAACTAAAAAGGGAGGCCTCACGAAAGTACCCAAGGTTTATGTGGTAACCATGCAGGACGGGGATATTGTAATCGATAAGAACACTATATATTTAGCTGTTGGTAAGTGTTTATGTTGTGTGAAGCCAGAAATACACATCAAGTCTTTCGACTAGACTACTGAATATTTTTTCCCATAGCTATTAAGTTTAAATATTAATTAATTAATTAATTAAAAATTAAATTTAAATTAAAAATTTAAAATATAGCTATTAAAATTTTTCTGTACAATATTGTAATTTTTTGCCAGCTCGTTGGATCTCCTGTGTGTTCCTGCTACTGCTGCTGGTGGTGTACTTGTTACTGCCGGAGCTGCAGAACTTGTGCGGACTGATACTAATGAACTATGTAGCGAGTCTGTTCATGGCGTTCTTACTGCTGGCAATCATCCAGTTGACCAGATACCCTCATAATGGTTGCAGAGTTCTAAGTGAGTACGACTTTTTACCCGACTACGGCGAAGCCCACGGAGGGTTCTGATTTTTGAAAGACTATGTATGTATGTTACATGTATGTGTATATATGTAGGTTCATTTGTTGCCTCATAGCTCCTAAACTACTAATTAGAACGAGATAATGAGGTACCATTAGAAGCATCTTGATCGTCCGCTGCTTATAGACTATATAACGTTTCACTAAATATAATGTAACGCCCTCTAGTGGTCATAAAGTACCGTGTTAAAAAATAAACTTGAGATAAATACGTCGTGTTTGGTATCATCTGCAAGTGCTTAATTAGTACATTAGAAATTTGTGTAAATTATGCTGTTACTTGCCTCAAAATAATATAGATAAAAAATAAAGTTTAAAACTAAAACCCGAATACTGAAAAATCACGTTTTAAAAAGTATTAAACAAGAAAATATCATAGATAACCGTGGTCGTATGCCACTTGGTCTAACAAAACAATACATTCTGCGGAAAAGTGGCATACGACCACGGTTACCCGTTACTCGTAACTCGTTATGTCAACCGGGTCCAACGGCTTAGCGACCAGACCAATGCAAATTTATGCATATAAATATTTGCACTGAGTGGGGATCGAACCCGCGACTCCTGTGTTGCGGCTGCGTTAACTACTGCCACGCCACGGAGGCAGTCGATGCGTACACTATTTGGAAAAATCAAGAAATAGAGTTGAATTGTGTGTGCGTGTGTGTTGCGTGTGCGTTGTGCGTGTGCATGCGTGTGCACGTGCGCGTGTGCGTGTGCGTGTGCGTGTGCGTGTGCGTGTGCGTGTGCGTGTGCGTGTGCGTGTGCGTGTGCGTGTGCGTGTGCGTGCTTGATAAATGTGCTCACAACTCACTAGAACACCTTTTAAATTGAGCAATAAACATACCAGAGAGGTGTAAAGTTTCAAAAAGTTTCTTCGGAAATAATAATTTCACAATGTGCTCTCCTTCGCCTCCATTTGATGTTATGTTATTTTTTACTGTTGAATAGCCAGCAGGCCTACAGTGGGGTTTACATGCTACATGCATTGTGTTAGGTGAGTTTTTAATAGTATAATTTTTTTTATTTTAGCGTTGGGCATCTACTACTTCTTCCTGACTTCCTTCTGCTGGATGAGCGTCATGTCTTACGATATTTGGTGGACCTTCAGGTAATTATTTCCTATTGTTATGTTTTTATACATTCATTACTCTGGTTGCTGGGCTGAAATACAACTTGTGACGCAGCCGTTACGGCTGATTGTAAATGAACCAAAAATGATGCACATTAGTAGAGACCTATGTAGAGCAGTGAAAAGCAATAGGCTAATTGATTTGATTTTTAAACAAAAAGAAACCCGCTGATAGCTTCTCAGTTCGATCAGTGTTTCAGCTGCTGTAATTTATTCATTCGATATTAATTGGAAATAGTGTGCGCTCATACAGGAGTTGAATCCGCAATCAGTCTCTTACAGGCAATCTGCTCTGATCACCGAGCTTCAGTCCCACCTGAACATTCACTTCTTCCAATCTACATCGATTTGGAGAGTCACATACTAATTGCTTTAATGTATTAAACTTTACTGTAGTTATTTTTCCATTCTTGTGCCGTTATTATGATGTATAACAGCATAACCTAAAAAGTAGGAGGTAGGACACGACGGTATTTCCGTCCAATTGAGCAGTTTGACTGGGGAAGTATTTCCGCCGTACAGATTACCGCGGCCGCTACACAACATGAGGTTATTATAACCTTTGGGTCTTCAACTGACGGCACAGAAACTCTCTGTACTTACAGGGTTGGTAGCGCGAGTGTCACTCCCTTCAATCCATAAGCCACGGTAACCACTTTCCATCAGGTGGGCCGTATGCTTGTCTGTCATCCAGGTAGTGTAGAGAAAAATTAAATTACTAACCAGTGTTAATACTGGAGATTGATAGCGCTTGGTGGAACCTGCTACAAACTACTGTTGTTGAATAAGACACTTTGTACTTTTCCACAATTCATTTTTGAACCTGACGGGTTTCGCCTCACGGCATTCTTAAATGTTTACATTGTTTTATTATAGTTACTGTTCCATATACTAAAGTTTAAAACCTTCTTAAATATAAATTGTGGAAAAGCACATGTGTGTCTTATTTAGTATGATTAATAAATGTTGACATCTCCAGAGGTTACGCCAAAGCGCGGCCCATCCACCGGCGCGGCGAGCGCTTCAAGCTGCGCATGTACTGCCTGTACGCGTACGGAGTCCCCCTGCTCATGACCATCTTCATGTTCACGTTCATGGTGGTGGACATGTCCAGTGTACCCGCCTTCATCATACCCCACTCAGAGAGCACAGGCTGCTTTCTCAAAGGTGAGCTGGTATATGGTATATGGACTTGGATGTCAGTGAATTTCATACGTTTTGTAGTTTTGTGGATTGTTTTGTGCCTCATCGGATATACAGGATGAGGCACTCTGGTGTATGCTTTTTGCCAACGACATTGTCCTTGTTGGTGAGGATGGAACCGATGTCCAGAGTAGATTGGTGAAGTGGCAACAAAGGCTAGAGAATGTTGGCCTGAAAATTAGCAGAACCAAAACAGAATACATGTTCTGCGATTTCGGCGGTCTCACTAGTCCCACAGTCATAGCGCTTGATGGTGCTCCTATGCCAATCTGCTCCGATTTTAGGTACCTCGGTTCACTACTTCAAAGCGATGGAGAATTAGATCGAGCCGTAAAGCACCGGATTAACGTTGGTTGGATGAAATGGCGGCAGGTTACAGCAACTACATGTGACTCGCGAATGCCCCTTCGATTGAAGGGCAAAATTTATAAGAGCATGATCCAGCCTGCCGTCCTGTATGGATCGGAGAGTTGGCCAGTAAAGGTGACGGATGAAAGACGGTTGCATGTAGCCGAGATGCGAATGTTAAGATGGATGTGTGGTGTGACAAGAATGGATAAGATTAGGAATGAATATATTAGAGGAAGTTTGAGAGTAGCTCCAATCATAGAAAAGCTACGAGGAAATCGTTTGTCCTGGTTCGGGCATGTAATGCGTAGGGATGAAAGTAATGTCGTAAGGAAGGTACTAACTATGGAAGTGGATGGCTACAAGGGGAGAGGGACTGTGTGAAAGATGACATGGTTAAGAAGGGAGTGAATGTTGAAATGAGTGCAACTAGAGATGAATGGAAAAGGAACACATGTTGCGCCGACCCCAAATAATCTTGGGATAAGGGCAGGAGGATGATGATGTAGTTTTGTGGATTTTATTTTTGGTGTAAGTATATAAAATACAAGAATACATAACACATCATAAACTCACGCCTATATCCCTGAAGGGGTAGGCAGAGGTGGTAGCACCCACATTTCGCCAGTTTATGTTTAGGTCCCAATGTAATAGGTGGCGAGCCTATTGCCATTATCCGAGTACTTATTAACCTGCGATAAATACACACATAACTTAGAAAAGCATCGAAAAGTCATTGGTGTATGCCATGGTATAACCTGGGATCGAACCCGAGACCTTGTCTCAGCAGTCCATTACCCATACCACTAGGCTACCGCGGTACACGCGATACAAGAATACTTGGATGGTAAACAAGCTTGGAAATGAGCAGTTCGCCCAACTATGCTGCTCAAGTAAATTTTTGTATCTAGATTAAGTAAGCTAAATGTATGTTTGTAAATAGACCAAAAAAAATGTCCGCTGAGTTTCTTGATGAAGTCTTCTCAGGTCGAGGACGCATTTCAAACTGATGGTCCATTTACTAAACTGGTTAATATGTTTCCTTTTTTATTGACATGTGAATGAAACATACACTTTAGCCCCTCCGCATTTAACCATACTCGCATTGAAGCGACATTTTCAAGCGTCGAAAAAATAAAAATAAAATTTTTATCTATCACGTGTCAACGCAGGCTCGTACAGACACGTGTCGACCAATGTCAATGTGAAAAGGGCGAGTGCGAGTGCGAGTGTAAGCGTGTTCGGTGGGCTTAACATTGCATTCTAGGTCATATTTCATTGGTCGTTGGTATACTGCTTAAAGCGTGGTAATATATAACCAAGTTAATGACCAGACTCTTAGATAATGTGTATGCAAAATTTTAGCCAAATCAGTCAGGTGGTTTTCACGTTTGGATATTTTGATCAGTAGACTTAGATTTTTATTTTTTAATTTCAAATATTTTATTATCCTGATTGTATCCGAGGCCAAGGTAAACTTGGAGCGTAATTAAATACTTATAACTAGAATTCATTAAGGAAATAATGTATTTAATGTATACTAATGTATTTTATGAATTAATGTATGTATTTTACCGTCTGTACCATGGTGAATGTTCTGATGAGCTCTTCCAATTAGTCCCACCCTCCCTTTCCTACACAGGACAACACGTGCAGGTTTTAGATGTCATTCGCACACGGTACAGAATATCCGATCAAGAACCAAGATGCTGACAGACACTAGACTTCAAAAAAAAATTTTGGACATAGATAAAACTTATAATAATATATCTATTGGATACACAACAATTATTATTATTTTGAAAAAATGTTCATCGGACAATGTTTTACCTCGTCACGATTTCATTACCAGAAGATAAGGCAGTTTAATGTACTATTTATTTCGTTACGCGTTTCAGTACAAAACAGGAAATAAGATTAAATATTTCATTAACACTCGAATAATCGTGGGATTGATGATCGTTTACAATTTCATGAATGAAACATCTGTCAACGATATAAATTCGAACTTTTGGTCAAATATAATTATTAAAAATTCTATTATGGTCAAGTTTCATTAAAGAGCCGCGTGGTTTCCGGCAGAGTAGAATTTAGACCACCCCATCTCTTCCCATGCGGTGTCGTACAAGGCGACTAAGGGATAGGGCTGTTTAACATCAGACATATATATACAGCACTGACTCAGCCTCAGATGCATCACTCAGGCTCGAGTCAACAATAGTCAACAATAAGGCAATAGGCTCACCCCCTACTACGTAGGACTGAATTTGTGAAATGTGGGTATTAATTCATATCAGCCTAACCCTCCGGGGATAATGGCGTGATTATATGTATTATTAAAAATTACATACATACATATGTATATAGCCACGCCTTTTCCCAATGGCGTAGGCAGAGACTACAATAAAAAAAACTTTTAAATTAATAAAAAAATTACAATTAATTACAATTGAGTTCATTCTACGACTTGACAAGTATGCTCGACAAGTTTACTGTTTACTTAATAGATAATAATAATAATAGTATTGTGGTTGTACTAACGTGAGCCCGTGGCCGAGAAAAGTGACTCGAATACTTATAAATTCAAATTCGAATTCAAATATATTTATTGTGAAAATGGGTTACAATGTGATGTTAATAAAGATATAAAGTTTCTCCATTCTCCACCTCTAGGCATACAATAGGCATAAGTAATTCATGTATTACGTGTCGGAGGTAGAGAAAAGTGTCTCTTATTCCCACCAGTGAGCGTTCCCAGTAGTACTACTCTATAGGTTTATCAGTAGTACTACTGGGAATGGGAACACTCATCGCAATAGTATTTCCATGCTTTGCTTGTTAAATAAAATAAAAGGAAATATGACTCTTAATGATATAACTTTAAAAAGCATTATTATAAACCTCTCTTGTTTCCTATACACAACAAAAGTATATCTTAATACAACAGTACGGAAACCTTCGTGCGTGTGCAAGATGACTATTAAAAAATGTAACTCACAAACTTATTAATTTTTTTTTATACCACTTAGGTAGTAGATTACATAATTATATAATGTAGAAAATAACTAAAATTTTATATTCAATGTAAAAATATTATATAAAACTCCTGCTTATTCAAATTTAGACTTCAATCTACCTGATACATCGGCCTGGTGCTCTAGATAGGCTGCCTTATTTATTTATGTTCTGATCTTATTGTTGTCATCCTCCAATTTATTTTTAATTCAACACAGGTGTACCGAAAATGCTGTACCTGTACACTCCAATGCTGATCTTGATCATTTGCAACTGGCTGTTCTACGTGATGACAGCCTTCAACATGTGGCGGCTTAGCCGTGGGACTGCAGTCCTCGACACCGCCGCCGCCGGCTCTCCAGCGGCTCACCGCTCTCAGAGGCGCAGGTATGTATTCCCCCAAGTTTGTTGTTACTTAAACCAATTAAATACTCTCACTATGGTGAAAGACTGGAGCTCTTTTCTGTGCCTTTTCCATATTTATCATTCGGTGTAGCGTAAATTGCTACCATTCATCTCAGTTTGCAGCAATAGCTATATTTAATCACTTGCTGGATACACTTGCAAGATTGATATCATCTTTGATACGATATAGGTATTTATACTATCATGGTCACTCATTCATTCATGTATGTCATTCATTGTGTATGCAGTCATTGCTGTAAGATATATCGGGACTCAATATCGGGACAAAACTCAAAACAAAATTTGGGAAATATTTAAATATCTCTAAGTTTTTTCCTTCCTCTCACTTCAATGCAGAATGCCTTCCCTACGACATTAGGTACTTTTATCTACTCATTACATTTTCGAAGCAGAGGTGGATTTCTTGAATATATTATAATTAGTGCAAAGAGATGTTACCGTTACACTTTGTACTTTGTAATGAATTTAAAATGAGTGAATTTTGGTTTAGTTTTCTAGGCTATTTTTCATAAGATGTTGTATTAATAAAAGGATAGGTCAGTATCACTCGAAACCAAGCCTGCCGGCAAGGTGTGTATGGTGGACTGTTGTCTGTCCTTACCCTAAGGGCAAAATTCAATTATTATAATGATTCTCGGTAAATCGTGGTATTCTTATCCTTGGATAGTGAAATGAGGTTATTTAAAAGTGCTACACAACAAGGAAAATCCATGAACGATGACGCCCTGCGGTGGATTTCTGGAATACTAACTACGAGTATGACTGGTTTTATTTGCTTTATTATTTATTAAAATGTTACTTGTAATTATGGGATAGGTACCTAATAATGGGATGGTATAGTTGGAATCATATTGACCACTAGAGGCATCAGTACCTATACTCCTAATAAAAGCGTAGAAGATAGAATAAAATATCGTCATAATTTATAGTAATATTGTCACTTCTCATAATGTTATGAGGCGTGGTGTAGTTCAAATCCAAATTCATTTTGATGCTAATAAAAAATAAATTAGATAAGAATAGAAACCGGTCAAGTGCGAGTTGACCTCGTACACGAATGGTTCCATACTATTCTGTGTTTGGTATTTGTATCTACAATAATAGGTACATCATCTTTCAACTTCAACCACTTAGCTATCACGGCTCATGAGATACTGCTTGAGACAGACGGTGAAGTCCTGGTAATAGGGCTCCAGTTTTTCCCTTGGGGTATATAACTGTAATATTGCAGTACATCGGACCATTTACTATCTCAAAAACATGAAATTAATGTTCGCCAGTTCTGTACATGTACTATTTTAAAATCTCTATTGTATGCTAAATATAATAAAGATTTTTTTAATCTAATATCAAAGTCGTAGTAAAAATTAATTATTTTGTATGGACCATTAAAATGGTACTTACAAAACGTCATGAAAAATAAAATCAATTTCTCCTATACAGCCGTTTTGTGGTTTTGAAGAATAGACGAATGGAAAGATCGGAATGCTCCAAGTGTGGCTCGGTAGCTCAGTAGTCAGAGCATTCTCCCTGTAAGGCACTGGTCACGGGTTGCATCCCGTCAGAACAATTCATTTATTTCAATATTAGTCGCCTTTTTAGCACACGTCTTCATATAGATAATGACTCTTAATTACATTTTAAAATTTTAATATAATCTTACATAACATAACCTCACGCCTATATCCCAAAAGGGGTCCCAATGTAATAGGTGGCGAGCCTATTTCATTAACCGGCCACTTATAAATAAACCTGCGATAAATACACACATATTTATTTATTTATTGTACGCCAATTACAATATTCAAATTACAGAAATGTAGAAGACAAGAGCAGTACAAAGGGCGGCCTTATCGCTTTACACAATTTATTCCAGACAACCTTTGGATGGAAATGTATGTTGGTTGGAGTATTTGGGAGTTGTTGGCGATTAATAACAAACAATTTAATAATTTATAAATACTTATATAAGTGCGTATAATAAATATATACATACTTAAAATACTTAATTATTACATAAACACAATATACTACCTACAATATACAATATAATACTACTACAATAGACTAGTACAATATAATATGTAATTATACACATATACATATACACATACATACACATATACATACCTAAACAGATATGATGATATACTATGTTACAAGTGACAACATCAACAAATAGTGCTCCTTGACCATTTTTTTAAATTTCAGTAACGTCTGAGCTCGTCTTATTTCCATTGGTAGTTCATTCCACAGGCGTACAGCTGTAACAGTAAAAGAATTATCAAAGAACCCTGTGGAATGCTTTGGCATCTTTAGGACTAAACACTACTAAAAACTAAATCCCATTCGTTGTGGCGCCGCAATTCCTGGGCACACCGCTTACCATCTCCTCGAGTATCAGGATCCTTGGTGTCGATATCATATAGAAGTCATTTGCAGGACAAGGTTAAGTTGGCATCAAGAAAACTCGGAGTGCTCAACAGGGCGAAGCAGTACTTCACTGCGGGGCAGCAACTCCTTCTTTATAAAGCACAGGTCCGGCCTCACATGGAGTACTGCTGTCACCTTTTTGCTGGAGCACCTGCATACCAGCTTGACCCCTTCGACTCGTTGCAAAGATGGGCATTGAGGCTGGTTGACAATCCCATACTCGCAGGTAGAGTGGAACCTCTTAGCCTTAGGAGGGATTTTGCCTCACTGTGTGTGTTCTACCGCCTATACAATGGTTTGTGCTCAGATGAATTGTTTGACATGATGCCCGTAGCTACATTCTATCATCGCACCTCTCGCCATAGGCAGGGAATTCATCCCCACACATTGCGACCTGAGCCGGTGCGCACTGTGCGGTATGAAAGAAACTTCATCCCACGCACACTCAAGCTGTGGAATGAACTCCCTGCTGCGGTTTTCCCAAGCGCCTACAATATGGGGTTCTTCAAGAGGGGCATCAGAAGGTTTCTTCATGGTCGGCAGCACGAGTGTGACACCCCTGGTGTTGCATACGTCCATAGGCCACGGTAACCGCTTCCCATCAGGTGGGCCGTGTGCTTGTCTGCCAACTTAGTGGTATAAAAAAAAAAAAAAAAGGAATAGTCTCCTCGATGATCTTAAACATTTTTCATGCGTATCGAAAAGGAACCGAAAGCGATCTTTTAAGTACAAAGGTGTTGAAGGATTAAACAAGATGTTGTATAGCAGGGAAAGGACACATACCTTCGAAAACCATCGAAACTCATTGGTGTGTGCCATGGTAAAACCTGGGATCGAACCCGAGACCTCGTCTCAGCAGTCCATTACCCATACTACTAGGCTACCGCGGTTCTAATCTAATCCAATTTAATCCCCAGGTTCATGGTATACCTGAAGCTGTCCATCGTGATGGGGCTCAGCTGGCTGTTCGAGGTCATCAGCTTCGTGTGGCCCGTGTCCGGCATCTGGTGCATCTCCGACACGTACAACATGCTCATCGGATTGCCAATATTCATTATATTTGTGTGCAAGAAGAACATTTATAAGAAGCTGTGCAAACGGTGAGTTTATAACAAAGATGTAATGAAATTTTAAGCATTTAGTATCTTCCTGCCCTTATCCCAAGAATATTTGGGTCGAAGGATCATGTGTCCATTCATCTCTAGTTGCAGTCATTTCAACATTCACTCCCTTCTTAACCATGTCATCTTTCACACAGTCCATCCACTTCATTTTAGATTACTTTCATCCCTACGCATTACATGGCCCAACCAGGACAAACGATTTCCTCGTAGCTTTTCTGTGATTGGTGCAACTCTTAAACCTTCCTCTAATATATTCATTCCTAATTTTATCCATTCTTGTCATACCACACATACATCTCAACATTCGCATATCGACTACATGCAACCGTCTTTCATCCGACACCTTTACGGGCCAACTCTCCGATCCATACAGGACGGCAGGCCTCAATCTTCAGGCTTCATTCGAAGGGGCATTCGCGAGTCCCAAATTCGATTAATATAGAAAAATTTAAACGGTTAAGCGGAATCCGAACCCGCAATCTTTCCCTTACCCCTGTAAGGAAAAGATTCCGGGTTCGGATTCTGCCTGGACCGTTTCAATTTTTTCTATCTTAATCGATTTTGAAAGATGTAATGTTTGTTTCTTCCTAAACCATTTTAGGTAAATATGCGTTAAATTGGATAGCTCATTGTTGGAAACGCTATTTACTTGTATATTACCTATCAGTAATAATAATAATAATAATCTTATTTTTAAACTTTCGCGGTGTGAATTCATAATTATACTAAGTATCGGGACTTCTCGCGAATTATATTTTGGAACTTACTATTTCTGCCGACGTTTCGGATGCGTTGCAGCACCCGTGGTCACGACTTGACTAGTCTTCGAGCGTCGAGATGTATGCGGGGAACATTTTTTGAGCGCCTACCCACCATTACACTTATTATGAATGGTTAGGCTTGCGACACACCACACTCACTATGTCAGTTTTTAACGGCACTGTGTTTTTTGGTTTTAGTATCTTAATCACTGGATTCCACGTTCCGGATAGCTTGAATCCATCTTCCCTATTGAAATTTTTATATTTTTTGATTTCAATGGCTTCACGCACAATCCGTGAATAGTAGTGGCGATCAGTGGAGAGGACTTTGGGTTGATGAAGCTCAATCCAGTGATTGGTACCCGACTCAAGATGTTCTGCTACTGCCGATTTGTTGAACTGACGGTTTTTCACAGCTGCGATATGTTCTCTGACTCTCTCTGCAATGGTTCGCTTGGTCTGGCCTATGTAGGAACTACCTCAGCTGCAATCCACTTTATAAACACCCGGTGTTTGTAGAGGTATGACGTCCTTCGATGTTCGCACATATTTAGCTACTTTGGCGAACGGTTTAAAAATCGTCTTGATGGAAAACTTCCCGATACTTAGTATAATTATGAATAATAATAATCTGCTTCAGGTCGGGTAATACCCGCCCAAGAGTGATGCGCTATGTGACCCGAGCGTTTGCGGGAGCTGGTATCAGTCCCCAAGAATATTCGTCTCGGATCACAGAGCGCATTGACTTCCTGAAGCAGAAAATCTACGCATGGGCAAACCGAATTGGCAGATACAAAAAACGCGCCGATCGATTTACCGTTAATCGCATGTTCCGAAGAGACCAGAGGTAGTAGTATATAGAAGCTGGGAGCGAACAGATGAAAGTGTGGATGACGTGCGGCGGCCAGATGCTGAAGCCACAAATGCGTTTTGGTGCAGCATCTGGTCGGTGCCCGTTAGCCACATTGAAGGTGATTGGAGTGAGGTTAAAAGAGCATGCTAGACCATTCCGAATATGGATGAAATTTCTATCGATGCCATTGATGTAGATTGTGCGGTCCGTCCGCTGTCTAATTGGAAATCTCCAGGACCGGACGGACTGCACAAACTTTGGCTAAAATGGCTACGGAGTTCGCATGTACTTTTGGCTTCACAATTTCAATCCGCTGTTGAATCTGGGACGCTACCAGCTTTTATGACCATAGGGGTTACCCATCTGCTCCATAAAACAGGTAGTACTTTGGAGCCCAAAAATTATAGACCAATTACATGTCTACCAACGGTCTATAAACTACTTACATCCATTCTGAGAGTCAAAATTAACAATCACATAAATGATAATTCTATTATGTGCGCCTCTCAGAACGGATGTAGGAATGGAGCCCGGGGTACTAAGGAGCTTCTCCTTACTAGCCAACAAGCTTGACGCAATCGTAAAGATCTGGCGGCATGCTGGATAGATTACAAGAAAGCGTTCGATTCTGTGTCACATACATGACTTTTGAGGGTGCTGGAGTTGTATAAAGTGAATGCAACTCTATGTACCTTCTTAAAGTCATGTATGGAGCAGTGGAGGACAGTTCTTGTCTATCCAGGGTGTCGTTGGACTTTGGGTAGTGGCGAGCCGATAACAATAGAGCGGGGTATTTTTCAAGGGGACAGTCTGAGTCCCCCTTTGGTTCTGCTTAGCCCTGAACCCGCTCGGCACTTTGTTAGTGAAATCAGGGTTAGGTTATAGGTAACGAAGAGAGGGTCAGACGGTATCCCACCTGCTTTACATGAATGATTTAAAGTTATTCGCCCACACCAATCCTCAATTAATGGCTTTACTGAAAGTAACCGAAGCATTCATAGAGTTACTGTATTAAAATGGGGTTTGGTGTGGACAAATGCGCAGTCGTACATGTAAAGCGAGGTGGGGTGGAGGAGTCGGAGGGTCTACAACTCTCTGATTCCATTAACCTAAGATCACTCCTCGTAACTGAGACCTACAAGTACTTGGGTATGTCCCAGGCGTTATGCATCAATGAGGCCGACATGAAGCAAATGTTACAGGAACGTTTCTTTGGCCGCCTGAAAAATTTACTTAACAGTCTTTTTTCAGGTGGTAACAAGGTGCGCGCTTGTAACAGTTGGGTCATACCACTCTTGATGTACTCCTTTGGTATACTCAAGTGGACTTAGACTGAACTCGATACCATTGATAGGAGAGTCCGGACTCAGTTGACTGCATTTCGAATGCATCATCCACTGTCGTCAGTCATGAGATTGTACATCCCGCGGAAATGTGGAGGTCGAGGATTTTTAAATATTAAGACTCTACATAATCGCGAGGTGTGCAATCTCAGAGACTATTTTCTTAAGTCTAACGTGGATATGCATCGTGATGTAGTCAACGTAGATACCGGGCTCACCCCGCTCAGTCTGGCTGAGGAGAACTGGCGCAGACCTATAGTAGCTGGTACTGACAGCCGCAGGGAGGTATGGCAGAGTAAGGAGCTACATGGCAGGTTCTATCGGGCCCTCCATAGGCCTGAAGTAGACATACTGGCATCCGTGTGCTGGCTACGTTTTGGTGACCTTTTTGGGGAAACTGAAGGTTTTGTCTGTGCAATTGCTGACGAAGTTATCAAGACGAATAACTACCGGAAGTATATCATGAGGGATGGCACAATTGACATCTGTCGAGCGTGTCACCAGCCTGGTGAATCCCTCAGGCATATTACTTCCGGTTGTTCTCGTCTTGCTAACGGCTAGTACTTGCATAGACATAATCAAGTAGCCAGGATAATCCATCAGCGACTTGCTCTGAAATACAACCTTGTGGAAGTTGAAATACCGTACTACAGGTATGTTCCTGAGCCAGTTCTTCAAAATAGTCATATCACATTGTACTGGGATCGACCTATCATCACTGATAGGACTGTTGTAGCCAACAAGCCTGACATTGTGGTGATAGACCGATCCGAACGCCGGGCATTGATTGTTGATATCACCATTCCTCATGACGAGAATCTCGTGAAGGCTGAGAAACATAAACAAGTTTAGTACTTATACTTGGCACACGAGATTGTCGACATGTGGAATCTTGACTCAGCAATCACTGTGCCGATAGTCGTGTCAGTCAATGGAGTAATAGCAAAGAGCCTTGACCTACACCTAAAGAGGCTTGAGTTAGATGGTTGGGTCAAGGGCCAGATACAGAAGGCGGTGCTTCTTGACACGGCGCACATCGCGCGGAAGTTCCTTTCTCTAGAGCCCTATATAACCACCGGTAGCTTGGTCCCTGTACCCGATATCGGTGGAGCACTATTAGGTATATTTTTAAATAGATGTTTTTATATGTATTTAAAAATATAATTTTTAAGTTGTATATTTTAATAAAGAGAAATAATAATAAAAACTTTATTGACAGTAAGAATATACATTGTTAACTAATCTAGGTTCAACATACTTTAAAACCTTTACAAAATACCTATATAGTACGCTAGGTACCTTCACGATAAAATCCCTTTATCGTCACACGTATTTCTCACTTTATACCAACCTAGGTTAATTAAGGAAAAAAGCATCTAATGAGGCCGTTACAGTGGGGACTGCTATTCTAAGGAAAGCATCTGTAATGGCGGCCACTGTTCTTTGGACCGCACTATAAGCGGGGTGCAGTCAATTTCAATATTTGCTTGAACTAAATGGACCAGTAAGCACAATATCGATTCCGATGACAATTCATTTGAACTTCTTCTTCTTTTCGCTCGTGAACGAGTGAAAAAGAAATGATATACAGTTACTGGAAACGGAGTGGATACTTATGCTGTGGAAATAACTTCCTGCTGCGATTTTCCCAAGCGACTAGAAAGACTAAAAAGTTTCTTCAGGGTCAGCAGTGCCAGTGTAACGCCCGTGTCTGCGACTATGTGTATAAAAAAGGTAAATTACTAATAGTCACCTGTTTTCTTTTTCTTGCAGGTTCAATCAGCTCAACACAAGTCAGTTCTACCCAGGTTCTTCGAAAAGCTACTCTAGCAGTAGCTCAGATTCCAACCCAGAGACTGTCACGCTCCAAGTGTGCGGCAACCCGAAAGGGCAGATTATTTACCCGATTACAGTACAAAGCAAGTGAAGAACTTGACAAACAAGATTATTATTGGTGTTATTTTGGAGTGTACCTACAGCTTTATTTAGATTTATCCGAGTGGAATAATTGGACTGGCAGGCGCATGATCTAAGAGACTATTGGTAATGAGAGATACCGCAATATTCTGGTGCCAGAAAACAGCACTAATATGAACAGTAAATAGTTTCCTGACAAGCCCTTCAAAGCGCATACCGCCACCATTTTGCCAATGACAAGTGACACGAATAAAATTTGTTCACTCAGTTTACTGTATGTGCTAGTGGCGCCCTCTGAGTCTATCTCTGCGTAATATCCCTTATTGATAAGTGTTCTTGATTTTGCGATTAATTTGTGTGATTTGTAAGCTTCTGCATCACTCGGTACAGTCAGGATCAAATAGATCTAGACTAGGAAAGTACTCAAAATGATCTTAATATCTTAATTCCCCTCTTCCTGTCGACTGGTTGTACTGATATATGGTACCTACTTTTAGTTCGGACAATAGTACAATTTAAATCAATTTGAATGTAAAACCCAAAATTATAATGCAGCGCAATTTTGGTGGCATTGAACTTGACAAACTTCGTGAAGAAGCATATAATATTGACTGGAATCCTCTGCTATCTTCTAACTGTACAGACACCAAAGTCAAAAAAATATTGAACTTTATGACGTGCATGCACCAATCAGTGCCATTAAAGTTAAACACTTGCCTACCCCTTGGCTTACACCTGACATTAAAGAGATAATGTCAAAAAAAGCTGCAGCTAAGGCATGGTACAAAATCAGACCTACCCAGATTAATTTGGAGAAGTATGTGGCTATTAGAAATAAATGCAACAGGGTGTGTAGGAATGAACAACGCCAACATATCCATACCTCGGTAGAAAGCGGGGATCCAGCCAAAGTCTGGAAATTTCTGAATTCATTGGGAGTTGGAAAGTCACGTCAAGACTCAATTCCTAAAAATTTAAACTTAGATGCGCTCAATTTACATTTCTCTACTTCAATCAATTTTAATGGAACTACTAAAAATAATACACTGCGATATCTTTCATCTATTCCAACTCCAGATCATCCTCCTTTTATCTTTATATATTTATCTTTACCCGCTTGTGTTGTTCAAAAATGCATTCTATCGATTTCATCCAATGCTGTCGGTCGCTACCGACAGCATTGGATGAAATCGCTATGCCGTTAGCCAAAATATGATCGTGCCAATTCTAGAGCAAATTCTTCCTATCCTATGTCATATTTTTAACTACTCCATTTCGTCTGCTATCTTCCCATGCTCTTGGAAAAGTGCACAGATTATTGCTTTACCTAAAAAATCTAAGCCGTGTTCCTTCTCTGACTATCGTCCCATATCTATCCTTCCTTTTCTTTCCAAGGCCTTAGAGCGTCTGATTCAATTACAACTCGGCTTCTTTCTTAATAAAAATGCGCTATTAAACCCCATGTAATCTGGCTTTCGTCCTGGACACAGTACTTCGACAGCATTGGTTAATATCACGGAAGACATAAGACTGGGTATGGATAGTGGAAATCTTACGCTATTATCTTTACTTGGTTTTAGTAATGGTTTAATACCGTAGATTTAGACATCCTGCTTGGTATACTCAGCTCTATTAACATATCTCCAACGGCTATTGGGTGGTTTCATAGTTACCTGTTCGGTCGCCAGCAACGTATTCGTGTAGAAGAATCTTTCTCTTCCTGGTGTAATACGACCGCTGGTGTACCGCAGGGAGGTGTTCTCTCTCCGTTACTTTTCGCCATTTTTATAAATACAATCTCCGAAAAATTACTGTCATCCTACCACCTTTATGCTGATGATCTACAAATTTACACCCAAGCTCCACTAAATAACTAGATGCATTTACTGTACTCAACGAAGACTTGGATCGGATATGCGAATAGAGCAAGAACCATGGACTCACCCTAAATTCGTCCAAGACACAATTAATTGGTGTGTTGTGACTTCAAAATTGGATTGGACTTCCACAGATAACTATGGGTGGAGCCGTCGTGTCGGTTAGTGACAATGTCAAGAACTTGGGTGATTGGGGGTGAGCCTATTGCCGTCTTCCGGGCAGTATTGGATAATTCATTTTCTTGGAATATCCAGTTGCAGGAAACCAGTCGAAAACTTTTCGCCTCAGCGGGTGCCTTACGAAGGCTCCGAAACTTCCTTCCAATTGCCACTAAAACTGCGCTCGCACAATCACTTCTTCTTCCTGTACTCGATTACGCCGATGTCAGCTATCCCGATCTTATATGATGGGCAAGTAGTTAAACTTGAGCGACTTCAAATTTTTTGCATAATATTCATATTTGGTCTACGCAAGTATGATCACGTTTCAGATTTTCGTAAACAACTCAAGTGGCTCCCAATTCGGCTTCGCAGAAATGCCATATTTTAACGTTGCTATATAATGTATTATTTAACCCCACCACTTCCTCTTACCTCAAAGAACGATTTCATTTCCTTCATGACACACATAGGAGATGCCTGAGATCATCTGAGAGTTTGAAGCTGAGAATGCCAATGCCTGCTACTGCAAGGCTGTGCGCTTGTGGAATGTATTGCCTTTAAACATCAGATGGGCAAGAACCCTTAACATCTTTAAAGGAATGGTAAAGAACCACTACTTATCGTCGTGTACGCTGTGATAGCTCGCAATTATATATTCACATTGCTACTTATTGTTTTCTTTTCATATTGGTATATATTGCTTATTTTATATCTAATTATATCTACTACTTAGTTTATTTTATGTATCTATTTGTGTTGTGGTTGTGCGATTATGTTTATAATACTTAAGTAAAGCTGTATATTTAATTTTATTTTCCTTTATCTGTGCTTTTCTCTGTCTTTCTTTTTGTTCTAGTACACCTTTTATTTAGTTTAAATAATAACTACACCATATATCTTTTGTCTTGTCACATTACTGTTTATTTGTATGACTCACAAATAGTTTATCGTGAACTATTGAGTTATTGCATTAAAATTTGTACTTTTCCACAATATTGTTGAACATTGTTGTGTTTAGTGATTGGAATGTTCGAAACTGTTAAAACCGTCACGTTCAGTAATAAAATATTGTGGTAAAGTACAAATGTGTACTCACTGTAACAATCTTCAGGTCAGTTTGCATATTGAGTCATCGTTTTATTAAGTGCCTAATGGCCAGTGACTTTAAATTAGGCTATAATACTCGTTATTTTTTGTAAGTGTTAGTTTGTTACATGATAGAGTACGCGCCACAAAATAAGTCCTTTGGCCGCGGCGTGGCAGTCAAAACATGTAATGTTGCCAGTATCGTCATTTTGTTTTATCAGATCTTTTATTATTCAGTTAGAAATGAATGTAATAAGTTGAGCTGCTGAACTTAAGAAATTATAGGAGTAAAAACTTAAAAAAACAGTCTTGGATCATGTTGTGAAACCTCTCAGTAATCCACCATTTTAATGTGATTAGTGGAATTGAGTAGCACCTCATGGCATGTTCCAAAAACGCGTACTGTACATATTATAGAGTACATGTTGTGACGAGATTGGCATCAATATATATGCCGAGAGCTATAATTCCCACCATTCCAGCATAAAAATAGTGGTGATGACTCTAAGCCTTCGCTGTCGTGGCCCAACAATCAACATTCAGTATGGACGAGTATGGCGGCGATGTAATTTTTAGTTCAGAGTTTTGCCGCAGGACTTATTTACTGGCGCGAACTTTAGGTGATAAAGTTAACAAAACATGTGTACGTGCTCTTAAGTGTGTACGTCAATTCATTGTTATTGTATGGATATACGAGAAGGATAATATATTTTAAAGATTATAAATACGTTTCATATATAATTATTTGTTTCATTATTACGTAATCTGTTTTCTTTGTATAATAAATTACTATTCTAAGGCATTGTACACAACGTAATATCCATGTATTACCCGTGGTATTTATACCCATTGATACAACTGGTTGTACCACAAGGCATTTTTTTTCCCGATGGATCAACCGTACGGTGGAACAACTAAAACAATTCACTGTGGTACAACTATAATTTAAAAGGATAACGTGGATAAGAATTAAAAATTAAGAAAATAGATAGTTATATTATTATTGTTTATTTAGTCTAGGTACTTAATATAAAAAATAATAAAATAAAACCTATTAATTGCTATTTTTTTTGCATAAATTAAATGAGTCGCAAGACAAATTCCTATTATAAGTTGACATGTTGAATTAAAAATAAACTTAATAAAACTAACAAGGGGACTCCGGGAGTACCAACGTAAGTGAAATCTTGAAAAATATTTTTACTTATATACAGAGATGTCGGTAACGGGTCGCGAATTCAATTGTTTCTACCCATCTCAAAAATGCCTAACGCGCCTAAAGAATTAGGTAAGCTAGCTAGCTAATACTTTTTTTTTTTTTTTTTTACGTGCGCAAAATCCCCACGGATACCTCCCCACCGGAGCCGGTGGAGGAGGTTATGTCGGACACGAACCGACTAAAACGCACGCCGCCTAATCCTGGATTACAGAAGTCACAGTGAAGAGCTTGGGGGCGGGATTGTTCAGACTTATTTAATGTTTGCAAAAATCAGATTCATCTTAGTTTTATCATGACGATAGAAAAATAATAGTAAATTTTTAGTGTCGATAGGGTCCAAAATTGCTCGATGATCCCTTGTTTCACAATGTTGTCTTATGTTTTCATTTGTATTATTAAATAAAATTGAGATTTTACGATTCTTTTATTATTTATTTATCTTCTCTGGTAGAGATATATATTAGAAATAAAAAAAGTCCATTAACAATTTTTGTAAGATAGTTCATATAATCACGCCTATATCCCTGGAGGGTTCGGTAGAGGTGAATGAACATCCACATCTCAGCAATTAATTGAATTCGATCCCACGTAATAGGGGGTGAGCCTATTGCCGTCTTCCGGGCAGTATTGTTGACTCAAGCCATGCATCTGAGGTTGCGTGATGGTTGCTGACTCTCATTGAACACAAACTAAACACCTCAACAAAGTCTAGGGAACAAGATGACCCCAATTATTTTTTCGTGTAAATATTGTTTTGCAAATAACTGGCAGCAAATAAATAAAAATAGAATAAAGTAGATTACAGAGTTGTTCGAAATTTAAAAATAAATTTTAATAAGTACTGATTTTCGAATATGGAGGGAAAACTTTTAAAAGTGTTTGATTGTGCAGTTTCTCTGAGGCAAAATAAAAATTATTTTTTTTATTGTAAATAACGTTTACTATCAATATAATGGTTTGTGCATTTTTGTGACTGTAGTCATCATGTCACGTCGTCATTTAAGTCGCGAAGAGATGTTAAGGGCTGTTGGTATGCTGCAAGCTGGACGAACTCAACACGACGTAGCGGATGCTGTCAACACCTAACCAAGCGTAATTTGCAGATTATGGCCACGCTACAGGTCTACAGGGGATGTTGCCGAACGTCACAGGGGACGAAATACGGTTACTACCCCGCGACAAGATCGTTTCTTGCAAAATTCCGCAAGGCGGCAACCCACGATTACTGCTCGTCAGTTGGTCGCAGGCCTCCAGTCTCAGCATCAAGTGGTTATTAGCGATCAAACTGTCAGGAGAAGACTACACGAAGCCAATCTTTATGCTCGCAGACCGCTTAGGGTTCCAGCTCTTCGACGTGGAAATCGAGGTCGTCGCTTATTGTGGGCTAACGCACATTTACAGTGGACCGACCATCAATGGGCACGGGTTCTGTTTTCTGACGAATCTCGCTTCGGTTTTCATCCTGATTCGAGAAGAGTGCGTATATGGCGAGTTCCTGGACGTCGGAGTCGTCTCCAGAATCTGCAAGAAGTTCATCCTTACCAAGGTGGGACAATCATGATATGGGCTGGAATTCGCCTTGGTGGAAGGACCGACCTCGTTTGGGTACGGGGCAATTTGAATGCAAACCAATACATTCAGGAGGTTATACACCCCATGGTAATCCCTCATCGACAGCAGTTCGGTCAAGATTTTATGTTCATGCAAGATAATGCACGGTCACACACCGCGAGGGTAGTGGTCAATGCGTTAAGCAAGCACAATATTACGACGTTGGAATGGCCTGCTCAGTCTGCCGACCTCAATCCTATAGAGCATGCCTGGGATTTGCTTGGGAGAAGAGCTTTCAGTGATTCTTTGGAAAATCTGAACACTGAAGAACAACTTTTTTTACACCTTCGTAGTGTATGGAGCCATATTCCACAGACGATGATTGACAATCTCATACTAAGTATGCCACGCCGTTGTCCAGCTGTTGCTAATGCTTTAGGAGGTCCTACAGATTATTAAAAACGTTTAAATAAATAAAAAAAAAAAAAAAAAAATTAAAATCATTTAATTTCAGACCAGAGACCCATAGTATTAGTAACAATATAACGTATAGACTATGAGTAGGTACATAACACCACTCCGGGGGCAGGCTCACCGAACTTTTTTAACATGTAGCTCGATGAACTTACCAACCAGGACCGAATCAAGGCGTTCACCAATCATCCTCAGGACTCCGTTCGAGCTCCACCGCACCCTGTATACCAGCGAGGCAACCTTTTTGCGCATTACCGCGTAAAAGTCGTCCACACCGGCATCGGCAAACATGCCTGAAGCACTACAGTAGCGCGGAAGCCGGAACAGAGCCCTGAAGACGTTGTTGTATTGAACGCGTAGGGCCGTGTAGGATTTTTGTGTAAAGCTGGCCCACAGGCTGCCCGTGTAAAATACCTGGCAATATGCTTTAAAAACCGTGATCTTGACCTCTACTGTACACCGAGCAAACCTATGTGCCAGCATATTACCACGTACCGACAATGCCCTACGCTCCCTATCTATGTCTAAATCATCACACATATTTTCAGTGACAATATGTCCTAAGTATTTAAAATGTGTCACACGGCTCAAAGCAACTTCATTTAATGTGAGTGGAGGAATTGAGGACGGCCCCTGTTTGTGACTTTTAAATAGCATAAACTCGCTCTTTTTTGCATTGTACTTCAAGCCGTGCGACACAGCATAAGACTCACAAACTCTTAATAACATTCTAAGACCCCCTATTGAGGGGCTCAGCAACACCATGTCGTCTGCATAGCTAAGATTGTTTACACATACATCATCCACAAAGCAGCCGACATGTGTGCTGCTAAGCTCCTCAATTAGGTCATTGACATAAATGTTAAAGAGCCGAGGAGATGTCAAACCCCCTTGTCTCACCCCACATTTCATATAATACTCATCAGAGTATGAGTTTCCCCATCTCACTATATTGATCTGATTGCTATACCAATAGGAAAATATTTTGATAATATCAGGAGTCACACCAGCCTCTCCTAGCTTTGTCCACAGCTTGTTATAACAGACCATATCGAAAGCTTTGGACAAGTCCAGGAAGCATGCATAAATGGGAGTTTTCCTTTTAACATAGTATTGGACTGTATGTTTTAGGGCTAATATTGCACTTTCTGTAGAGAGCCCTTGCCGAAAGCCAAATTGAGTGTCTTGCAGTTCCACCCTGTCCAGCTCCTTGTTCAGTAATCCATCCAAAAGCTTTGCTGTGATTGTGGCTAAGGATATTGGTCTATAATTTAATTTATCCGATGTGTCTCCAGTAGTGTTTTTTACTATTGGTACTACAATAGTCTTCATAAGATCTTTAGGTAAATAAGCATGACGCAAACACAGAGTAAACAACAACCCCAGTACCCTACCAAGATGAGGTCCAGCATACTGAAAGTGCTCGATGCTGAGTCCATCATGACCTGGTGACTTACCTCTTTTCATGTTCTTTACAATAGTTAGTACGTCTTTGGCAGAGAATCTAATTGGCTGGCTATGACCAGACTCAGCACCGCGCACCTCCTGCACACTAGGTTGTAAAATAAAGTTATCCTTAAAAATATTAGCTATTTTCCCTGGGTCACTAACTCCATCAACACTAACAGGGAGTCTTATTTTACAGTTCAATTTCTTAGTTCCCTTCCAAAACTCACCAAACTTTTTTGCTGAGTGCTGTGAGGCCAGAATATCCATTTTTTTTCTGTTCCTGATTGTTTATACAAAATTTCAGCCTAGATTTAAATATTTTCCTACCTTCACACATCTTTTCAAAAATAGGACCGCTGTTGGGTTTACCATGTTGAACATATAGTTGAAAATCAGCCCTAGCCTGCTTATGTGCTTCCTTAACATGTTCATTGCAGCCGTGCACAATTTTAAATTTAGTTTGCTTTGCTGGCTTTCTACAACTTGCTATTGATGCATGACTTAGAATAGAACATGTACAATATCCTGATAAATTTTTTCAAGTATTTGTCCATGTTCCAAGTCATTACACATTCCATCTGAACAGTAACTAAGTTCACTAGGAAAATTTATCTCCCTTAGTCCTTCATTACATAATTGGGAATATTTCTCTATTTCATCGGCATCTCTCATACCCCAAACAATATTTTTACACATAAAATTATTATTTATTTCTACCTTAGACTTAATTATTCCCAAATTACATACCACTTCCAGTGGAAAGTGGTCCGACCAATGCACATCATAATGTACCTTGGCACCAAGCACTGACTGCCATGCAGACTTAGTGACCAGACAGTGATCCAACCAGCTTTTGCACCCATTTGCCTCACTCACAAACGTATATGCCCCCGAAGAGACTCCTATCTTTAACATATCTGCACAAACCAACTCATTATCTGAACAAAAAGCTAATAATTCAGTGCCAAACAGGGCTGTAGGATGGGCATTCATATCCCCCAAGATAATTACCTGTTCCACATTATTGTCCTGAATAATAGCGCTAATTTCACCGAGCACTTGTGTAAATTCGGGGAGGTTAGCCTGACAGTCCGTCGGCATATATACACTAAAGAACAAAATCTCACGGTTTTCACTTATATTTGCTTTTATCGCAACAATGCGATCACTGGCACAGGTAACTATGGAGACACTACTAAAGACACTTTTTCGCCACATTAGTGCAACGCCCTCGAAGGGCCTGCCCCGATGAATGCCACTCGTTTCATCCATAGATGATTTCGCCGTATAGCTGAATTCTTTATCTATGTCTCCAAGCGATGACAGATCACACGAATACAGCCAAGTTTCTTGTAATGCCAATACATCTGTTTGTTTACATAAGCTTCTCACACATTCAATACCTTTCTTGATGTTTTTACAATTAAATGATATTAGTCTGGTTTGATCCATTGGTCTTTGGGATATTTGTACATGATACAGGTTTCCCTGTCCCCTCCAGCGAACCGTATTGTCTAAAATGTATAAACTTCCTAAATGTAATTCCGTCGGGCCACAAGCTGTCATTCAAAAATGTATCAATCCTCGCCTCTGACACATACATTTTGAAGGAATTAAACAACTTCTCCTTTTTCATTATAATTTTCACAGGGCTGACCCTCTCTTGCGTCTTTTCCAGGATATATTCACGAATGTCGTTTTCCGATGTGTCCTTGTTTACATTAGAAATAAATAAGGGAATCTTTATTTCTGTCGCCTTAAGGTTAGTCCGTGATTGACTTACTGCCTTCCCTTTCATAGTTTCAAATCTGTTTCTATTTCTATATCTCTTTCGTTGAACAACTGTCCAATCTTCATCCTTTTGTTTACTTTGCAAAAAAGTCCCACCTTTTTTTGCAGTAACCGCCATACTTGGACTCATTATCATTTTGTCAGTGTCAGTGTAATCTGTCACTGTTATTGGCAATGCGCGTTTTAGTTGTTGTGATTTTGAGCACTGAGGAGGAGTAAGCGGGACAGATGTATCCTTTATATTACTCGCGCGAGAGCGAGATAGCTCGCCCACCGTGTCCGCCTTGTCGGCACCGCTTCTGTCGCCCGAACCGTTATCATTCAATTCACTGATGTCGGTATTCAATAAATGAGACAACCCAACCGGCCCACTTTCGCAAAAATATGCACCTCTTTTTCCCGTGTTCACATAATTATGACAATCCGTTAACGACGAGAACTTTAAGTTTGCCACCTCGTTTCTTATATCCTGTAACTGATCAACACTCACATATTCACACTTTATGTTCTCAATATCACTTCGCAACCGTACGATGTCCTTTAATAGCTTCGTTACATCGACGTGGTCAAAAGATACTGGCGGCAATTTTTGTAGGTCCCGTGCCACAAAAATAGGGATCAATTCCGGGTCTATTTCTTTGAAAAGAGAGATAATGTCTTCCAGATCTCGTTGTTTCTTTCCATCTTTACGCCTGGATTTTAGGCGTTGCGAAGTCTTAACGGATTCGAAAAGAAGTTTCTTAGCTTCTTGTACATCCAACTCTGAGAAAGCCGATACACACACACGAATAATTGATTCTGTATCCATCACATCATGTTTGTTCTGAATAAATGACAGAGCCTCACTAATTATTATATTACATTTCGAACACTTTAACTTATTGGACGCCATTTTACATTACACATCTTATTTTTTGAATTGTTTAACAGCTAATACATATTAACAGTACTGATGCGGCACGTGTTAACGGCGCGGGCACCGTTGACTGACTGTTTAAAGTACGGTTAATTACTGTATTTCTTACTACCTCGTTATTTTTGTGCCTAATCATAGAAGGTTGTAATACTCAATATTGGCACTACTCAATTCTTTCTTAAAAAAAAAAAATTAAATGAGAATGTTTTTATTAAAATTAAAATTAAAAACGGTATAAAAATACCCTTCTATTGATATAAAACACTCACTATTACAAGAAAGGGTTTTTAAATAAAAACTAGTAATGTCCTTGTTCCCTAGACTTTGTTGATGTGTGTACTTCGCACTTTGGCCCAGAAACAGGTTCTAGACCAACTCTTTACACCAACAATATTCTTTTTTCGTTTTTAAGAATATTACAAATCAAAATTACTAATATTCTCTTTAACATCCAACAAAGCTAAATTATTTGTGCTAGGAGTGAATTCACGTCTGTAGTGTAATGGCCAGGATTCGAACCCGGGATCTCTCAATCGTAAGCCCGACTCCTTAACAACTAAGCTACCGACGCATTTTCACAGTCACAAAAATCTGTATCTCGTTTGCCTTGAAACCTTTTCACTTGAAAATATGTACACATATTGTTGAATATATAGGCTTTAGGAATCAATTTAATAAAAATATATTGTATAATATAGAGTAGAATATATTTTACAAATATCTGTACAGCAATAAAAAACAACTAAGTAGGTACACTAAAAAATAAAAACACTATGGTGGCGCGATTCTCATGCCACCTGAGCTAGTGGACTGTATTTTGCGGGGGTGAAGCTAAATGTTTCATATGACACTTTACACAACAAACAAGATAGGTGATCGGGTTGCCGCGGAGGTGGTTTAGGCATTGAATGCAACCCAAGAAATTAGGAGAGGATGCACTAACCTTTATGACGCCACGTGCTGTCGGAGCCCGTGCCCCGGTCTTCTCTTCCTGGCTCAGGAGTTGCTGCCCACATCACTAAATCACTTGAGGGACACGAGAGGCACAATCCGATCAGTAAAGGTCTATGAAAGCGGTTAAAATCCAACAAAACATTATTAATTTCTAAGAGTCACGCGCGCCGCCGCCATTGCTGCTTGCTAGTTCAAACGGAAGTCAAGATGCGGCTATTTCGACAATTGAGCGGGGCGAAAACTATTGCTATCTCACTTTAAAGGTAGTGCGGGAGAGAGATGGGTACAGGAAGCGTGTGTTCAGTGTCAATCAATTGATAGATGATTTGAATTACTACTATTTGAGCGGAAAAATACAAATTCTACTATCGGCGCAACCATTCCCCCCGGCTTGAAGGGTTACCTTCAAAACGAAAAATGCGGAACAAATCTAAAATCTAATCTAAATCTAGGTTTGGGAAATAACTACTAAAATATAAACCTAGGTTTGAACTCGTGCCTACTGCTGGTTAGGCAGAGGGCAGAGGCGAACAACCGGGCGCAGATACGATCCGGTTGCGGTTTTAACCCGTACAACACGAGTTATCCCGCGGGAATCGGGAAAAACTTCCTTTACTACTCCTAGAGGCCAATGTAAAGGAGGCGTATTCTCAGTCATAAGGACTACCACCGTACCTACAGTAATTGGGTTGGATGGAGTATTCCATTTTTGACGCGACTGCAGCGTGTGCAAATAATCGGTTCTCCAACGATTCCAAAACGATTGTCGAATTGAAACGATTGTCAAACGAAATTAGTCAATTTATCTAAAAGAGCGTGACGAGTTAGAAGGTGCATTCTATCGTCATCAACATCTATTGCGGGCAAATATTTTAGAGGAGTCGTATTTAAGAAGTGAGCTGGCGTCAACGCTAATGGCTCTGACGGATCGCTAGATAGAGTCCGACACAGCGGACGCGTGTTCATCACCGCCTCTACTTGAGCGAGTACGGTACTCAACTCCTCGAACGAGAGAATCTGTTCGCCTATGACGCGAAACAGATGCGACTTAAGGCTTTTGATAATCGCTTCCCAATTACCACCAAAATGGCTAGCTGCGGGTGTGTTAAAGTACCATTCAATGCGATTTTCGGCTAAGATGTGAGCGAATTCACTTTGGTAGTACTTAGACCGTAAGAATGCGTGCAATTCCGAAATACTACGTCGGGCCCCTACATAGTTTGTACCGTTGTCCGAATACATGCGCTTAACCGGACCACGACGCGACAAAAAAGGTTTAAAAGCGGACATAAAATTCTGCGTACTTAAATCACCGGTCAACTCTATATGAACCGCGCGAGTTGTCATACAAATGAACAAACAAACATAAGCTTTCGTGGAGCGAATGCCACGACCACGAGCAATAGTGACTTTGAAAGGCCCAGCAAAGTCTGCCGGTGTGTACGAAAGGTTTTGCGGATTGAACAACACGACAAGAGCGATGATCGGCCATTTCAGGCGCGATAAAACGCGGGCGGAGTTTAAAACAAGGTACACATCTGTGTACTCTAGCGCGAATCAAATTACGAGCGGAAATTATCCAGTATTTCTGTCTCAAAATAGACATTAACAAATCGGGACCAGCGTGACAATTCACCTTATGATGATAATCTACTAACAAATCTAATACGTGGTCCTTACGCGGGAGAACTACTGGATGCCTTTGTTCAAATCCTAAACTTGAATTTCTCAAACGACCACCTACTCGAATGAGTCCATCTTCCAAAAATGGTTTCAAGTGTCGGAAAGAACGACTACAAGGTTTGTTAAATTCTAAATTTTTAAATTCAGAAGCAAAATAAAATTTCTGCAACTCGCGAAGTATGATCAATTCAGCTTTATCTAAATCAGCGGCGGTTATATGACCGCGCGTAGATAAAATTCTCAAAAATCGGCCTACATAAACAACACAACGCAACAGTCTCGACCAAGACGAGACGCGATTAGCCAACAACAAAATAAGGGACTCTTCACGCGGGACCGATACAACAAGCGAGTGCTTCTTCTCCTCGGGTGGTTCGGAAACCGTAGTGGGATTGAATTGACTAACTGGCCACTTATCTAACGCGGCATGAATCCAGGACGGTCCACTAAACCATAACGGGTGATCTAAAATTTGCGAAGGAAGCAATCCACGAGAGAGACAATCGGCTGGGTTGTCGGTGCCAGCAACGTGAAAAAGATTTTGTGGCGCTAATTCCGATTGAATTTTTGCCACTCTATTAGCGACGAATGTGTCCCAACGATGGGGCGAAGAGTGGGCTCAACACAAAGCGACTGTTGAGTCCGAAAAAACTAAAAATCTACTAATATTAATGCGACTACTACAAGCATTGGCGATAGAGGTGATCAATCTAACTAACAATAGTAAAGCGCATAGCTCGAGGCGTGCCAGAGAGACGACCTTACGGGGAGAGACCTTTGATTTCGCGCTTATAAGGCTAATTGAAACCTTACCTACATTCGAGAAATGAAAATAAACTACTCCTCCATACGCCTTCTCACTAGCGTCCGCGAAGCCTACTACCGTAACAACACTATGTTGCGATATACCTACATGACGCGGAATTTGTATTTGGTCAAGCACAGAAAGTTCTTTTCTAAAGCGAGCCCACAACTTAGCAATGTTGTCGGGCGCGGTGTCGTCCCAATCACAATTAGAAAGCCAAAGCTCTTTTATAAGTAGCTTGGCGTACAAAACGACAGGAGCTACGAATCCCATTACGTCCCATATCCGTGCCACACACGACAGGATAATGCGTTTAGTATAAGTTTGCGGGGTCGAACTAATTTTCAAACTAAACGTATCAGATGCGGGCGACCAGCTTAAACCAAGCACCTTGTGCGTATCACTTTCATCGAATTCCTTAACCGAAGACAATCGGTGCGACGGTGGAATCGACTCTAACGCAGTTTGCGAGTTGCTCGTCCATTTCACGAGATAAAATTGACCAGCCTTCATGAGACTTATAACTTGAGCGGCCGTCTCGACAGCCTCTGCCTCGCTATCTACACTATACACGAAGTCATCCATGTATAAGCCAGTCTCAATGGTGGCTCTCGCTTTCGGAAATGCATCGCCCTCGTCAGCGGCCAACTGCTTGACGGTGCGAAGTGCGTGAAAAGGGCTAGATTTAAGCCCGAAGCAAACACGATTAAATTCGTAAACCATTAAAGGTTCTTGCGGTGAAAATCTATACAAAAATCGTTGAAACCTACGATCGGATTTGCGCACTTCAAGGCACAAAAACATTTGTCGAATATGCAGAGAGTGCAACAGCGAATAAGCGAAAATTTACAATTATGTCAAATAAATTACCTTGAAGATTTTGACCACAATACAAAATGTCATTAAGCGACACGGAAGTGCTAGTCTTAGCACTGCCATCCAAAACTACGCGGAGCTTAGTAGTAAGCTTATCTTCTCTAATAACTCCGTGGTGCGGGATAATGTACGAAGGCTGGGTCTCGTCAGTGTCCGCAGGCGCAGGTGAGATGTAACCTTTATCTAAATATTCGTTTACAACCTCATCATAGGCTTGCTTTAACTTTGGAGACGCCTGCATCTTTCGTTCTAAACAAAGAAAGCGTTTTTCAGCGGATACACGGGAGTCACCGAGCGAAAAAATATCTCCCTTGAAAGGGAGCGCGACAACATAACGACCCTGCTCATCACGAGTAGTCGTGCGACAATAAATCTCCTCAGCCATCCTGTCATCAGGGCTTAGGATAGGTGGGACATTGACCTCTTCAATTTCCCAAAACTTGCGGATGGTAGACTCCAGTGGCGGCTCGACGGTGCAACAGAACGAAGCAGTCGAGTGACTAAAACTATTTATAGAAGCGGGTGCGGAACTAATTATAACAAAACCAAGAACTGTTTCCAGTGCGTGCGGAGCGGGGTACGTCGGTCCCCCTTGAACCTTACGTGATAACTGGAGGTGCGGGAGAATCGAAGCACCGATCAATATATCGACGACTCCAGGAACAGCGTAAGTCTCATCAGCTAAAGGCAAGTCTTTAAATTTCGTTAATAAAGACGTGTCCACCGGGACGGTAGGCAACTGTTCAGTTATTTTATCTATAACGAGCGAATCCATGTCAAACCAAATATTATTATTAAAACGAGATCCAAACCTTGTTTTAACGGTGCCATGAACAGCTGACTGTAAACCTCCAAAACTCTTCACCACTGAGCGGGTTGAACGCTTATTAACATTGAAACCAAGACGTTGACAACAATCTTGAGTAATAAAATTACTTTGCGAAGCGCCATCTAATAGCGCTCGAACAATGTGCGGTTTACCTAATGCATCGACAACAATAACGCGAGCAGTCGCGAGAACCACAGTAGTGAGCGCAGCACTAGCGGACAAAGGACACAAGGTGACGTCATTCGCAGCGGTCTCCGCGCGGGCAGGACCGCGCGCGAGCGCGGGCTGCGGCTGTGGCGCAGGCGTCACCGACACGGGCGACCTATGCGACGGTGTGCCACCGCTCGACGAACCAACTGTGCTCACATTGGATGCGGCGTTACTATTTTCAAAATGAAGTAAAGTGTGGTGTCTCGCTGGACATTTGCGACAACTATTTCTACTATTACATAAAACAACGCGGTGTTTAGTACCGAGACAATTAAAACAAAAATTATTAGCGCGAACAAATTTATAACGATCATTAGGCGATAACTTTAGGAAACCCGGACACTTGTACAATTGCGAATGATGAGTATTACACAAAGAGCAAACAGGTGATTGTACATGTGCTGGTGCGGTATTAACATAAGTATGAGTTGACTTCAGTGACTTCGATGACGCATCTATTTTACGTTCGGAACTAACAACTTTCTTCGCGCCTTCATGTTTCGATGAAGAGCGTTGCAATATTTTTATATGCTCGCGAACAAAACTTTCTAAGTCTTCGAACTTAGGAATTTTATTGCCGCGATGATCCGACTCAAATAAACGAAGGGTTTCGGAATCTAATTTCTTTAAACCCATATACAAAAATAAGAAGTCGCAGAGGTCATCGATCTTTAGGTTCTTTACGGCGCGAACAGATGATGCGAAAGTATCTAGAAACTTCTCTAAGTTTTGATCGTTACATGCCGTAATGGATTTCAAATCCAACATCTGATCCAAATATGCGTTAGCTACCGATCTTTTATCCTCATACTTAGCTTTCAAAGTATTTAAAATTAAATTATAATTTTCAGCACTAAACGTAATTCCAGCGCAAACGGTTATAGCTTTACCAGTTAATTTTTCAAAGAGATAATGCAATTTTTCGTGATCTGTTAACGAAACCTTCTTATCTATTGTATTCTCAAAACTATCTATAAATAAACACCAATTGCGGATGTCACCATCAAATTCGGGTATTTGAATTGGCGGCAACTTAGGTCGGTCGCGAGTGGGATTGGGTCGGTCAGACGGCCTCTCCAAACTCCTAGCGACGCGTTTGATACGACAATACAAATCGTCAAACGACGACAAGGCCTGATAACTCACTGAGTAATCGGGATTTAAATTTAACTCTAAAACGTTGATGTCATGTACTAAGGATTCGAAATCCGCGCGTAAACTATCTAAGTTTTCTATAGAACATAAGAACGAATCTCTAATAGCCAAATCAGAGGTTTTAAGTGCATTATCACAAATCGATTGTACGCGAGAGTAAATCATTTCTCTTTTAGCGTATAAAAGTTTCAATTGAACTTTACTATCGGTACTACCAACCTTTGGGGACATTTTTACAACTAAATATCAAACTAAACAACAAATGAAATGACTTAATCTTAGCGGTATAGTACAGCGACGCGGCGCGAACGATATTCCGTAGGTAGGTAGGTACTTATAACTGCGAGTGCAAGCTTGAACAAACGCGCATAACAACCAGATCGTACCTACGCGAGCTAGATCGCTGTCTAGGTTCAACTATTATTTCAGGGATTAAGTATTGCGTAATATCTATTCAAATTAAAATACTCTCGTATGAATTTGAATGAAATGCGAGCGAGGTATAACCGCGTACCTACCTACGTAGGTATTAGGTAAATACGACGCGAACTAGCGGCGAACGGACAACTTAGAAATTGAAACAAATAAAAACAAAAGCCAAATGCGTTAGGTATTACACTGTGCCTATGCACTAGGGTGTCTAGGATACCTAAGATCTAAACCTAAATGCCTAGATGCGGGGTTTTCTACTAAAATAACTAGGTATTTAGGTGCGGTGCGTTTATTCCCAATAGAATAATAACAAAATGCGAGCTAGCGGCGAACGGACAACTTAGAAATTGAAGTCAAGATGCGGCTATTTCGACAATTGAGCGGGGCGAAAACTATTGCTATCTCACTTTAAAGGTAGTGCGGGAGGGAGATGGGTACAGGAAGAGTGTGTTCAGTGTCAATCAATTGAGAGATGATTTGAATTACTACTATTTGAGCGGAAAAATACAAATTCTACTATCGGCGCAACCACACTATGAACATGAAGGAAAGCCACATTGAACAAGAAAACGAAGATTACATAAAAGCAATTGACGAAATTGAAATCATAGATGTAATAAAAAGGCTCAAACTAGAAAATCCCCTGGGTCAGATAACATAACAAACGAAGCTTTAAAAACAGCATATCATTTACTGGCATGTGTCGTGTCCGAATCCAACATTATTTTAATATAAAAGAAGGGAAACCCAAAAGATATAGGCAACTATAGACCGATAAGCCTACTACCAACTCTGTACAAGCTTTTCTCAGCGATCATAAACTCGAGAATCAGCCCCGCAATCGAAGCAAGACAACCTGTAGAGCAGGCCGGTTTCCGAAAAGGTTTCCCTACGATGTACCATATACATACCTTAGAGTTAATTATAGAAAAATATAGGGAACAACAGAGGCCACTCTATTTCGGATTTATTGACTACCAAAAAGCTTTCGACACGGTTGCTCACGATAGCGTTTGGCAAAGCTTGAAAGAACAGGAGGTAAGTGAAGTGTATATAAAAGTAATCCGGAATATATATAACAACAACATGGGCAGAATAAAGCTAGACATACTGGGCCCAAGCTTTGAAATAAAGAGAGGTGTAAGGCAGAGCGATCGAAAATATATATAGCTATACTCGGAAGCATCATCAACAAACTGAACTGGAGCAAACGGGCAAAACATACAAAGAACCTTTCTGAGTCACTTGCGTTTCGCCGATGATATAGTAATATTATGCGAGACTTTCTCAGAACTACAGATCATGATCAATGATTTACAATCAGCTGGCGCTGACGTAGGACTCGAAATCAATCTCACTAAGACCATTATAATGACTAATAACCTCAAAAAACAGATAAAAGTCACCGGGTATCCACTAGATTATACAGACAAATATACTTACCTAGGAAAAACAATCAGTTTTGAAAAAGAAAACAACGAACTAGAGATTGAAAGAAGAGTACAGCGAACATGGAATAAATTCTGGAGTCTGACAGAAATTTTCAAAAGTAACATGCCAATAAAACTGAAAACTAAGACATGGAACTCTAACCTCTTACCATGCTTGACATATGGATGTCAAACATGGAATTTAACATCAAAAGCTAAGCAAAAAATATCATCCTGTCAGCGCGAAATAGAGAGAAGCATGCTAAAAATAAGGAAATTAGATAAGATTAGACACGTTAAAATAAGTGAAATAACAAAAGCCACTAATGCCTTAAACTACGCACAAAAGTTGAAGTGGAAATGGCCGGTCACATAGCGAGGCTTAGAGACAAAAAATGGACCCACAGCACCACCATATGGAGAGGACCCCAAGGAAAAAGAAAGAGAGACAGGCGCTCATCACACTGGGAGGATGAAATAAAAAAGTTGCTGGTCCAATGTGGTGGCAAACAGCTCAGGATAGAGAGAAGTGGACATCGTTGGAGGAGGCCTTTACCCAATCGGGGGACCTTGCTAAAAATCATACATAATGTTATATATAAAATAGCATAACAACAGTATCTAAATTAAGATTCAATGTAGCAGGATCAAATAAAGGCTTTTTATATTTATATTATTATTAGTGATTACAGACACAAATATTTAATTACATACGCACACTTGATATTATCGTCATAACTCTTTAACTTCCTGCCACAACATCACTCATATTGTTTATATCAAGGCTTAAACTATCACTGGCCATGAGTAAATTAATATCTTTTGTGGTTAATATTTGTAGATGCTTTCAAAACATGGTGAACAAAAGTGAAAATTGTCTTTTCCTCAAATTTTATGCTCTGACAAATAAGCGGCAAAAACTGGTAACATATTTCTTCATGGAAGGTAGAGTAATTAACAATTTGAATGAGATAAATAACAAGACAGCGGTACACCTTAAATGTCCATTTGAAAATAAAAACAACATATAAACAGACAGGTATCTTCAAACGAGGTTATTAGCTTATATAAAATACATATTTTTATAATTACATTTTATTCAACTGCTTCATCCTTTGGACTTTCTAAAAATAAGTACCTTTTACATATATAGTTCGAAATGAAAAGTTTTAACAACACTCATTTGAAATGTCTGCAGGAGTAATTTACTCGAATAAATTTTTCGATCACTGTATTTCAGCAACTCATTTTACCTAATATAAAAATGAAATTAAAAATAATATCACGATTAAATTATCAGTTAATTGAGTTATTGAGCTATAATATATTATTAACCTAAATCAAGTCAAATCAAATAATTCATATGCATAACACTAACTATTGAGTTTTGTCAAAGAATTCGGGAGAAACTGTTTTCGATAAAGGCGTGATTATTTTGTATGTATGTATTTTTGAGACGGCGTTGTAAGGAGGGTGACCATAGCGCGGCGGTGCGGTACTGTTAGCTCGTAGGTGATGCTACGCCGTAGATGGATGTACTGCTACGGTGAACTTTGCAACTGTCGCGATCCATGATGTTATTGCTATCTCTAGCTTCAGATGGTTCATGTGACTAGCTAGCTGGAGCGGTATCGAAAATCCAGAGGCTATAAAAGTAGATGTGCAAAACTGTATACATTTGACAGTAATTAACGTAGTTCCGATTTTCGCCATTTTACGGAATCATTGGTTTTATTATAATGGGTTGGTTTCATCTGTTGAAGTATCATTGGCTGGTGGAGGAAGGGAGCCCTAAAGTAGAGATTTAAGTATAAAACAAATAATTAGAGCTACGACTTGAGCGACTAAGCGTAGGGCACGCCGCAGAAGCTGCTTGTAGAGCGGCTAGACAGGCCACACGGCAGCCTCTCGTACCGTCTAATGCAGATGATCACCGAGCACGGGTGCTTTGGGAAGTATCTGCGTCGGATTGAGAAAGAGCTACGCGAGCGAGGACTCGGGGCCGCACACGCTCACCGAATGTCC
The DNA here is from genome assembly GCA_963662185.1 of Eilema griseolum. NCBI lineage: Eukaryota > Metazoa > Arthropoda > Insecta > Lepidoptera > Erebidae > Eilema > Eilema griseolum. Next base: position 27,052,350 of record OY759241.1, read on the forward strand.
GGCGTGGGAGACGTCGAGACAGGAGCTAATGGCGGCCCTGGGAGTGAGAGCTCTCACGCTCGTTACCTTACTCGCGGCGATGGTTCACTGCGCGGATGCGTAGTGACTTCAAACAGATCTGTAAATTCAGTTATTTGTTAGTAACTCTATATTATGTTCTTAGTTTGTGAAGTTGGTTCCTTTGAACTTAGTTTTTCTATTTTTTACTTTTAGTGACTGTAATAGGTGTAAATTTTATTAGCTTTGTCCCCCTTTTTAATGCTCTCCATAACTTAAGCGAGACATTCATGCTATATATTATTAAGAAATTCTGTTGTCTGCCTCCTTAGTTTAAGACTTGGTAATTCTATTACGCCCCTGACCATCGTAATGTGCCTACCGAGTCACTAGATTGACATAAGACACTATCTATGAGTTATACCAAACCTAGTTAAAAATATTTTTTTAAATCGGTTCATAAATTCTGGAAATATCGAAGAAATACTGTTGTCTAATAAATACTGTTACAATTAAAATAAGAAAGATATTACATTTGAATTTGGAATCTGACATTTTTATACGATTGTTCATTGTTTTCTAATTTTAGCGCCAATACATTGTACAATATTTTGCTACCTATATTAAAATGGAGTGGGGTGATAAAGAAAACCGAATCGCTGTGATTGCATTACACAAAGTTGGTATGGAGCCGAATGTCATTTTTAAAACGCTCTCCATACGCTTGGTATTAGTCAAATGTTTGTGTACCGGGCTATTAATAGCTACAATGAGACCTCCTCTGTTTGTGACAGAAAAAGATCTGGCCGTCCACGTAGTGTTCGTACGAAAAAGGTGGTCAAAGCAGTAGGGGAAAGAATTCGAAGAAATCCTGTCCGAAAGCAAAAGATTTTATCTCGGGAGATGAAGATAGCACCCAGAACCATGTCGCGCATTATAAAAGATGACTTAGGACTTGCAGCCTATAAGAGACGCACTGGTCATTCTTTAACTGATAATTTAAAAAAGAATAGGCTGGTAAAATCGAAGCAACTACTGAAGCGGTACGCAAAGGGAGGTCACAGAAAAAAATTGGTTACGGATGAGAAAATCTTTACAATGGAGCAACATTTTAACAAACAATATAACCGTATTTATGCTCAAAGCTCTAAGGAAGCTCCCCAATTAGTCGACAGAGTGCAACGTGGGCATTATCCGACTTCAGTGATGGTTTGGTGGGGTGTTAGCTATGAAGGAGTGACTGAGCCATATTTTTGTGAAAAAGGTATCAAAACATCGGCACAAGTGTATCAAGATACCATTCTTGAGAAGGTAGTTAAACCCCTTAACATCACCATGTTCAATAACCAAGTATGGTCCTTCCAACAAGACTAAGCGCCGGGTCATAAAGCTCGGTCCACGCAGTCTTGGTTGGAAGTGAACGTTTAGGACTTCATCAGAGCTGAAGACTGGCCGTCGTCTAGTCCCAATCTTAATCCGCTGGATTATGATTTATAGTGAGTTTTAGAGAGTATGGCTTGCTCTAAACGCCATGATAATTTGGAGTCCCTAAAACAATCTATACGATTGGCAGTGAAGAATTTTCCCATGGAAAGAGTGCGTGCTTCTATTGATAACAGGCCTCAAAGTTTAAAGGACTGTGTTACAGGCAATGGAGACCACTTCAAATAAGCTTTTAATATTTTAAATTGTTTTATATTTATGTATTAAACTAACACACTGTAAAAGTAATAAATATTATTTGCAATAAAAAAAATGTTTCTTCTTTGTAACAATATTTATGGCTAGACTAGGTATTTTAGATAAGAAGTAGGTTAAAAATATTTACGTAAAAACACTCATAAATGTTTTAAAAACTAAAACAATTGGTCCAAACTTTATCAAATTTTTATGGGACCAAATCGCAACAATTTTTTTTTTATACCACTTAGTTGGCAGACAAGCACACGGCCCACCTGATGGGAAGCGGTTACCGTGGCCTATGGACGTATTCAACACCAGGGGTGTCACACTCGCGCTGCCAACCATGAAAAAACCTTCTGATGCCCCTCTTGAAGAACCCCATATTGTAGGCGCTTGGGAAAACCGCAGCAGGGAGGTCATTCCACAGCTTGAGTGTGCGTGGGATGAAGTTTCTTTCATACCGCACAGTGCGCAGCGTCTCAGGTTGGAATGTTTGGGGATGAATTCCCTGCCTATGGCGAGAGGTGCGATGATAGAATGTAGCTACGGGCATCATGTCAAACAATTCATCTGAGCACAAACCATTTTATAGGCGGTAGAACACACACAGTGAGGCAAAATCCCTCCTAAGGCTAAGAGGTTCCACTCTACCTGTGAGTATGGGATTGTCAACTAGCCTTAATGCCCGTCTTTGCAACGAGTCGAAGGGGTCAAACTGGTATGCAGGTGCTCCAGCAAAAAGGTGACAGCAGTACTCCATGTGAGGCCGGACCTGTGCTTTATAAAGAAGGAGTTGCTGCCCCGCAGTGAAATACTGCTTCGCCCTGTTGAGCACCCCGAGCTTTCTTGATGCCAACTTAACCTTGTCCTGCAAATGACTTCGGTATTGGACGTCACTGGAGATATCGACACTAAGGATCCCGATATTTGGGGAGATGGTAAGCGGTGTGCCCAGGAATTGCGGCGCTACAATGAATGGGGTTTTCTTAGCGGTGAATACACATACTTGTGTCTTAGTGGGGTTGAATTGGACTAGGTTTAGTCGTCCCCAATCGGACACTCCAGAGAGAGTAGTCTCGATTTCAGACACAAGTTGTTCGCGACTCTTCTCCACCTCGGACTGAGGGATATTTGCACGGCCCGTGTAATACGTGTCCCCGGTACTGTCGTCCGCATAACAATGAATGGAGCCATCAGACAGCATGTCATTGATATGCAGCAGAAACAGCGTCGGAGACAACACGGAGTCTTGTGGGACACCAGCGTTTATGTTCATGCGGTCCGAGCAGCTGCCGTCGACGACGGCTTGGATGCTTCTGTTGGACAAAAAGCTGGAGATCCATTCGCACAATCCCTCGGGGAGTCCATAATATGGCAACTTCGCAAGAAGACCTTTGTGCCAGACCCGATCGAAGGCCTTCGCTACATCGAGGCTGACCACTAGTGCCTCTCCGCGACTCTCGATGGCTTGCGCCCACCGGTTTGTGAGATACACAAGAAGGTCACCGGTAGAGCGACGGTGGCGAATCTGAATCAAACTAAAAAAAATCTATCTAGAGTCTGTGTACATACATAAAAAAAATATTGTAAAGAAGAGAACCTCCTCCTTTTTGAAAGTCAATTTAAAACGGCACTATTTGCGCTAAAAATAACTTTGTAAGTAATTTTACACAAATTACGCTATTACGTGAGATTAGATAAAAGATGGATTAAGATCCCTTATTATACAACAGTTTCATTAACTACTATTATATAGTACTTAGTACGTACTTAGATCAAAAGTTTATTAAAAGAAACAATTAGTAAATGTGCAATTACTAAAGTTGCAGTGAACTGTTTCAATTGCATAGTTTTGTTTATGCTTAATAAACGTACAAGTTGAAATTATCTATTTAAGTACGAAGTTGCATTAAATGAATAAGCAATGAGTATATTTATTTATTTGTATATAACTTTTTTAAGAACAAAGGCAATAGACTCACCCCCTATTACGTGGGACTGAATACAAAAACACCGCAATTCCTGGGCACACCGCTTACTATCTCCTCAAGTATCGGGATCCTTGGTGTGGATATCTCCAGTGACGTCCAGTACCGGAGTCATTTGGACGACAAGGTTAAGTTGGTATCAAGGAAACTTGGAGTCCTCAATAGGGCGAAGCGGTACTCACTGCCGGGCAGCAACTCCTTCTTTATAAAGCACAGGTCAGGCCCCACATGGAGTAATGCTGTCACCTTTTTGCTGGAGCGCCTGCATGCCAGCTTCACCCGTTCGACTCGGGGCAAAGACAGGTGTTGAGCTTGGTTGACAATCCCATACTCGCAGGTAGTGTGGAACCTCTTAGCCTTAGGAGGGACTTTGCCTCGCTGTGTGTGTTCTACCGCCTATACAATGGTTTGTGCTCAGATGAATTGATGATGACATGATGCTCACAGCTACATTCTATCATCGCACCTCTCGCCATTGGCAGGAGTCTAACTTAGTTCGTATATACATACTATAAAACTATTTTCCACACACAGGCTCATAGCGTGGCTCTAATTTCACCGCAATTAGGCACATAATGGCACCTGTAACCAAACTGTAACTTTTTCTTTGCTATAATTTCACGAGGAGTTGCCTAAACATATAAATACAAATAACTTAATACTTGTAAGAAATGAAGAAGTAATGAAGAAATGAAATATTTAAAGAATAAATACTAATATTTAAATAGGTGACTTCAACACTCAAATATAACTTATGTTTTCTCTGTAAAAACTTATTTTCCCCTTTTTATGTTTCTAAAAAAATAAAGCTCATTCTTTTAGTCTATGGTCTATGCTAGAGTCCATCTAGCATAGTACCTAAAAGTTAAAACTACAAGAATTATACTATCTGCGTTAAAACCATGCTAAACGAAATAATTTTTAACGCAATTGCGAAAATAATTCTCAACGAGTTTTCACTGTTGAAATTATGGTTAATTATAAATTGAATTGTGCACAAGTACTAGTTATGAAGAAAATGATTTATCTTGTTCACCGCCCGATATAAGATGTGAAGCCCTTAACCTTTTGGAAAGTTTACTACTAAAGTTTAAAACTACGAGGGTAAATATCTATTTTAGTATTATTTTCTTCGCAAGTGTGTTGAAAAACGTCGTATAATACATGTGTAAAGATAGAAAGAAAGAAAGGAAGAACCATGTATTATACACACACACTTACACTACACATAAAAACTCCACTATCGCAACAAAGTGTATTGATGATTTACGTCTTCGGCTCTCTTAAGACAATAGCGCCTTAGCGGTAATCTCCAACGTTACACTGTCGTACCATAATATACTATTATTGACAATCTTACAAACACTTCGAGAGAGCGACAAAATACAACTCAAGTCTCTCAAGTCAAGTCCTCTCGCGCTACAAATAGAAGTTCGTACAATCCTCTGAGTACGGCGCGAGGCTCAAGCTGTCTAATAAGGATTAAATTTAATTCCCACGTGATCCAGACCTTAAGCCAATGTAACAACAGTAACTAAGAAAGACTTTAATAAACAAATTAATGAAAAGGCACTGAAATTCATTGAATTACTTCGCTATGCTCACAATTGATCACAATTGGAGTAGTAATGAATGTTTACAAAAGCGGATGTCTGCGGGGGTATGCGTAGAAGAGCAACGTTATTAATTACTTCTTCTACCAGAAAAGCCTTTAAGCCAGTGGTTGCTCTCTTTGTCATACCTAGATGTTACAATCACTTTTCGCGGCAGACAACGTGTTTCGTCGAAGTATGTAAAGAGAATCTATCACTTTGACGTAAACGATAATGAGAATAGTTCAAGGCTTATAGTTTGTACAGTATATATATGTTATCAGCAATGCATCAATATAAACGCGGTAGTCTAGTGGTATGGGAAATGGACTGCTGAGACGAGGTCTCGGGTTCGATCGCAGGTTTTACCATGGCACACACCAATGACTTTTCGATGCTTTTCGAAGTTATGTGTGTATTTATCGCAGGTTTATAAGTACCCAGTTAATGGCATAGGCTCGCCACCTTTTACATTGGGACCTAAACATAAGCTGGCGAAATGTGGGTGCTAGCACCTCTGCTCACCCCTTCGGGGATATAGGCGTGCGTTTATGTTATGGTGTGTTATATCAATAAAATAATGTAATGTATTATGTATGTTTTTATCGGCGCATTTAGTGTAATTATAATAGATGCAGAAGTATTTTGATATGTGTTGATAAATTGATGTGTGTGTATATCAAATCAAATCAAATCAAATTCATTTATTGTTTATCACTTATACTTTACCCATTCTTAATTTCCAATATCACATTGATTCATTACCAATTGCAAATTTTCATATTCTCTGCAATTCATGAATATACTACTTGTTTACATCAAACCATTTGATATCATGTAGGTATATTGTTATTCGACTCAATAAAACTATTTATAATGATCGTCCTTTTCCACTTGAGTTAAGGTCGGTATTTCTGGAGCGAGAATCCTTACTTTGCCGTAACACAGTCTTCAGACTAGCACGGCAAGTAAAGATTATTTATCTGTATACCGCCAAATTGATTTTGTTAATGATTAATAGACAAGTGTTACAACCAATTTCTGATGTTATATTTGTTATGAGTTTTAGACTCATAATGATGAATATGTAGGTCTCCAATAGCTTTTTGTCTAAAGGTCTTATTTTTGAATAACTTTTTTTATTTTTCTATAGTTCACATATAAAATCATTTTTTTGTAATATTATTTTAGTATTACTGTAATTGAGACCAAACTCTGGTACAGCTAAGTGTTGAGATGGAAGTGATACCCATGTGTGCGTTAAACCATGTTGTATGTATACAATATTGTCACAGTTTGTATGTTGAACAATACATTATTATTATTCCCCTTTATTAAAGTAAACATATTTTTTAATACATGTGAAAAACATCTATTTAAAAATATTAAAAAATGTACTCCATCGGGCTCGGGTACAGGTACCAAGCTACCGGTGGTTAGGGCTTCAGAGAAAGGACTCTCCTCTCAATGCGTGTGTTGTCGAGGAATACCGCCTTCTGCATGCACTGTCTAATGCGAGCTTCTTAAGATGATGGTCGAGGCTCTTGGCAATCAGTCCATGAACCGACACGACTATCGGAACAATAATCGCAGAGTTCACATTCCACATGTCGACAACCTCGTGAGCCAGATCCAAATATTTTATTTGTTTATCTGTTTTAACTTTCAGGAGATTTTCGTCATGCGGGATTGTGATATCAATAATTATTGCGCGGCGCTCTAATCGATCTATCACCACTATATCAGGCTTATTGGCTACAATGGTCCAGTCAGTGATGATAGGTCGATACCAATACCAAGAAATTATATGCCTGAGGGATTCTCCGGGACGCTGACATGCCCGACAGATGTCAACTGTACCATCCTTAAGGATATATATCTCTGGTAATTGTTAGTCATTACAACTTCATCAGTAATTGCACAGACAAAACCTTCGGTTTCTCCAAAAAGATCACCAAAACTTTTACAGGAAACAATGCTTTTTCACTCCAACATCGGGCCCATATAAGGCCCGATAAGACGTCCATGCAGCTCTTTGCTCTTCCATATTTCCTTGCGATCATTAATGCTGAGTATCACAGGGTTATAATGTATATAATTCGGTATGATATAGGTACAATGCTAAGGCAATGCAAAATGCATGAAGCGTGTAGGCAATATTTTCAATGTTAGGCATTCTATATAATATCGATTGCGCAATCGGTATCTAAGGTATGGTATAAATAACGTTATCAAAAATAGTAAATGGTGTTTATAATAAATAACCACGAATCATCCATCCACGAGTCCACACCGTGCAATTTGACTTGGATAGATTTGGTTAGGTGTGGCGCAAATACTCCAATCTCATTGGTGATTATGAATTTGTGTCGTTTGGAGTCGAACTTTTTGGGCCGTGGGGTCCGAGCGCCCACAATCTCTTCAGGGTGACCAGAAGGTTGGCGTTTTCTTGGGTCAGAGAATAAGCATTGCCATACAACGTGGCAATGCTGCCAGTCTTCTGAGAACTCTACCACAAGAGGCATGCGATGCGGAGGAATTCCACGGCGCATTTTAACTTTTGTTTCACTAAATATTTTTTTACTTTATGTATATTGTTATATTATAATAGATTTAGTTAGGTTAGGTTATTTTTAGTTTCAATTCACATTGATAAATATAGCCCAAGATCTATTTATTTTACACATTGCCGGTGGAACAGCAGGCACATGTCATATGTCATACAATACCTGAATTATACAGATTGCCGACAACATATACATTCAGTCCGTAATATAAAATTCTTAACTGAATAAGCGAAGGTGTTTTAAAATTACGTCAATTCCGGTTATGTTGAGTCACAATGACGTACCTATATAAAAATAAATTATTTATTTATACCACTTAAGTGAGAATATAATAGGAAATGGTAGCCTTCAACTCAGCGGCGTTTAGGCTCAATTAATTACTTTATCCTTTAGGTTCGACATTGCGCGTAGCACGCCTGAGTGCTGATGGATACAAGATATCATTATCTTGTATTTATTATATATTCTTTTATTATATATTTTCATAAATATAACTAAAAACTAATTATTCACATAACGTTCTTGCAACCGAACTTTGAACAAATCTGGATCCTTGTATAGACACATGAAAACCATACGCTGCCAAAATTTCAATTTTGTAGGTTCAACGGTTAAATTATTGTCCTTTATAATTAAAATATCATCTTTTTTACTAACGTTACTAACTATCAGGCGAGGTGAAGTCATGTTCATAATCCCACTAATATATAGTATACCATCTTAAAAAAATGTGCGATTATCTCAATAGGTAAATAAAAAAACGTTGAGTACAACAAGCATAAATATTTGACGGCTCACTGCTAAGGCTCACCACGACGATGGCACTAAGTCGAAGGTTTTCACCTTTTAGAGCTGGAGGTCAGTTTATTGTTTTTGATTCGGTATATCGTCTCTGGCCTGTCGTTAACCTCCCAACCCTATATACACTCTTAAAGTCCAAAATTAAATAAAAAAAGTTCCTTAAATTGTTCATGAATTTTACAAGGTGCCATTTAATTTTACACTTTAAAAACATGTCGGTAAAGTCTAAAATAAAACGTCATTTTGACAGTGTCTGTGGCATGACATGACATAAAGGGGTTAAAGTTCAGGTGAGGTTAACTTGGGACAAAAGTTATTGGTACCCGTAAACGTCCAACGTCTTGTCTGTTTCAAATTTTCAAAGTATTTTTTTTATACCACCTGGTTGGTAGACAAGCACACGGCTCTCGTATGGAAAGTGGCTACCGTGGCCTATGGACGTGTGCAACAACAAGGGAGTCACACTCGCGCTGCCAACCCTGTAAGCACAAGAGTTTCTGTGCCGTCAGTATAAAAGGCAAAGCAGGACAAGCTTTTGGTCTTCCCACTGACAGTACAAAAACTCTCCAGTGCGCTCTGGCTACTCTACTCACCGCCACGCGCCGGGAACACAACACGAGGTTATTATGGCCGCAGTATTCTGTAGGGCGGAGGTACTTCCCCAGTCGGACTGCTCAATTGTCGCTTTATATTAAGACATTCTTGAACTATTTTACACACCTTTTTTCACCTGGTACGATTCTGCGCCAGTGTGAGTTGAGCCTTAATACAAAATTTCACAGGTTGCCAGATTATATTGTTATGATAAAAGATTTATTTTTAATCAAAATTATAATACACGTTATAAAAAGAACATTAGTTACATATAAAGATTGTAAAATGATAAACCAGTTAATTAAGTGTTATGTTTACTAGCACAACTTTATAGAGGTGTTTTTAATAAATAGTCTGATTTTTATTCATTTAACCAAAAAGAAATGCTTTTTTAAGAATGGACACGTGTGACTTTACGTCAATTGTGTTCACATGGGCACAGATAATATAATACAGATAATATTTTATTTCCTTTACTTGTGCTTTTCTCTTCCTGTCTTTCTGTTTTAGTTCACCTTTTATCTAGTTTTATATGATAACTACACCATATATCTTTTGTCTTGTCACATTACTGTCCATCCCAAGGTTGTCTGGAAGAAATCGCTTTCAGCGATAAGGCCCATTGTACATTAAATTGTTTACATGTTACCTACTTGTCTCAGCTTTAAATGTATTGGTGTACAATAAAGTATAATCTATCTATATTTCTTATTCTTGGGAAAGCGCCCATGCCGATGATCAGATGCTCTTATTAATTATAACTTGTCACATAATATTTTTCCTCATCTTCTAGGTGTACATAAATAAATGACTAACCTGTAATTTATACCGCACTTCACATTAATGCAGCTGTATCTTGCACACTATTGTTCAGTATTCGTTGTTTTAGTTATCCATAAGTTTTCGTTTTTTGTCAAAATCACTAAAAACGAAATCACACTAAAATTTGTACCTATTTATCAAAATCACACTAAAATAAATGGTTTGAAGTTCATGCAAATATTACAGCTATAGAAAAAGACCCTGACTGAGTATTTTTTTTAAACATATTTTTCCAAAATCTGAGAGTCTTTAAGACTATAGTGAACAGATTCTAGGCCTACATCATCTCTTTCCAATAGTTGAGACAGTGGTGAGACAGTGGTCTATTGTTAATAATAAATAAAAAAAAACTTATTATTCCAGATCCCACGTTGGTAGTATATCTTGGCAAGTAAAATGTATTTTAGAAGCCCATATTCTTTAGCGAACCTGTGGTTGGTCGTGCTCACTGATTGGAGTATCCCACCAGCTTGGGATTCATTGATTAACTCAAGAAATACAAAATTAAGGCATTGTCCTACGTGAGCGTGCGGCACGTATATGTCCAACGTTCGTTGTTATGTAGTGTGTCCTACCTTATCGCTATCTTTAGCTATCTACACGACACGGTAGCCGCTTCTGCGAGTAATGCCTGTAGTTCAATAGTATGCGTACTTTGAGATAGTTTACCTTACAATATATGAGACATCTACCATTTTAGTCTCCTCACGACCACAGTTAATGAAACGCAATCAAAACGTCGGGATCAACGTCAACATTCAAATCACACTGAATAATTCGTGATAGATCCGTTATAAATAGTTTAATTTCAAGCTACACAACAATTCTCCTACTTCTCCTACTTGTACTGTTTATTGTCCTCAAGTAAAAAGTCAACAACTCTCTCTCCAATAGCGACGGTCACGGCCGCAGTGTTGGCGCGAGGCACTCGGGGCAGCGCGCTCAGGTCGGCCACACGGAGGCGCTGCACGCCGCGCACCCGAAGCCGTGCGTCCAGCACGCTGCCCAGGGCAGCCGTACCCGCCGCGTGGTACACGGCGTACGTCAGGTGGCGCACGTAGCACCGCCAGTAATCCTGCTTGTCCACCTCGTAGCGCGGGCACTCCGGCAGCTCCAACCGCAGCAAAGACGCATTCCACCGGCTAAGTACATCCGTGTTTGCAAGATGTTCAATAATTCCCATAGACCGTACGATCTCATCAACATCTCTTTTGTCTCCTAAGTAGTTAGGGTATATAGCTGGACCAGATAATGGATCTCTACTAGCTAGTCGCACTGTGCCCTCTGAGTGCGGATCTAATAGGACAGGCAAGAGCATGATGAATCCGTGGTTTTCGTTCACTTCACTCAGTTGATCGATTATGTCGGCATTCAAACCTGTTGAATGTTTGAACATATCTTTTGCAAGTGATACTACTTTCCTTTCTATGTACGCCATGATAACTTGTAAGTTTGGCACGTTGCAGTCACTGCCGTTCGAGCTTACGTTGAGTAGCTTCTTCTGTTCAAAGTCATAGCAATGTGTGTTGGCGAATACACTAACATCACTGAGGCCATTGGATGTGAGCGCGCCTTGGTTTTCTACCAGTAATTCTATCAATTCTGGGATCCTCGCTGTGAGTAGTTCCAAGTAGCCGAGAGGTCCAAAATCTTTCCTAACTTGTAGGAATACCAAAGGCAGCACGTGGTCTGTCATACCGTTACCAACAGGCAGATCTACTTTGACTGGTATACCCATGCTTTTTAAATGATCAGCTGGTCCTACACCTGACAGCATTAAAATTTGAGGAGTCCCAATGGCTCCTGCACTTAATATGACCTCTTTTCGAGCATACAGTTTTACACTTTGGTAACCTTGAACGGCAGTAATACCAAGAGCAACGTTATTCTCGTCAATGATGACTCCTGTACACATCGTGTTCTTAGCCACGTTGAGCGTCCTCTTCACGTCCATTCTCGCTAGATACCCTCGCGCTGTGCTCATCCGTTCCCCTCTGTGTACGTAACCTATTACTTGAGTGACGCCAATTTGTGATTCAGCGTTCACATCTGTATTAAAGGGAAATTGCAGAGATTGAAATGCTTTTATTAACCTGGAGTGCCATGGGTTCTCCGAGTCGCTAAAAAAACCAATACGCATAAATCCAGTGGTGTTATGGTAATATTGGGAGGACGGTGGAAGTTGACTGAGGTCTTGTAAGCCTTCGAAACGGAGGAAGTAGGGCATGAGGTCTTTGTAGGCCCACCCGGGAGTGGTGATTGAGTCAAAGTCTACCCTGTTGCCGCGCGCGTAGATCATGTGGTTGATGGAGGTGGACCCGCCGAGGCACTTGCCGCGACTGAACTTGCATTGTTGGTCGGCTGAGGAGAGGCATGACACCTTGTTCGACAAGGTCTTATACTGCCAGTCCAAGTCTGAACCTAGAAGCGCAAATGAAGCCGCTGGTACCTACGAAACAATGATACGATTTAAGCGGCTATTCTTATCAACCTACGTACATAGTTAGTAATGAAGGTTAATGAAAAAATACAAATTTTGTAAATCTACATACTGGACACTAAAAGTAAGTTTAATTACCAGAGTAGAGGAGATAAAAATATTTAATTTTAAACAATATTTGAGTGTGCAGAACATTTAGCCTAAAAGAAAATATAAAATAATTCGAATCGATTGAGTTACAAAACATTGAATCGGTTCAGGCGGGATGCGAACTCGCTAACCACTGAGCCACCGAACCTCGTGCGAAGCTATTAAATTTTTCCTATATATATTCGCCTGAACCGATTTATTTTTTTCTATTTTAATCGATTTGAATATTTAGCATAGATACAAAAAGCTTTAAAATATCACTTAAAATAATTATTTATTATAAAATATTTATTCATTACTATCCATACATACATATAATCACGCCTTTATCCTCGGAGGTTCCTTTATCCTCGCCAGGCGCGCCACCGCCGCGGCCTGCTTCTGCCAGGGTGACAGGCGGCAGGCTGAGTCTGGGCTGTATATATCTGTCTGATGTTAAACAGCCCTATCCCTTAGTCGCCTTGTACGACACCTCATGGGAAGAGATCGGGTGGGCGAAATTCTACTCTACCGGAAACCACAATTATAAATATGTAATTTCAAGGTTATCTTCAAGCCGCTGGCAAGTTTTTTATTAATTTAAAATTTATATGCATTTATATTTTATAATTTATTGCTAAGAAATTATGGCAAAATGAGTTCCTATAGGTCCTGGGTCGTTCATACTGCGATGTGAATCTACCGTATACAGATGTATTTTTGTACACTTTTTGCCTTTGGGTTGTGGAAGGCAGGTGGCAGTCGCTTCATGTAAAATGCCTAGGTTCAGCCAAATCCGCAGATAGACTGGTAAAGCGGACTCCAGACTCCGAGGTGAAAGATTCGGATGTGGTATTAACGCCAGGATGAAGAAGAAGATGCATATCTATGCATGCTACCTTGGTGAGTACGTTAGGGTCTCCGCCCGCTTCCACGAGCAGCACATCATAACCGGCGAGCGCCAGGCGTGAGGCGGCCACGGCGCCGCCCGCGCCCGCGCCCACCACGATGTAGTCGTACTGCTGTCCGTCTGGAACAGAGGTCTTTAGCATCACATCCTTGTTGTGTAATAGCAAGAAACATCAATTTGAAATTAGAGTCAATCATGGAATACCAGCCCCTCTAGATAAGGGATAATTTGTTAACCGGCGTATTGTAGATTAGAACGATGAATGTTTGGGATTTGCCGTTTATGACATACGTTGATGACTGTCATTTAACATGGCACCTGACTCGAAAACAACCCTCCTCTCGCATCCCCGCACGAGGCCACACGCTCGTCCTTCGAGACCAGCGGTATCCGTATCAGTGTGACCGTTGCACGTTTTCCTTAGTTTGTTTTTCGTAGTTATTTGTTATCGGATTTTATTTACATTTGCAAATCGTCGGCATAGAGATGGCACTGAAAAGATATGATTCTGGTGATATTGTTGATAAAACTGGAGAAAAGAAGTGGGGAGAGAACGCCACCCTGAGGAACGCCCGCAGTAAGGGTATATTCTATTTAGAGGTTTTACTCTCTGAGCGAACAATCTGCGAACGAACCCGAAGATAGGAGCTAAAGGACGTTCTTGCATTTGAAGAGACATTGAGAGAAAATAAGATGTCCTAGAGGATGTCAAAGTCAACTGAATTAAATGCATTATCAAAATCTAATAAAACTAAAATCGTGAGGCGTCTCTTTTCCATTGCCAATCGAATGTAATCAGTAATCTTGATAAGGGCCGTCAATGTTTTTTTTTTTTTTTTTTTTATATGGGACACGCCAACTTGACCTCACCTCGCCTGATGGTAAGCTAAAGGCAAAGTCTCAGGAAAGAGGGTCACCATTACAGACACTAAGTGCTACAATGGTGGCACTCAGCTTGGCGGCCTCATCAGATGCTTTTTCACGCCCCGCTTAAAGGCCCCGGGACTGTAGGAAGAAGGAAACACGTGTGCTGGTAATGAATTCCAGGTCTTGGTGGTGCGACAAAGAAAAGAGTCTCCGAACCGCTTGGTTCTTGCTCGTATATTCTGCACAGTGTGAGGGTGACATCTAAGGCCTGCACGTGTTGTCCTATGTAGGAAAGGAGATGGTGGGATTAGTTGGAAGAGCTCGTCAGAACACTCACCGTGGTAGAGACGGTAAAATACAGCCAAGGAAGCAATATCTCTACGCATCTGCAAAGGCTCGAGGGTGTTCGTGACCTCAGGGTTCCCAATAATTCGGACCGCGCGTCGCTGCAACCTGTCGAGAGCATCTAGTAGGTATTTCGCGGAGCCATCCCAGAGATGCGAGCAGTATTCCACGCAGGAGCGAATTTGTGTCTTATAGAGAAGACACCGCTGCTCCGGCGTGAAAAAACGTCTCACTTTGTTTAGGAGTCCGAGTTTCCGCGAGGCTGTTTTGATGATGCTCTCGATGTAATTTCTGTTATTCAGTTTGCAGCGAATATCCATGCCTAGGATATAGAGATTGTCCTGCAGTGGAAGTGGCGTGCTCTGAAAAGTGGGAAGGGGAAGGAAAGAAGATACCTTTGCTGTGAACGCACAAGCCTGCGTCTTCTTGGCATTGAACTCGACCATGTTCTCGGAGCCCCATTGAGAAATGTGATTCAAGATCCGGTCCAGTTCAGTGACAAGAAGCTGTCTTTTTTCCACGATATCAGACTGTTTGGCCGCAGGTTGTCCGTGATAACTCCCGTGTAAGGTGCTATCGTCTGCATAGCAATGTATGCTGCCGGTGGACAGCATGTCGTTGATATGCAGAAGAAAGAGAGTGGGAGATAATACAGACCCCTGCGGTACGCCAGCATTTATTTGCAAGAACTCCGAAGCCCGTCCATCACAGAGGACGCGGATACGGCGCCCCCGCAGGAAACTAGCAATCCAGTTGCACAGTCTAGGAGGCAGACCAAAGGCTGGTAGCTTGGAGAGAAGCGATTTGTGCCAGACTCTATCGAAAGCTTTGGCGATATCAAGACTAATTGCCAGTGACTCGCCGTGCTTGTCCATAGCCTCACCCCAAAGATGGGTAACGTATGCTAGAAGATCACCCGTTGACCGTTTCGGCCTGAAGCCATATTGCCGGTCATTAATTAAGGAGTGATCCTCTAGGTGACGCATGAGCTGTTTGTTAATGATGTGCTCGAAGACCTTGCACAGCACTGAGGTGACGGCTAGGGGTCGATAGTTGGCTGGCTCTGAGCGATCCCCCTTCTTGGGGATCGGCTGTACATTCGCCTCTTTCCAAGCCGAAGGCACTGTACCCGAGCTGTAGGACAGTCGGTACAGCTGCGTAAGCATCGGAGACAACTCCGCTGCACATTTTTGTAAGACCACCGCTGGAATACCATCCGGGCCACTGGCTTTCCGGACATCGAGTGATTGAAGCACCGCACGAACATCGCATTGCCTGATACGTATTTCAGGCATTACGTGGTCACCATTGGGTAGTGTCGGCGGCTGTATACCGCAATCATCGACTCGGGAATTGGCCGCAAAGAGATTTACTAGCATATTGGCTTTCTCTTGCGGTCCATGGGCCAGGGATCCATCAGGGTAGCGCAGCGGTGGCAGCGAAGGCTGACAGAAGTTGGCCTGCACGGCTTTGGCCAGTCGCCAGTATCCACGGCTGCCCGTGGGATGTGCCACTAGCTCTTGACCAAGCCGCGCAATGCGCAGGGCATCCGCTCTGACGTAAGCCCTCTTGCAGACCTTTGTGGCTCTGTTGTACGCCGCCTTGAAGTGGCTCACATTGGTATCGTGCGTGGCACGCGCCCTTACCCAAGCGCGATACGCGGACTGCTTTTGATCAACAGCTCTCGCACACTCGCGCCCGAACCAAGGGCGCACTCCTCGGGCACCGGTGACATCAGTGTACGGGATATAGTATTCCATACCCAGACCGATCTCACCGGCAACAGCAGTAGCACAATCCGAGGGTTTCTTACCTTCAAAGCAGCGTTCAACCCACGGGATGGACGCAAAATAGTTGCGCAGCCCATCCCAATCTGCTGACGAGTAGTGCCAGAGACGCCGCGTCCCCTGCACGGGTCGTGAAGGCGCTATAATTGGCACCTTGGAGCAGACCAGACAGTGGACGGAATTGCCTAAAGCGGCTGGTACCGAAACACTGTACAGGTCTGGGTGACTCGTCAGCAGAAGGTCTAGCAGAGAGGGTGCTAGGCCCGACCTTCTTGGTATTCTAGTGAGGATTGCTTATGAGGCATGGCGTGAGCCGACACGCCGTACGGAAGGGCCCCCGTACCCCCCGAATATGGTCGCCTGGCCCCCACTTCCGGTCACCAACCGGCACGACGAGCCATACCGGGATTATGCGCGGTCTGGTGAGGCAGCCTTCCAGGGTGGTTAGTCCCAGTTGGGCCTCTGTACTATACCGCGGGCGGCCAGCGGCACCACCGTTTCTACGGGTCTCCCTGACCGGCGCGTCGCCCCGCACCATCCTCACTAGACTACGCCAAGACCCACTGGTCCCACTAGTGCTGCGACCACCATCACCCCTACCCGGCTATGCATTTGCTGATCCCTGAAGGCAATCCAACCGAAATTGAATTACTATGAAGGGTTTTTCGCAATATTGCACGGTGGTACCAACCCGGTCGAAATTTGTGACAAATTTGTGCCGTCAAATCTCTACCACCAGTAAAATGTATGTATGTATAATGTACTATGCTCACGACGAAATCTGGACGAATAAGGACTTAGCAGGCTATTATCGGAAAGAAAACGTGAGAGTTGGCGATTAACTATATTTTCAATAAATTTTGACAGAATGAGTAGAATGGATATGGGGCAAAACTGGAACATAGATGAAAAATTATCTGTCTTTGGGAGAGGTAGAACATGGGCTTTTTTGGATTCTAGAGAACTATGTATTAATAATATGAGTGATATGATGCAGAAGGTTGTTTAAGTTCATCATAAGTATTTGGTGAGGAAATCCATTATAACCTACTGCCTTTGTGGAAATAGATAGGACAGCTTTCTTAATGTCATCTTCATTAGCTGGGTTGAAAGTGAAAGGGTTACATGCTGGAATAGGAAGAGTACATAGGCGTTGAAGTTTTAATGCTTTATGAAGCTTTTTTAAGATTGCCTAATTCTTCTCGGCAGGAGAGGGCTAGTATTTCTTTCTTGCTTTGTCCCACTGAGCCATCCGTTATCTAATATCATCTGATAACCGTGGTGCAGGTACATATCTGACTCTCACTTTTTTATTGGAGCAAGCTTATCATACAAGTTAAAAATATTTAGTTTTCTATCCACGCCTGTGCCATCATAGACAGGTGACCACATGATATCCTCGGCATCCGCATTCAGGCCTTCTAGGTTTAGGTTTAGGCAATTATAAAATGGTTGCGACAGTCCCTGCCACGCTTACGTAAACCCCAAAATCCCTTTTAGAAATTATCTACTATTATTGATGCAGGAGAGACAATGTAAGAGCAGTATGTTATAAACAGGTAGTATAATATAGTGTTTTACTGTTTCTACTTACCCCAAAGGTCAAATACATAATATTATGTTTATACATTTGTATAAAACATGGTAACAAAGTTAAAATTGAAGATTTTATACCTCCCGCCATATATTATATCTTGGACGCAAGGCGCGGAAGAACCAAAGCCTTGGCGTGCGTGGATTGTTTTGCTATCTTTGTTTTATGGATTTGAGCTCGTCCACCGATGTAGTATCCCGTGCTATCCTCAAAAATTATTCAAAAGACGCGTACTGCGTATACAGAGCACATTTTGGGTTAATAGCATAGTATATGTCTGATACTACTGGCGTGGGTATCAGACATATACTATGTAACGACAATAGCTTGGATTTTTTAAAAATGAAACCAAATTGTCAAGACCATCAAGGTAGGGACCAAAGGTTCTCAACGTCTTAAATGGTGAACCTTATCATTTGGAAGTCATCCTAGCTTCTTACCATCCAGTGTAGTGTATTTGATTAAAGGGCCGCTTGTAAAAATGTGCATATTATAACTCACCTATCAACTCAACTCCTATAGGAAACGTGTACAAGTCAAAGTTGAGTGCAGTCGTGACGAATTTCACCAAAAACGGCAGAAGTGCAAGCACTGCTATTCTGTAACCATAAACTGTGACTTAGATAACCGCCTTTTGGCATATTATTTTCGAAATTATATTTTAACTCCCTGCTGTGATTTTCTAAGCGAATCCAATATGAAGTTCTTCAGAGAGGACGTTAGAAAGTTTCCACAGGGTTCGACAGTATAAGTATGACTGTTCAGAGCACACGTTCATAGGCACTACTTACCATTACAGGAGTAATATTTTCATGTCCTTTCCATCAGATGGGCTGTGTGCTTGTCTGCCACCTAAATGGTATATAATATCATTGTTTAAGATGCTTACCTCAGACGATGCCTTAGAACGAATGGGTGGAGCTTACGAACGTAATAAACGCAGCCCCGCACCACCCGCAAACACGTCGCTAAAGTGATTATAATATAAAAATATGGTAAAAGATGTCGATAAAATGGTACAGAGTGGACACATGGATGAGTTCAACATATTCTGCCTAATTTCACGTAACTGACTTGGTAATATTTTGACATTAATATATAGCCTATTATATATAGCTTATACCCGCTATTCTGCACGCGGGGATGTAGGCTATCGCGACTTTGGTCTTAACACTGGTTCTACCCTAAATCTGTTTTTGCGTCCATCACGATCAAACAGACAAGAATTCCGAAAAGGTCTCATGAAAAAGGGTCACCATTATAGACACGTAGCATGTTATAATGGTGGCACTCAGTACGGTGGCCTCATTAGATGCTTTTTCACGCCCTCTTAAAGGACTCAGGACTGTGGAAAGAAGGAAACACGTGAGCTGGTAAAGAATTTCAGGTCTTAACGGCGCGGTAAATGAAAGAGTCTTTGATCTGCTTGGTTTTAGATCGGATACTCTGCACCTTGTGCAGGTGACTTCTAAGTCCTACACGTGTTGTCCTGTGTAGGAAAGGAAAGGGTGAGACTTATTGGCTCATCAGAACACTCACCGTTGTAGAGACGGTAGAATACACCCAAGGAAGCAACATTTTTACGCGGCTGCAAAGGATCGCGGGTGTTCGTGACCTCAGGATTTCTACTAATGCGAACTGCGCGTCGCTGCAACCTGTCGAGAGCATCTAGTAGGTTTGTTTGTTGGCTTTTTATGAACTCTATGACACTCGGGAGATGAAGAATCATTTAAGACCCCATTGATCGAAATCTGTCCAGCCGTTAGGTCTGTAGCGCAACACATTACCCTCGCTGGCGAAGTCGGGTAAAAAGTCCGCGACGGCATGCCTACATTATCTATTTCTTAAGGATAGTTTAATATAGCCATTTCAGGTTCTACAAAAATGGTTTCAATTTCGATATACAGTTATTTATAAGCTATTTGAAAGATGAATAAGTTATTGTTATTATTAGGTACAAACCAGACATTTGTGACGTAGTGGCAGAGCGTTTGCCTGCTAATTCAGCAGTTGGCGATTGATTCCCGTTCAGTGCATTTATTTTTATGCGTATATTATATTAATTTGATCAGCGTGTTTATTGCATATATACATTGAGGTAAGTGCAGGCAGGAGAATATAAAAGTTACAAGCATGCATAGACATAGGGCATTTACACCAACATTACACATTTTGGTAGTGCCAGCAGTGCAAAAAATGTGTGTGTGTGCTATTTACGATATCACATAAGAAATCTCTAAAATACTCAGTGCATCTCTACTATATTAAGTGTGTATGGTGCATATAAACTTAGATGAAAAGTGGTTACCGGGGTCTATGGATGTGGGCAACATCAGGGGGGTTACGCTCGTGCTGTCGACCCTGGAGTAACCTTCTACTGCTTTAATAGTGTAAAACTCACCGGGATATTTACTATGTTTATTTTTTCTTGAAGAACTCCATATTGTAGACGCTTGGATAAACTGAACGGGGTATCCACGTTTTACCCAATTTAATTTTGTTTTATAATAATGTGAACGGGAATTAACGCGATCATGGTATAGGTAGATACATAATTTTGATTTGTCTGACGCTTCGACCAGGTTACACCACCACAGGTTAACCGGCCGGTCACAGGCTGTGACCGGCCGGTTAACCTGGTCGAAACATCAGGCCAATCAAAGGTATGTACGTTTCGACCAGGTTACACCGCGGCGTCAGGCCCATCAAAAGAATATAATATGTACCTATATCATCATCACGTTAAGTCCCGTTTACATTATTGTAAGTATATCGCGCCTCCTTCTTCGAGCAAGTAATACTCGTGAAGGAGGAAGCGAGGTGGGAGCGGCAGCGGGAGCGACGAAGGATCGCAAGCAAAACTGCCCGCTTACTGAGGCAACTCGAGCATCGGTGGTCGATGAATGACCTCCACCCCGTGAGTGCAGTCCTGGGGGTGACGGGTAGAGCCGCCTGTAACCCTAGCAGAAGCAGGCCGCGGCGGTGGCGCGCATTGTGCGTCTCCCCGACCCCGAGGATGAGCTGGGGAATCTGTAGTCCCCATACTCGAGGAGGGCCAGATCGAGAGAGATGGCCCTGGGTCGGCCGGGGTGCGAGGGATATGCCTGTCAACTTCACCTTCGGCAACCAACAACGACTCTCAGGCGCCGTGCATTTTAGTCGGTTCGAGTTCGACATAACCTCTCCGACCAGGTCCGGCGGGAGGAAAAGTTTTTTTATTTATTATGGAAATAATAAATAAAAAAAAAAAAAAAAAAAAGGTATCCATGGGGATTTATCGCACGTAAAAAGAAAAACATTATTGTATATCATGGAACGCGATAGTATAAAGGTTATTAAAATATTGTTAATTTTTATCGACATTCATGTGTATGAGGATTTAACAGATCGCCAGTTAATTATAATAACTATAATTACAATTAATATCAGCTACTAAGTTGCGTGCCGAGAGCTCGCCACTGCCGCGGACGAACAATGTACGCGAGCAAGTGTTCCAATGTAATCGTACAATTATTGTGGTATTCTAGTTATCTGTTGTAGTTACTTTGCAATGAGGGTAATAGGACCATCCACTTTGGCGAGAAAAAGAGGACAAGGGTAATGCAATCGTGTTAGGCATCAAACGATATATATTATATATCGCTAGCTAGGGCTGGATGTTCCTTAAGTTTTCTGTCTCGTCATAAATTATTTTTTTAAAGAATATTAGCAACCGAAATGACTAACATTACTTCTAACCCCAGAGGAGGGCCAGATCCTGAGGAGGGCCAGACCCCGAGGAGCGTCAGATCAACCTCACCTTAGGCAACCAAAAACGACACACGGGCGCCGTGCATTTTAGTCGGTTCGATTCCAACATAACCTCTCTGGTGGGGCGGAGGGAAGGCGGTGTATCCGTTGGGATTTTCGCACGTAAAAAAACCTCCAGCAATATTATACAAATAGTATATTGAGCAGGTTACAAGTTGTATTATACGTCAGTCAAATCAAAGGTATATATGTTACCTATGCCGCGTGATTCCAAGCAGAGTAAGAGCCCATCTCTTCCCATGCGGTGTCGTACAAGGCGACTAAGGGATAGGGCTGTTCAACATCGGACAGATATTATACAGCCCAGACTCAGGCTCAGATGCATGGCTCTAGTAAACAATATTGCCCGGAAGACGGCAATAGGCTCGCCACCTATTACGTGGGGCGGAATTCAATAATTGGTGATATGGCGTGATTAAATGTATGTATGTTACATATACCATGATCGCGTTAATTCCCAAAACATTATTGTATGTTTAAATAGATTCATAATTTTGGGATTTCACAGGATTCCTAAGATATTTATTTTTATACCACTCGCGGAGGTGTCACGCTCGCGCTGTCGATCCTGTAAGTACAAAGAGTTTTTGATCCGTCAGTTTAGAAGACAAAGCAGGAAAAGCCTTTGGTTTTCCCAACGACAGCACAAAAACTCTCCAGTGAGCTCTGGCTACCCAACTCACCACCGGGAACACAACACGAGGTAATTATCGCGGTTATATTTTGTAGGGCGGAGGTCCTTCCTCAGTCGGACCACTCAATTAGACGGAAATACCGTCGACTCCTACCTCTATTATGTCCTAACTATCTTTATTCCCAAGGCACTTCTGCACTTGATATAAACTTGCGACTTTGTCTGGGAATGTGATATACCGAAGTTTTCCTTGTATATTTGTTAGATTACTTTGGGGACTGAACTAAAATTTTAAATAAGATCACGTTATAACTGAATTGAAATCATTGAGTAATAGAGTTATTTAATTTCCTTTCTTTTCCGCCAAAAATTTCCCGCGGATACAGTTTGACAATAAAGAGTGAATGAAAGGCAAAATATGTGAAGATGATATAGCTGGCGTTTTAACTACGCCCTCCCTACAAACCTAAATTAAATATTAAAAAATTTCACGCATTTTGATTAACAAAAACTCACAATTACAATCACAAGAATATCGCAATTAAGAAGCATACCTACGTCAAAAAACCAGAATGTCCTAAGTTAACGCGTAATTACTCACTTGAAAATGATAAAATTCTCACGAAAAAAGGTGATGACAATGAAAAATTAATAAAAAAAATTTTATAATTAAATTTAAAAATATTGTAAATTTACCCAGTATAAAAACAAGGACCAGGTATTACCGAGTACGATGTACTAAACGATATAACACGGCTATTTAATAATAGAAAGGATCGGAAAAAGTGGAATAGTTAGCATAGTAATAGCTTTAATATGCATTAAATTGTTTGGGTCTAGTAATCAATAAATAATGTCTAAAAATGATTGTAACACCAATCATTATTTCCAATAGTTAGTACGGCTTAATATTCTGTTTTTTTATATATTTTAATTTAGATAAGTTCCGTGTACATTATGTAAATATTAAATGATAATTAAATCTGTTAAGGGCCGTAACTATGTTTTACATTAATTAAATTAAAACGAAGTGAAGTGTTGTTTTAAACAAACAATTACACACTATCAGTTATAGCCTATTGCCCATCTTTGCCCCAAAATGGTTGTATAGGGGAATTTGGAATGCTCACGGCGTGGCCCAGTAGCTCAGTGGTTAGAGCACTCCCCCTGTAAGGGATTGGTCGCGGGTTTAAGTTAGTATACTAATTGCTTTAAAATTTCATTAAACAACTTCACAATATTCTGAGAGACAACAAAAAATTCTATTCTAGTCTTTACTGGCTTAAACTCAATATCAGACCTACCTGATGTGGCCGTACATCTCAATGGTCAACAGCACAAAGGACCTCGAGATAGCAGCCTATTGTCGTCAAGATGGGCGGAGCTCAAAAGGTCAGGCAAGGCATCGGTAACCTTCAGCTGACGCTTCCGTGAGATACGTCTTCCACTTATCGTGAAACTAAAACGAATAATGAAAAGTGGATCGACCGACACGAGCACACACACACACACACACACACACACCACACACGAGGCGTCCGTGACATTGCTTTAATTAAATTCATTACGTAGTACAAATTCATAATTGTACAATGGTTCGGGACGTGAAGCTATTGAAATTAAAAAATATAAGTACTTCAATAGGGAAGATGGATGACGGCCCATCATAGCGGACTACCTGGTTAAGCTACTGCAAGGTTGTCTCGCACACCTTGAAATGAAGGGAGGTCAAAATAATATTTATCCCCAAACCAGGTCGAAGTGACTCAATCAAAGAATCAAAGAATCAATTTCATTTATTCAGTTTAGGCACATAAAGAGCACATATGAACGTCAAAATTTTACAATTACGTATGTCAAGAAATAATATAAAAATATTAAATAATGTAAAAATAAACCATTGGAAAATGATTCTTTCGCTGGTTCGGTAGATTAGTTCTACTGAGAAGATACCAGCAAGAAACTCAGCGAACTACATTAGAACTAGATTATTTTTCTTTTTTAAATATGTTTTGGTTTACAATTTATATTGTGCGAGCAAGCAAGAGACTTATGTTGACCACGCATTAACATCATTAAGGTACTCATCCACTTTATAGTAACCTTTACTCATTAAAGTTTTTTTCACTTCTATTTTAAATTTATTTATTGACATATTAATCAAGTCCTGAGGAATTTTATTAAATATTTTTATGCAGCTGCCTACAAATGAATCACCAACCTTGTGAAGCCTAAGTTTTGGTACAACTAGTTTATTTTTATTTCTCGTATTAAAATTGTGTACATCAGATAGTTTTTCGAAAATATTTAGGTTTTTTCGTACATATAAGATATTTTCATGAATGTATTGAGAAGCAACTGTTAAAATATTAATTTCTTTGAAAAGTTCTTTCAGCGAGTCACGGGGTCTGAGGCTATAGATCGCTCGTATCGCTCGTTTCTGTAGTACAAATATAGTTTCAATATCGGCAGCTGAGCCCTACTACACTTAGGCCTAATCTTTTAAGCCTATCAGTCTTACTTCGTTCCTACTACAACACTCGAACGATTAGACGACAGAGTTATTAAAAAACAGGTACTAGCACTAAAACCTCTACACCCAAATCAACATGCCTATAGCGAGGGCAAATGTACAGAATCGGCACTCCATGTGGTGTCATGACAATCTTAATGTCGAGGCTGGTGGAATGTGCGATCACATGAGGGCTTTTCAAATAATTGAAATCTGATGCGCGAAACATGACCTATCAGTCAATCCCTGAAAACCTAATTAATAATGTTTCAGAAATCGAAGAGTCTTATGCAAGCTCCCGAACTCATTGCAACCGAACTTACACTTAGGGAAGAAGTCAAATATTCTCTACAGCAAATTTTACCAATGCAAAAAAAATATGGGTATGGATAAATGGGGAATCTCACCAAAAATAACTCCGTGGTTATACACAGCGGTTATTAGACAATTGCTAACCTATGGGGATCTAGTATGGTAGACTCAAACAGAGTTGTCTACCGTGATTGCCAGACTAAAGTCTTCCCAGAGGCTGGCATCAATCTGTGGATGCATGAAAATCACTCTAACCGCAACTATGGAGGTAACCCTTAACATAATATCGCTTGACCTGTACATCCAACAGGAGATCACCATCACTACTATTAGGACTTGACTCTGGGGCAATAATCATGACCGTCCTCACACCACATTATTTAGGCGAGTCTTAGAGCATCAGACACTAATCACCGCCCCTTGTGATAGGATTTTCAAACAATACTTCTTGAAAATAATACCACCATGCTGAGGAAAAGGATTTCGCCGGCATTACTTTAATACCGGAGTAATCCTTTTCCTCAGCTTGTACGCGTTTACACCGACGGCTCCAAAACAAAAAATTCTTCAGGGGCCGGCGTATACTCCCTGGACCTTGGCTTGAACATCAACCTACCATTAGGTAAACACAGCTTGATTTTTAATGCGAATGTGTTGCCATAACAATGGCTGCGAAAATAATAAGCGAAATGAAGGCGGAGTGTGATATTTTCTTGTTTAGAACGTGGTTTTTGAGTCAGGTTTTAGATTTTATACTTAATTTTTTATTTATATTATTTTGGCGCAAGCCTAGCTATAATGTATACATGTTTTAAATGTGCTAATTAAGCCCTTTCAGCTATACACGGTATATGTATCGCAAATTTATTTTTAACACAGCCTATAACCAGCGGAGGACCAAGGCGCTTCTAACGGTATCTCATTTGCCCAGTTCTAATAATCAGTTGAGGACATATGAGGGAACAGATGAACCTAAATATATACATACATACATAGTATGTCAAAATCATAACCCTCTTCGCGAAATATCGCGAAAAGCGCCCGAACCGTTGTACAATTATTAATTCATGATCTTGTATTTCATTCCGTTTTCTAGTAATCTACAACATTACATTCTTGCCATCAATTTTTAGAACAAATAACTTGCAATCGTGGGGTTATGGGTTGAACCCTGTCAAGAACTTCTGACGTGAACCATTTAATGAAAAGGTTTACTGACTAATTATTGTGACTCTTCAATATTTTAATAATTCATTTCTTCATGGCTGGCAGTACCTTGTTCAATTTTTTTTTCTATCTTGATTTGTGAAGTTCGTTTATTATGTTTAACTTCAATATGTGCTTCACTCATTTACATAAATTCTGTATTATTATATTAAAATATACCCCTGACGCAGAAACGTGTGTCTGTCTGTGGCGTCGTAGCGCCTGGACGGATGAACCGATTTGGATTTAGTTTCTTTGAGGTTTTTTAAGGCGTTCTTAGCTACGTAAGGAAAAAAATTGGTCCAAGATGGCTTTAACTTTGATATACCTAGTAAAATTTTGATTCAATCGTTGTCAAGTCGCAAAGAGCTAACCAACACATTTTATATTCAACTTTTTAGAGGATATTTCTTGTTTTTTTTTATACCACTTAGTTGGCAGACAAGCACACGGCACACCTGATGGGAAGCGGTTACCGTGGCCTATGGACGTATGCAACACCAGGGGTGTCACACTCGCGCTGCCGACCATGAGGAAACCTTCTGATGCCCCTCTTGAAGATCCCCATATTGTAGGCGCTTGGGAAAACCGCAGCAGGGAGGTCATTCCACAGCATGAGTGTGCGTGGGATGAAGTTTCTTTCATACCGCACAGTGCGCACCGTCTCAGGTCGCAATGTGTGAGGATGAATTCCCTGCCTATGGCGAGAAGTGCGATGATAGAATGTAGCTACGGGCTTGTGACGGGAGTTTTTTAAATTTTCCTTTTTTTTGTAGTAGGTAGGTAAGTAACTATCTAATTAAACGAATTGTTGAAACTCAATTGCAACCACTGCAAAAATGCCACGTCTTTGAATGTTTGTAGTAAGTAGTTGAGTGCATACTGGTACCTGGTTTTGGTCATATTTATTATATATGCCTTTGTTGAAATTACTTGGTATCGTCCTCACATACCATTATCTTTCATATATTTGTCTCTGACCTCATGTCATTAGTCTGAGTAATAATTCTGAATAAACCATCAGCACACAGTCAAAATCACTTCGGTTATTATGTGAAACTTGAACAGTTCATGCCTTTTGGGATTTTCACTTCTAAGGGGGTATAAAACAAAAGTCCATCATTTTGAAGAAAACAGGCACGAAAATGTCATATCCATGCTTCCGGTTACAAGTGATTCCAGGGTTCAACAATATCGTCTACGTCCGTTGCACCATGAAAATATCCACGATCATCACTTAGTTCATGTCCACACTATTTCTTGTACAAAACTAATTATCTTTTCACAATGCTATGATTTTTATACCCAGGGTGACGGGATACATTCTGTGCGGTTATTAACAATTATAACTTCCGGACTAACGATGGAATGAAATTACATAAATATTATACATTCTAACTACTAATAATTAATATTTTTTATTTACATTTATTTCAGAATTAAATTTATTTCAAATTCTAAACAAACAGTAGATATACAATTATTTTAATTAAACACTGGTTTCTGTCCGCGACTCCAGCCACAAGGCTGTCGGTTATCGCGATATTTGGTCTACTCAACCGATAAATAATTTAAAAAACATAATTGTCTTTCTAAACTTTATTTATTTGTAGAAATAGGGTTTATTTTGGATAAAGTAGATACGTAATAACACCGTGGTGTAGTTTTTTAATATCTGTCACCATGCTTATTACTAAGTTTTCAAGCTGTTGGACATTTGTGTAATTCAATTTCTACAAATTAATATAATTTATTGATTTTGATTGATATGTCATCTTATCCGTCTGTCTGTCTTATTCCCGTGGTGACTGAGAAAGAATACAAGTATCACCACCCCATCTCATGCGAAGGGTGTCGTATAAGGCGACTAACGGAAAAATACGCAGACAATATCACTGCGAGAGAAGGAAAACTTGAAATAAAATCGTGTACCAATCCGTCTGCCAGCGGTGAAACAGTAGGCCAAAGCCTCCCAACATCGAGAGAGGCATAGTCTAGCAGTGGTCTGCGATGGGTTAGTTGTTTTGTTGTCGTCTTCAACCTCGGGAGGGAAATCTGCGCTAATCTCATCCTATTGTTTAGCAGGAGCACTGACTAGCAAGTAAGGTTGGTCTGGGCCTCAAACATGTTCATAAAGCCCTCTACACCCGTTTGCCCCGTACTGCCCGAGCAAGAGAGGAGGCTGCATTTCGTAAGTGGCTGTAGTTTACTTTCACGGTTAGAAAGAGGGAGAAGGAATATATTTTATTATTCAAACATATCGATATGATTATTAATAGTAGCCTTCCGCCCACGTGCATCTCTTATCTCCCTTTCCACTCAATCGATTGCAATCTAATGAATGAATATGAAATGAATTTGTTTTGGACATTGTGAATTATCTTGGACATTAGGATTATATAATTATTATTGATATGTTGACTGTTATTATTCTATGTTATTTTATATTTTAATCTAATTCTTATAATCTTAGTTATTGCATGCCAATCTGGCTGAAATATGGTGGAACTTAATTGTATATATTTTATTGTAACAACATTTGTACCCATATATCGCAATAAATGACTTTGACTTTGATTGTATTCCAAGCATGCAAATGTAAGTTACATACTATTAAATGGTAGATGTACTGAATTGTAGTAATCTTATTTACCATCATGTATGACCAGAATCCTGTTTACTGGCGTCGAAAAGATATCCTGTAAACTAGCGTCGGAAATAGGAAGTTGTTTCTCTTTTCGACGCTTTCTTCCATTATCACAGTCAATTGCATACTGGTATATTGCAAATCAAATACAATTTAGCACGATTAGACTTTACTGAACGGAACGAATGAGGTGACCTCCTTCAGTTCACGGAATTGTTGGTTTAACAAAGTAATTAGTAGGTAGGTATTTGCCATAGATAAAATATAAATTCATAAAATATCGCCGTTGTCAATTCCATGGTTCATAACTCTTTTCGCATCTGTAAATAACAAGCAGAAACTGATATTTAGATACTTTGAACGCCTTTTATAACAAAATAAACATCTTTTCTCGAAGAAACAGAACAATATTCTAATCCGTCTGAACTGATCAAAGAGTTAACTTGTGCGGAAAGTTTGTGGCAGACTGACAGATAACAATCAGCGCGTTTGTGGGTAGCATTGAGTTTCACGGCAATTCCTTCAATTATTATTGAAATATTCAAAAAAGTTGTTAATTAATTATATTACACAAAGCATTATCGTTTAAAATGTAACTAGTGTTAAATGTTTTAGTATCTAACACTAATTGCACTTCGCGGCTTCGACCTCGTAATCACAAGCGTCGGTAGGTCAATGGTTAAGAAGTCGGCCTTACAATCGAGACGTACCGGGTTCGAATCCTGGTCATTACACTAACGACGTGAACGCACTCCTAGCACAAGCAATTTAACTTAGCTGGTTATCTTATCTTATCTTATCATAGTCAACTCTAACGTGAATTATGTACATACCTTTCGAATTGTGAAAGATTTCTTAGAAGAGTTAATCTTCTAAGCAATGGTTCAGAAGATTAACTCTTATAAAACAGAAGCTGAAACCTGGCTTCTGTTTTTATAAACATAGCCTTAACCTTTTCCAAGGTCTAATATATCTGCTAAATTTTATTAAAATCGTTTTAGTGGTTTTTACACCTCATTTAGTTAATTGTAATGTTAATATGTATGGGCTAGAATAATGTTTTTCTTTCTTTCTTCCTTTCTAACAAACAGACAGACAGACAGACAGAGTTACTTTCATATTTTTAATATTAAGCATAGATATATATTAGTTTAAGATTATAGTGATGACTGATTACTTAACCCATTATTTTTAGAACTTACTTTGTAAACATGCTTGTCATAATTTGACTCCCGTACCTCGAAAGAAAACGGGTATTACGTAGTATCTTTCCCGTAATAAGACAAACAATAATATTCCTTCGCTTTCCAGCATCGTACATGGTTCACTGAGCGCCGTGTGCTCTACTGAGTAAGTTATATTCTGTCACGACGGCTATTTCGGGGAATTAAATGTAATGTATACCTCGGCGCATATATCTTGGACCTGAAATGTACTCAAAATGTTCTTTATACGCACAGTACACGTTTCTTGTGAGCCTTTTGAAGTTAGCCCGAGGTGCGTCGGAGGTTACAAAATGACCTCCGTCCCCCATGAGTGCGGGCCTGGGGGTGACGGGTGGAGCCGCCTGCCATCCTAGAAGAAACAGGCCGTGGCGCCGGTGCGCGATGGAATGGAATGGAATGGAAGGGGGACTCCCTTGTCCGCACTTAGCCTCCCTTTTGGGCCATTGTGCGTGTGGAGTACTGGCTAGAGTAGCCAGCCTAGCTCCGCCCAGAAGCGCAGAAGCTTACTGGGGGCTTCACAGGCTTCGCGGAGCGACCTCACTGTACCGAGGATTTGTGATCGTTGGTAGGCTACTGCCTCACATTCCAGTACTACGTGGGCGGCCGTTTCCTCGGCAGCAAAACATCCCCTGCAAAGGGGACTGTCCGTGACACCAATGGTGTATAGGTGCTTGTGGAGGGGGCTGTGGCCCGTTATAGTCCCCATTATTGTTCTTAGACTTGTTCTGTCTAGTTTTAGGAGACGTTTCGTGAGTCGTTTGTTTACTGATGGCATAACCACTTTTGACTGCTTGCAGTCGGTGGCTTGTGTCCATCTTTGGTTATGTAGTTCCGCGGATCTCTCGCGTGTCCAAGCGCGCGATGCGATGCGCGCCTCCCCATTCCCGAGGATGCGCTGGGGACTCCGTGGTCCTCACACCCGAAAAGAGCCATCTCATAAGATACGGTCCTGGGCCAGCCGGGGTGCGAGGGTTGTCTTAGATAATCTCACCTCCGGCAATTTGCGGCCCACACAGACGGCGTGCGTTTTAGTCGGTTCAAGATCAACATAACCTTCCCCACCGCCGTCGGTGGTGGGGCATCCGGGAGGATTTTTCGCACATTAAAAAAAAGGTTAACGCGAGGTGCTACAGCGATGGACGAGCTCAAATTTACCAAGAATATGTTTTTACAAAACAATCAGCGCGCGTTAGAGCCTCGTTTGTCTCCCGACTTAGGTCGAAAAAAATAAGTCTCGAGGTATATCTTTATATGTAACTTTGCTATATCTGTGCACATTGCGTACGTGCCCCCTCTGTGGTACACGGCTGATTTCAAGTCCCTCTGTTGTCATTGTTGCGGGATTGGTGGGTCGGATGTTTTCCTGTTACCTACTTACCGGTTTATTTTTCTGTTTAGAGTTCCCTTAATCCCCGAAGACTGTCCCTACATGACGTAATAATTTATTTGAAATATGTATCTATAGTATTTATTTTTTGTATTTTTTTTGAATGTGTAAACATTATTCTCTCTCGTTATCAAATGTACGCCTATTCCTCACTAGCTGACACGCCTCGGCTCCGCCTTTGGCATACTTCGAAACCTTGTATCCTCCCTTTTAAAACATTTTGAATACCGCGGCTATAATAACTTCGTGTTGTGTTCCCAGCGGTGAGTAGGGTAGCCAGAGCTTACTGGAGAATAGGTGGCGAGCCTATTGCCATTAATCGGGCACTTTTAAATCTGCGATAAATACACACATAACTTCGAAAAGCATCGAAAAGTCATTGGTGTGTGCCATGGTAACACCTGGGATCGATTCAGAGACCTCGTCTCAGCAGTCCATTACCCAAACCACTAGGCAGCCGCGGTACCTTACAAACTCTTCAACTTTATAATAATCAATTAAGATAGGAAAAATTGAATCGGTTCAGGTGGATATTTCCGGCGATTACTCCGCCCAAACAATGGAATGAAATTCTTGATCATGGTGCTAGCAACAGCGCCATAATATCGAAAACCATGCAACGTGGTAAATATCCCGATAACATTAATACTAATGTGAGTCACCATGATAGTTTATAAGCCTGGGTACCACCGTGCACTATTGCGAAAAACCCTCCATAGCAATTCAATCTCGGTTGGATTGTGTTCAGGGGTCAGCAAGTGCATAGCCGGGCAGAGGTGGTGGTTGTCGTAGCACTAGTGGGACCAGTGGGTCTTGGCGTAATCTTGTGGGGATGGCGCGGGGCGATGCGCCGAACAGGGAGACCTGTAGAAACGGTGGTGCCGCTGGCCGCCCGCGGTATAGTACAGGGGCCCAACTGAGGATAACCACCTTGGGAGGCTGCCTCACCAGGCCGCGCATAATCCCGATATGGTTCGTCGTGCCGGTTGGTGACCGGATTTGGGAGCCCGGCGACCATACTCGGGGGGGTACGGGGGCCCTTCCGTTCGGCGTGTCGGCTCTCGCCATGCCTCACATTCATAGATAAAACCAATATCCCGCGCTTTGTCACACGGTGCCGCGGCGGCAATCACCTCTTTTTTCACGCCTTCTCCCACCCAAACTCATGGCAGCGCAATTTAGAGAAATAGGCAACACAGCGGCTCGTCACACTCTCAAAAACTTGCTATTTGAGGTGGAGTCCACTAACATCTGTGGGCTCCATGCAAACCTCAACGCCGTCCACCAACACCTAGAGACGGCGAAACCTGCCATGTTTTTTCTAACGGAGACGCAAGTACACCGCCCTGACGACACGACCTACTTGCTCTACCCTGGCTATGTTCTTGAGGAAAGTTTTCGTGCAAAAAAAGCCGGGGTGTGCTTGTTTGTTAGGGCGGATGTTTGCTGTCGCCGTTTGCGCTGCCTAGAGGACCCTTCTCCATCCTTTGGGTACACGTAGACCATGGCCCTACGAGTCAGATCTATGTGTGCCTCTACCGTTCCCATACAGGAGATGCTGAGACAACTCGACTCTTTGAATATCTGAGTCAGGCGGCAGATGATGCGCAGGAGCGATTTCCGAATGCCGAAATGGTATTTTTGGGGGATTTTAACGCCCACCACGAGATCTGGTTGGGCTCCTCCAAAACAGACCATGCGGGAAGAGCCGCCCACGCATTTGCTCTGGCGCACGGCCTGACCCAATTGGTGCACGAGGTCACTAGAATACCAAGAAGGTCGGGCCTAGCACCTTCTCTGCTAGACCTTCTGCTGACGAGTGATCCGGACCGGTACAGTGTATCGGTGCGAGCCGCTTTAGGCAACTCCGACCACTGCCTGGTCTGTTCCACGGTGCCTATTGTAGCGCCCCCACGACCCGTGCAGGGGAAGCGGCGTCTCTGGCACTACTCGTCAGCGGACTGGGATGGACTTCGTGACTATTTTGCGTCCATCCCGTGGGTTGAGCGCTACTTTGAAGGTAAGAACCCATCGGATTGTGCTACTGCTGTCGCCGCTGAGATCGGTCTGGGTATGGAATACTATATCTCATACACCGATATCACCGGTGACCGCGGGGTGCGCCCTTGGTTCGGGCGCGAGTGCGCGGAAGCTGTTGAACAAAAACAGTACGCGTACCGCGCTTAGGTAAGGGCGCGCGCCACGCGCCATCCCAATCTGGGCCACTTCAAGGCGGCGTACAACAGAGCCACAAAGGTCTGTAGAAGGGCCTACGTCAGAGCGGATGCCCTGCGCATAGCGCGGCTTGGTCAGGAGCTAGTGATGCATCCCACGGGAAGCCGTGGCTACTGGCGACTGGCTAAAGCCGTGCAAGCCAACTTCTGTCAGCCTTCGCTGCCTCCGCTGCGTAACCCTGATGGATCCCTGGCCCATGAGCCGCAAGAGAAGGCAAATCTGCTGGCTAATCTCTTTGCGGCCAACTCCCGAATCGATGATTGTGGTACGCAGCCACTAACACTACCCGACAGTGACCACGCGATGCCTGATATCCATAATATCAGGCAACGCGATGTCCGTGCAGTGCTGCAATCACTCGATGTCCGGAAAGCCAGTGGTCCGGATGGTATTCAGGCGGTAGTTTTGAAAAAATGTGCAGCGGATTTGTCTCCAATGCTTACGCGCCTGTACCGGCTGTCCTACAGTTCGGGTACAGTGCCTTTGCCTTGGAAAGAGGCAAATGTTCAGCCGATTCCCAAGAAGGGGGATCGCTCGGAGCCAGCCAACTATCGACCCATAGCCGTCACCTCAATGCTGTGCAAAGTGTTCGAGCACATAATTAACAAACAGCTCATGCGGCACCTAGAGGATCACTCCTTAATTAATGACCGGCAATATGGCTTCAGACCGAAACAGTCAACGGGTGATCTTCTAGCATACGTTACCCATCTTTGGGGTGAGGCTATGGACAAGCACGGCGAGTCACTGGCAATTAGTCTTGACATCGCCAAAGCTTTCGATAGAGTCTGGCACAAATCGCTTCTTTCCAAGCTACCTGCCTTTGGCCTGCCTTCTAGGCTGTGCAACTGGGTTGCTAGCTTCCTGCAGGGGCGCCGTATTCGCGTCCTTTGTGACGGACGAGCTTCGGAGTTTCTGCAGGTAAATGCTGGCGTGCCCCAGGGGTCCGTCTTATCACCCACTCTCTTTCTACCGGCAATGTTCATTGTTATGCAGACGATTGCACTTTACATGGGAGTTATCATGGACATCCTGCGGCCAAGCAGTCAGATATCGCAGAGAAGAGGCAGCTTCTTGTCACTGAGCTTGACGGGATCCTGAATCACATTTCTCAATGGGGCTGTGAGAACCTGGTTGAGTTCAATACCAAAAAGACGCAGGCATGTGCGTTTACAGCAAAAGTATCTTCTTTCCTTCCCCTCCTCACTCTTCAGAGCACGCCACTGCCACTGCAGGACAATCTCAACATCCTAGGTATGGATGTTCGCTGCAACCTGAATAACAAAAATTACATCGAAAGTATCATCAAAACAGCCTCACGAAAACTCGGAGTCCTGAACAGAGTGAGACGATTTTTCACGCCGGAGCAGCGGTGTCTTCTATACAAGACACAAATTCGCTCCTGTGTGGAATACTGCTCGCATCTCTGGGATGGTTCAGCAAAGTACTTACTAGATGCTCTCGACAGGTTGCAGCGACGTGCGGTCCGCATCATTGGGAATCCCGAGATCACGAACACCCTAGAACCTTTACAGCTGCGTAGAGATGTTGCGTCCATGGCTGTATTTTACCGTCTGTACCATGGGGAGTGTTCTGATGAGCTCTTCCAATTAGTCCCACCCTCCCCTTTCCTACACAGGACAACACGTGCAGGCCTTAGATGTCACCCTCACACTGTGCAGAATATACGAGCAAGAACCAAGCGGTTCGGAGACTCTTTTCTTTGCCGCACCACTAAGACCTGGAATTCATTACCAGCTCACGTGTTTCCATCTTCCTACAGTCCCGGGTCCTTTAAGCGGGGCGTGAAAAAGCATATAATGAGGCCGTCAAGCTGAGTGTCACCATTGTCACACGGTATGTGTAAGTACTGGTGACCCTCTTTTCTGGGACTTTGCCTTCAGCTTACCATCAGGCAAGGCGAAGTCCAATTGACGTGTCCTATATAAAAAAAAAAAAAAAAAAAAAAAAAAATGAAAAGTTTTGTTATAATGTGTTGAATATTAATTACAATCATCACTTGCCACAATTATTATGTATTGTTTACGAAACTACGCTCTTTAAAATAAATTTGATGTTAAGTACGTCATAATATTTCCTATTCTGTTTTTTTGTGATTATTTTTTTCATGGCTGTTAATAAAGGAGTATTTGGTTTATAAATATTCATTGTTTGAATGGCCCTACGTACAGTTTTACGCGTAGGTATGTAAAAACATCTGGTACTTATACGTTGACAAGGAATAAATGACATAGCTATAAACTGTAAATATATACCTATACATATATACATATATTATTTACATACATTAATTATTATATTAGATATTGGTACCGCAGTTTAAATCCCTAATACGTGTGACAAAATATATGGTTGATGAAATATTGATGTTAATTCACTTCTACCTAACGTTCCACGAATAAAGGCATAATATGTATGTATGAATATTAAGCGGATTTTAATGAGCCTATTTTTAACAATAACTCTGGGTTCATACGAGGGCGTACCGCGGGTTTCGTGAGAAAATTTATACAAAGCAAGGTTACTTAGTGACTGGAAGAATGAGATTTTATTACTTTTTTTAAGCGAAATTATTAGTATTTCCGCTATGACCTAAATACGCAGTATAGGCGAGTGGGTTCCTTACTTCATTCATGTAAAAGGCTAATTATTGTACACCTAAAAAGTACACCACTGGATAACTAGATGGCAGCACTAGTACATGAAATGTAAGTAATAACCATGTTCAAACACAATGTAAAAATTGTTAATGAATAAATACTGAATACTGAATACTGAATATCGTGCACAGCATTGATTCTTAATTCTTAAATCATAGCAGTAAATAATGGGTCTGCTCAGAATCATGAATCTGATGGCGAAAGCCGTCAGCGAGCGTCAAAA
The DNA here is from genome assembly GCA_963662185.1 of Eilema griseolum. Lineage (NCBI taxonomy): Eukaryota > Metazoa > Arthropoda > Insecta > Lepidoptera > Erebidae > Eilema > Eilema griseolum. Next base: position 27,089,339 of record OY759241.1, read on the forward strand.
CGCAGTCTTATCAATAAAAAAGGGTATTCGGTTAAGTTCTCTCGATTGGAGTACTAGGTACATTAAGTTATATATTTAGTATTAAGATTTTTTCTTAGCATATTTTAGTAAAGCGTGATTCAGTGGATATTCAGGTAATTGCTTTTTATGCCTAGAAGGTGGCAGATAAGCACACGCCCCACCTAATAGCAAGTGGTTACCGTGGTCTACAGACGTGACAATCTAATGTTGGCAGCTAGGACATAACCAGTTTGTTCTGTTATTTCAATAGCGATTTTGAAAACCGATTTTTGTTATTAAAGACATAAATCCAGAGAGGATCACAAAAATGCAATTAAGGGTTTTTTAAAACGATAACGTAAATTAAAATGGAAAGTCCGCTCCTGATTAATTCCACGAGCTCTGAGAAGAGGGAAATTAATTACAATTCGATACAACAGTACCGTTTGCTTATAGCTTATAGATTTGTATATATAGGTGCCTAATCGTATCGAAGGGACCTCTAACAGACATTAACTTATTTTCCGAAATTATGTTATACTGTCCCACACAATGAGAGGTGATCCTATTTTCTTCAAGAGGCCATTTTATCTATTAATGATAAATTTATGAAAATTCAGGTGAGCCCGGAAACTGTGCACATATATAACATATATACATAAACTCACGCCTATATCCCCGAAGGGGTAGGCAGAGGTGCTAGCAGCCACATTTCGCCAATTTATGTTTAGGTCCCAATGGTGGCGAGCCTATTGCCATTAGCCGGGCGCTTTTAAATCTGCGATAAATACACACATAACTTCGAAGAGTATCGAAAAGTTATTGCTGTGTGCTATGGTAAAACCTGGGATCGAACCCGAGACCTCGGTGCACCGGAGACCGTGTATATACTTAGGTATAAAAAGGAACTTCATTCCCCGCATGCTTAAGCTGTGGTTATTCTAAGAGCCTACATGGTATGGGGTAGAACGAACCCAAGTATAGCATCCCTGGGATTGCACACGTACATAGACCACGGTAACCACTTCCCATCAGGTGGACCGAGTACCCATGTACTTGTACTGCCATCTAAGTGATACAAAAACTTGTAATACAGGGAGAGTTGTATAAAAAAGTTAAGAATGCGCGAATTGTGGACATTAAAACCGAAAACATTATTTGCACTTGGAACGTATACAAAATATAAGGCGGACACAAGTTTCTTGCGCCTAACTTCGGCAAATAAATCACAAGTTTGGCACATAAGTGAGCACTGACGAACTAGTGACCCAAAAGCCAATATTAGTTTGCTGGTGCAAACTTTGCGGTTTATGTTCCGTGGCTTTTGATCGACAAAGGGAATAAGGAAACATTTTAGACTTATCAACTGTTAACAAATCTAATTCACTTCAGTATTGTGTCTATTTAACAAAAATGTTACTAAGCTTAGCTCTTGTACAAAGTATTTCACTTCGCTGATAATATTAGTAAAATTGGAACATATTTTGAGTGCTATCAATAATTTAACTATTTGTTGACGAGTATTATTAAGAGGGATTCATTTAAAGTTATTTTAGGAGTATTTGAACCTTGTGGACTTTGTAGAACTGGGTTTACATCAAAAATAAACACGATGCTCATTAGTCTAATAGAAGAAGTTTATTCGAAGAATATTACTGTAAGTTGTATAATTTTTTTATTTGGTATAAGCAACTTATATATCCATTGGATTGAAGCTTCTAGTCAACTTATTTATTTTATTTGTAGAGGACTGAACTAGAACTGTAAATACTGTCATTGAATATATTTGGACCAAGTATCGTGCAATGTACAGAGCTAATCTCTCGATCTCTTTGTTACAATATTGTAGACCAGCGTAACAAGCTGGCTTGATATTATGCTGAGGATTTCGTCCAATATTTGGTGAACGTGCTTTTTGTATAATTCAGTTTGATCCGTGTGTTTGCTTTCTATTTAAAATGATTGATTATATTCGCTTAATGTACTTTTATGCGTAACGAACCTTTACGTTGCTACTTTTCTTTTGTATTTAAAAGTTTATTTTGAACATGTTAGCTTCAAGCAAGAATTCTGACCTAAAATCAGATGTTGCAGAACAATATTAAAGTCAATATGTCTGTGTAAATTAGTTTCTTTTCTTTTTTAAAATGACAAATATAGATCTATTGACAAAGATAGAATCTTTGAATACATAAAAGGATGGTGCTACACCTAGAACTAAAATATTTTCATTCTATAATTTTTTGTACGATCGAACAAACGAAAGGAAATCAGTATCATACATATATATATTTATTTTTTCTTCTTAATCATTCGTTATCTATTTCAGTTGTTTGTATGTTAGAAGATAGAGAAGAATAATTAATTTGCTCATAAACATAATAACATTAGGTCTTACATATGTATATATAAATACAGCATGTTTAGCCGCAGACTGTGGCATGTACATTTTCGCATAATCATTAGCAAAAAATATGGAATATATTATTTAATTGCATTGTTTGTCTGAAATAGTAATTGAATGTATAAAAATAATTAGGCAAGTCAAGAAAAACAGAATTATCAAAGGTCAATTTTAAGTGGTCAAATATTTAGTCAATACTATTTGCATTGTCAGTAATATTTTAACAGTTTCACACATAATACTTAGGAATAATGAGTTCATTTATAGATACTTCCATTAGCTCGTTAGTGTATACATTCAATTGCTTAATTCATTTACTCATACAACCATTGATACCATTACAATTTAATCCTATAGTATAGTGAATCATTCTTGAAAATGAAATTTAGAATTCCTGTCGAAATATAATTCTTTGTACATTGGCAAAGGGCTATCAGATAATATCATGTAACCACTCACAGCCATGACGACGAAGGCTACTAATGTTTTACGTAAGGCAGTAACTAAATCAAAATTAATTTGAAAGATATAATATTAAAGTAAAGGACTTTGTTTAGTATCCTAATAATGCTTAAACGAATTAAGTACAAATCAATTGTTTAATTAGAAACTATACCAATATTTAAAATGCTACCATTAATATTGTATGCCTAGTTGACTATTATAAAACTTGTAACGTGACAATAAATAAAGAGCCATCATGGGGGAGTGGCTAGAGAGGCCACACGGCAACTTCTCGTACCGTCTGACGCAGATGATCACCGAGTACGGGTGCTTCAGGCAGTATCTACGTCGGATGGAAAAAGAGCAAACGTTCGAGTGTCATCACTGCGATGTGAGCGAGGACTCGGGGCCGCACACGCTCACTGAGTGACTGGTGGAGCCGCCTGTCACCCTGGCAGAAGCAGGCCGCGGCGGCGGTGTGCCTCGCGCCTCCCCGTTTCCGGGGACGAGTTAATGACTCTGCAGTCCCCACTCCCGAGAAGAGGGCCAGATCGTAAGAGATGGCCCCGGGTCTGCCGGGGTGCGAGGGATATGCCTGTCAACCTCACCTTCGGCAACCAAAGCGACCTACAGGCGGCGTGCGTTTTAGTCGGTTCGATTGCAGGTTGCAGTGGTATTCTGTGTTGCAATAGAGCTCTATTTTATGATTGGGTAATGAGTTTGTTAATAGAATATACTAACATCAAACAAACTAGTTTTCAGGAGTCGTTTGTTAAAATGTTTGGTCAATAGTACTCGAACTTCGGACCTGCTATTTCCATTTAATTGCATGATACGTTTAATTATGGTAGGGGAAACTCGTCATTACATTAGTCAATAATAATAATTTATTACCAAAAAACACAAATACAGTTACATTTACATTTCCGGTGGCCCCACACTAGGCCTAGGCCTGTCCTGTGGCCTGACTTACGCACCTTTATTAAAATAACTAAAAGATACTAACAACAACATATAGGACACAATTATGCACTTCGTATTGTAGTTAGATTCATCGCTTCTATAATATAATATTTCCAGTTCCGTCTGTCCTACCCAGTTCTACCAACTTCTTGTACGAATAAAATTTATATGCGAGTGCTTCCGGTTCCTGAAACTTAGAGCATTCTTCACAACTTTCGCATTTTGTAAAATATTAGTTTCAGGTCTTATCTAATAGATGGCGTTACTCCGTATAACACAATGTTATAATTTGTATAAGAAGTGAATTTTATACTCTCTATAGGTTATAAATCCCTTTTAAGTGTTTTAACCATCTGTGGCCTATTCCATACATCGTCCTGCTTGTTCGACCCCAGTACCGAACTCAGGACCATACGGAAACTTAAAGTAAACTAATATACCAAGGTCCCAGTGCTGCCAGACATCGCGTATTTTCTGACGAACAAAATGTGAGCGATTGAGTAATATAATTTTATTATCAACTATATCGATTTCTACCTGATAGTTTGACCGGGTCGTAATTGACGACGACAGGTAGGTATGCCAGGTATGCCAGGTATCAGGTATCCTACAAACGATAATACTAGCAATGCATGGTATGGTCTAGATTCTAGAATAGAATACAATATGTTTTTATTGATCTTTGCAAAATATTTACAAACATGTCCTTAATCTATGCTGTAGTCGGAATTAAAAATTAGCTTCTACTGGTTCCCAAACTAGGCTTGCGCCTGTATTTTGGGATACAGTGTACTCTTTATTATAGACACTTTTATTATTTAACCACCAGTACAGTTTCTGAGAACATTATTGAAATTCCCTTTTGGCAAAGACTATCTCACTTAAAAAACTCTGTTTCGATCCTAAAGAGAATTCCTCGCGGTGCAAGACCAATTGTTGCGAAAAGTTTGTCAAACTGCATAGGTCTTGTACTTCGAGAAAATACTAAAGCAGCTTGGGAGCAACTCCTCACCTTCCCATACAAAATTTTACATAATTATTAGAACAGACAAGACAGACCGGACAGCCCACGGAACAGCAACAAATTTATTGACGTCTCAAATAAGAAATAATTGTAGCGTCATAACGGAAAATGATTATTATTTTTTATTAATGTCAATATTAGCATAGCTTTAAAATGCATTAAGTGTAATTAGATAAATATGTTTAAAAGGTTAAGTGACAAAATTTATATATATTAATTTCTAAATAGTGTTATGTATTAATTTTTCAGTAGCTGGCTCACTTATGACATTTATATCACAGGGGAGTACTTTAAGTATAGAGGAAAGCGAAAAGAGATTAATACGCTGTCAGCCTTTAAATTTATGAGCCCTGCTGCGTTCTTTGTATATTTTTTAAATAAAGGGTATTAATTTTCGGAAGTGGGTGTTTAGTTTGGCAACATAATAAGCTTAATTGGACATCAATTACGTGTCTATGACTCTTTAATAACCTCTTTCGATCTTTTTGGTAGTCATTCCTATATTATTTTCAAACCAGTCGCGTCAAAACGGCCATCATAGCGTGCCGCAACTATAGAGTTTGTGTTTCTTCTCGCAATATTAACAATAGCCTTCGTTCAAAAAATAACTCGTTTATCTGTAAATCTGTACAAATTAACTTGTTTAGTAATTGTATTACAACAACGATAGGAAAATTCCCAAACAATAATTATAAAATAGGCTTGTTCCAGAAATTACAAGCGCCGAGTTGTGTAATTTGTTCCGTAACGTGATTCTCTCGGCAATTCTATATTGTTTGTATAAATGCTCTTAATCGTGGCTCGGGGGATAATTCCTACAACTGTTTTAGTCCGTTTACTAAACTCAGAATGTTTTGCTGAGACGTCCTCACTGGTCCCACAAACTTCTCAACAAATTGGCATCATATTCTTTAATGGAACTCGATCTGTTTTGAAGTACTTTTTAAGTTGAATGTTGGTGTAAAGTTTCAAGGAGTAAGGTTATTCTCCATCCAACAGTAAATATTCAGCAAATGACAAAGTACGGGATTAACGGCAATGGGCTCACCTAGCCTCCCTGATTGGGCCATTGTGCCTCACTCTCTTTTATTTGGGACTGAAAATTATAGTTAATGAAATTTGGGTATTAATACACCTCTGCCTACCACTTTGGAGACTTAAACGCTATGCACTACACTATGATACCTAGAACCAAAATTAGAATAGTTTGTAAGTACTACGGTTTCCAGAATATAGATAAGATTTTATTTTAGTAAATACAGCCTCATGCCTATTCAAATTATGTCCATAGAAGCACCCAGACCAATTTAAATAGGTACATATAATTCATGCATGCAAATATTTGCAAATACGTGCAGTTTTGCAAGCGCCCCTTTCAACTCTAATTTGGTTAATCTCTTTCTTTAAACACGCTAAAATGATGTTTATTCATTGCAAACTAAGTAGTTAGTCTAACTATACTAACTATCTAAACTAACTACTTAGTTTACACTAAGTGTGGTCGACACAAAGTCCCATCCTCACTAACATTCCTAACTTGACACCTTGATGTGACATCGTGTCGAAGTTCCACCGCTTCACTTTAAACTTGGACGCTAAGTAGGTGCGCCCGTTGGTGAACTTGTGACGAGGTTATACATGATTGTGGACTTGATGAGGGTGACACCACTTCAGTGTATTATCTATACATTGTTGTGAACAAGTTCTGCACTCAATTAGTCACCAGAGATTGTAAAAGACAGCTAAATTGAAAATACAATATGTTGCAAATAATACAAATGAAAGAAATAATGACGTGATATATTCTTAAACTGGTCCCAGGCATAACCATGATTCGATTTTTGTTTTGTAATTGATATCATTGGATGCTGTTTATAATTAATATTAATAATAAACAGCTGTTTTGAATAAAAATATTTAATAAATACCTCAAGTTTTGGTTGACGTGTCACTTTATAAAGGACATTGTCCAACTTGTATGAGCACTTGGCCTGGTATGGACAGATAATAATTGGCCAAATATGATACAGGTTTGGTAGTTCATACTAGTAAGAAATAAAATAACATCATATGGTTGTATCAGAATTCATCATTTATATTATTTATTGACCATAGTATTTCGTCAACTTTTGTTAAAAGATTAGTTGTATTCATCATTTCTTTATTATTCAGTCATAAGTTATTAAAACATCCTGGGAATTGGGCAGGTGGGTTTACCCTAGGGACCTATTTAAGTTGGTATGTACCACACGCCAATAATATTAACTCTAAAAACAGAATCGGCTTTCGCAATAATTGAAAAATGTAGGTATTCACGAGTCAAAATGACAAGCGAATGACATTTTATAAGATTTCTTTCCAGTTGCCATATAAAAACACAAGCTCAATCGATTAAACATAAATTCGTTTTTGAATCGAGTTAAAAAGTTTTCGTTTCATTATTATAAAAACAATGTTTGATCAAAGACGAGACGACACCACATTGTTTTGAGTTGTGAATCTTTTTTTAAACCATATTAATATATTATTATTCTTTACTACTTTCTCGTATCTATACAATAAAAATAAATATATATAATACCACTTTACAATTATGTAAATTGTAAAGTGGTAAGTATTATATTTATTTATTTTTATTGTATTTACATACTATTTAGTGTTTAGGTTGACTGATAGAGAATGCTTGTTGAATTTAGTCCGCTTATGTACCTACTTGTGCATGAAGTCTAATAAATAAATAAATGAGCTCATTATTAACCGAATATAATACATAATTACTTACATATATTTTTACGTTTTCGTCCTCGTTCTTATAATCTTACGTTTGATCGTTGAGTAGAACCGATTTCCACGCGGGCTTAACCGCAAGCGTCACAGTCAACGCGTACTCAATATCATTTAGTTTATGTATCTTTTTTAAAAGTATCAAGTAGTCAATCTATCAATTCTCTATCAATTCCTTATCAAACTCCGGTGTCCCATACATTACTCTTTATCGATATATTCATAAGTCTTAAATAAAAATCGATTTCGATCTTTATTATAACTGGCAACATTTTATTATTAAGCAAAAGAGAAAGATGTATACCCATGTTAGGAGAATGTATATTTTAATGAACTAATTGATTAAATACTAATTATTTAAAGATATTTGTTGATACTCCAAGAAATCATTATTAGTTCGGTAAAAATTAAACATGATTATTGATCAATAGCTACATTTGCGTACGTCGTGTCCATGAGAGGCCAGTTTTGGACATTGCCCTTTAAAATATTAGGTGGTTACATATGAAATTGCTGTTTTTTTTTTGAAGAAATTGATGGAAACCCATTTTTCAGTACTAACTGCATTTTTTTCGGAATGACAAATCCAAAGGAGACGGGGATTTCTGGGCCAAATTGTAATGAGTTGAGATATGACTTAAAAAAGCGGTATATTTTTCTATTTCAAAATTTAAAAAAAACAGCTCAATTGAACATCAGGAAGACGAGAAATCTTAAAACTAAGTTTATTCCACGAATATGATTCAATATCGATTACTGTGTTCGATTCAAACAATATTGTCAATAAAAACACTTTCATCGTAGTATTATTTCAGTCAAAGTGAACAAAACATAATAATAACAATAATACACATTTAAAAAATATAATAACAGTGTAATTATAAGAAATTCTGAATTGAATGAAACAATAAATGCATTTGATTTGATTTGATTTGATTGATTTTCGTTTATCGATTAAATAATTCTCGTGTTTATCACATATCAACTGTATAAGTCGTATTAATCTGTTATGTGACAACTGACAGCGTCCTGACTTTCAGTCAATCAGTTATTACAATTACGGTTCACAATGATAACTGAAATGATTTTCCCCAGCTTACAGAAAATGAATTAATTCTAATATATTTAGGGATATATCAGATAAAGCAGACACGTTCATACTATGGTGAGTATCTAAGAGGTAATGAAGGCTTCATTATAGAAGTATGTAGGGTGGTTAGCAGCAGCCTGCTTTGAGAGTAGGCGGCTTTTAATTCTGCATGGATGCTAAGGGGATGCATTCATACCAGACATATAAGTCGTAAGACGTATTTTGTATACATCTTAGTCGACAACTCTCAACGAGGTAGAGAAGCAATCCTTGGACATTACTGTAACTGTATTGTAGGTAAACGAACTGTAGGCTGCTGCGCACACATAGTGTCAATTATATGGTACCTTGGTTGGGCTAGGTACCAAGGTAATGTAATTCCCCCTGCGCACTTCTTAGACGATATTCTAATTATTATTGAAGAAAAATAAAATAAAAATTAAAGAGTTTTTTTAACATGACATCTATGTATTACATATCTTTAAAATCTATTAGTAAGTTTTCTTACATTATCCCTAAGTACAATATAAATCTTTTACAACAAAAATAACTACTTTCTATAAAAAAAACATAGAAATGATAGTTCAAACATGTTAATTTCTTGCATAACCTCACTTACTAAATCTCTTATAACTCTGCTTTCTGATGTTCAAAATCTGCAGATTTTTCAGGGATGGTTTATTAATATATAAGCTCTCACTTGAGGCCACTCTCAACTTTTTACATTTAGGCCCAAGAATGTATGAAAGCGAATCCATCTCCTTTTATGTTTTTTTTTTTGTATGAATGAGACAACTTTAAGCTAACAAACTTTTTTGATAAGTTTATTAGATTTTTGAAAAGTGACAGCTGTAAAAAAGTAATACGAAATTTATCATCAAAATTAATAGCATTTAGGAAGTACTGTTTTTGAAGATTGAATTTAATTTATCAAGCGGTCAATAAAAATGAAATTTAATACAGAGTTCTAAAATCTTGAAATCAACTTTCAAACAAAATATAAATAATGGAAATAGCTATTAAAATACAGGAATAACGAATTCTTGAATCTGTAAGAAAATTTCGGCAATTTCATATGTAAGGACCTATTAGAAGTGAAAATATATTTAATGAAAAAAGGTTATCATAAAGTGGATGAGTGTCTTGATGATGGAAATGCGTTGTCAACCTAAGTCCTTGCTTACTCGTACAATATAAATAGTAAACAAAACCCAATTAAAAAGTTCTAATATAGTTTTCTGAGTTTCTTGCTGGTATCTTCTCAGTAGAACTAACCTACCGAACCAACGAAATAATAATTTTTCAATGGTTTATTCACATTACTTATAATTTTTATAATATTTCTTGACATATTTGTAATATTTTGACGTATATGTGTTTCTTTATGTGCCTAAACTGGTGAATGAAATTGATTCTTTGATTCTTTTATTTCGATGTTTCTAAAACTATCTTTTGCGGTATTTCCGCCCAGTTGAGCAGTCCGACTGGGGAAGTACCTCCGCCCTACAGAATACTGCGGTGATAATAACTTCGTGTTGTGTTCCCAGCGGAGAATTTGTGCTGTCAGAGGGAAGACTAAAGGCTTGTCCTGCTTTGTCCTCTACACTGACGGCACAGAAACTCTGTGCTTACAGGGCCGGCAGCGCGAGTGTGGCTTCTCTGGTGTTACACACGTCCATAGGCCACGGTAACCACTTTCCATCAGGTGGGCCGTGCGCTTGTCTGCCACCTAAGTGTTGAAAAAAAAGTTAAAACTTCTATTCAATGTCATCTTGAAATTCATCTGAAGTACCGCTGTATCGATGATACAATATAAAGCTTTTTTTTAGCATTTCAAATCTATTAATTTCGTGACTAGGCGTCAGATCGCGGCGCGGCTCAGCTTCACAAATATAATTAGTTTGTTCCGAGATCGTTCCCTTCTCAACACGATCTTTCATATTTCAAAACCGTGCTATCATTTATCTTTGCACCTTAAATGAATGTCAGCGGTTTACAGACTGGGTATAAAACAAATTTGAATGTTTTAGCAGCGTCACTGACTGTTATTAGCAAGCGTACCCTCACTGATTATAACGATTATATAGCACTGCTCAGTGTTTTTATACCCTGAGGATGTAAATCGTGTGTAACAACCCATTTCATTATTCTAATATGAGAGGAATGTCCTATAATATTATACGGTTTTCAAGGTGGTGGTTGTTAACCTTCGAATCTCACACTATTATTATTTAAAAAAACACTTAATTTCATTAATATTGCTATCTTTTCTGCAGTTTTTTTGCAATTTTCCTAATTACTTTTGTACTTCTTTTACAGTAAATTGTTCTCATTTCAACCATCTGCAAGTTGGAACTCGCTGTAGAATGTTCCGTCGAGCTGTATTTATTGCTCGTGGAAATAATTTGCTTTGGTTATAATAAATTTCAGAAACTGCTTCTCTGTATTACAAACAAAACAAAATGTGGATTTTTATTCATTTCGTGATAAAGCTGTATAAGAATTATGTAACCCATCTAAATGTAATTAGTTTATCCTTCAATTAAAATTTTTATGAATGTTTATTGCAAAAAATAGTTATGAAGTCATCAATGATTCAGAGATGTTGCAATAGCAGCGTTGCGTCTTCGTGTGAATGCGAGCTACAAAGTCGAATCTTTTCCTTATAACTCTGAAATTCAAGCCAAGGTTTTTCGAAATATTGCAAATACTCGCGAACAGATTGTTCATTTCAAGTATGTTTTCAGCACACCTTCACACTCAATATCAGCTCGTAAACTATGTCTTCTTACCCGACTACGGCAAAGCAAAAGGAGGGTTATGGTTTTGACAGACTATGTATGTATGTAGGTTCATCTATTCCCTCATAGCTCATCAGCCACTTATTAGAACTGGATAAATGAGGTATCGTTAGAAGCGTCTTAGTCGTCCGCTGGTTATAGGCTCTAGCGGCCATTAAATACTGTGTTAAAACATAAAATTGAGATGAATATGTCGTGTTTGGTATCAACTGAAAGGGCTTAATATAAATTATACCTATATACTAGCCCAAAATAATAAAAATAAAAAAAATCAGTTTAAAACTAAAACCTGAAAAAAAAAACCTGAAAATCACACTCTAAAAATATTAAACAAGAAAATATCAAGGATAGCTGGGGTCGTATGCCAGTTAGTCTAACAAAACAATCTGGGGAAAAATGGTAGTGGTTTTTTAATTGTCGGGTTTTAATTTTAAACTTAATTTTTGTGTCTTTGACATTGACACAAACATATGAATAGGAGGAACGTGAGCCAGCTGGCTGTCATTGGAAGTTTTCTTTTTCGCCCATTTAAGAGCTTCAACGACGTATAGGGCATGGCTTGGTTTAGAACAAGTAACAATGTAAATATCAGATTTTTCACAAATAAGTCCAATATGTAGTGGATGCCCACAGCTCTCTGATCATTAGCTTTTCTTCTTTCTTTTGACACACTGGGACGTTTAACTCAATATAGAGGGACCATTAGCTAAAGCCGCTGACTCATGGCGTCTTAATATGACATCGACCTAGGTACATATTATATATTACAAAGACTAGTAGAACACTCATATATTCAGACATTATTCTCAAATGTATCTCAGGGGTACACTGAGTGTGGTTTATACTCATCTAGGATTGAGTATAAACTATGCAAGTGTTGGAAGGAGGTGACCGCGCTCTTTGGGAGTTTTAAGAAAGGTGATCAAATATTTTTTCAGAGCGGGACATCCTCCATTTTGGTGTAGGGTTCTATTAGCTGACCCGCTTCACTTTCGTTCGGGAAAACATGATAAAAGGAATCCAATAATTGAATTGCAGCGTCATCTATATCTACAACCTTCACACAAGAATAAGCAATAGGTTGACAGAGATTTATTGAAATCAATTGAATAGTACAGGCGTAAATTACAGGGGTTGCTGCACTGAGAGTAACCATTATCTGCAATAGATAAATACCTCCCCTAATATTATATAGGACACGTCAAGCTGAAGGCAAAGTCGCAGAAAAGAGGGTCATTTACATAATACCAAGTTACAACAGTGGCACTCAGCTTGGCGGCCTCATCATATGCTTTTTCACGCCTCTCTTAAAGGACCCGGAACTGTAGGAGGAAAGAAACACGCGAACTGGTAATAAATTTCAGACCTCAGTGGTGCGACAAAGGAAAGACTCACCGAACCGCTTGGTTCTTGATCGGATTTCTGCACCGTGTGCGGGTGACATCTAAGACCTGCACGTGATGTACTAATGACGAATTCCATGATCAAAATTAGAATAAATCCGGGACACATTACTAAACACAGTTTAAAAGCAGGACTGTCTCGCTGAAAGTAAGATACATGGTCACATTAGTTATGAGCCAAGTTGTTTAATTTGCAGGTATTGCTGACAACGTTACGTTGTAAATTACGTTGCACATCGACAACTGTCACGTGATGACATTCCACGCGACACATTTTGTTTACCTACGTAGTATCAGGCTCAGGGATGCTGGATTAATTATAATTATTCGCAGCTATCTCGTGTGTCACAAGCATTGTGTAATTATAATTATCGTAGTACAGAAACGTTAAACTAGTGTTACATGAACACCGCAGGCTAAAAGGCTTTCCGATTTAGCGATCAATACTTAGAACAAAAGCGTATCACAGTATCCACACCCTTTGAAATAATTTATTAATTTGGCTAGTCCAAACATATAGGTATATTTACATTATATACGAGATCTGTAACAAATTCCTGGTTTGGCGGAGACAAACTTGCATCCTTATCAGAATATTCTCAGTTAGGTAAGACGAGGCATAGAATGCCCGGTAAACGGCATAAGCTCATATGTGGGACCACATAATAAAAAAGCATAACTTAGTTGTGCAACTCTGCACCCCGGCTAGACGGCCGTTACTCAAGAGGCGCGGGTTGAATCCCGGTTTAGTGAAAATATTTGTATGCATGAATATGGGTACTTGCATTGTTTTGGTTGTGCCTCAGAGAGCACGTTATGCCGTCGGCCCCGGTTGTCACACGATTATCTATTGCAGTCTTTACGGATAGTACGAGCCCTAAATACTTCCACAACTGGCCTAACTGCAATGCTTTGATATCGCCATTGGGTAGTAATGGTCAGATGGCAGTCGCTTCACGGAAAATATACAAGTTCGGCGGAATTGTCAGTTAGACTGGTAAAAACTGGGGTAATTAATAACGCTGAGAGGAAGAAGATATATCTCTGCTTCCGTAGGGGAACTGACAGTATATTGAATACAAAATAACGCCTAATTGTAAGCCAAAAAACCAGTTCAATTTATTAAATGAGATCGTTTTGTTTCATAACTCGCAAAGAAAACAGATTTAATAAAAAAAGAGCTTTCCAAAGCTTCTGCTTGTGTCTACAACTTTCCCTTAAAAGTTCAGATTGAATTATATAAAACAAACATGATGGAATTCCCATGGGACCGCAGGAACTGCCGGGAAATAGAAATTGAAATAAATCTCGATATTGTTCACGAGCTTAGTACTTTGGGAGCAGAATCGAGTTTGTTATAAGATATACTTACAACCTGTAACCGAGCGGTTTGTTGTCGGTAAGTTTATGTGTATATTTTATATTGAAATAAAAACTGTTTTGTAACGATATATTGTGTTTTATATCTTTTCTTTAATGAGAAATCTTTGATTAACTTGAATTTGAAACTCCGTGTAAATCACAAGTCAATAAAGTATTTTATTTCACGACATGCCAACATCTCTGAAACCTGATGCTTGATTAGCAACACAGAAAGTTCTGATGCAGGTTTGCAGGGACGGGGGTCAGACGGTAAGTGTGTACAGATACAGATAAGTAGAGCACAGATTCTGTATACCTCTAATTTATCTCGGTATTATGACAACTGCTCGAAAACTACGCATTGCTTCTAATATCATATTTAATTGAAGCCCTTTGTTAATTCGCCTATTATTAGACTGCTAAGCGAGTTTCCTTCGGCTGCTATATTAAACGTTAATTAAAGAGGTTTTTTATTACAATATGCGGGGATCTGAGTTGCGAACAATATGAGTACCGGGAAATCCATTAATAAAACAAATTTACTTGCTCCCGTCAAAGAGCCGGGAACGCAATACCTTCGCCGGACGAAATAGCAAAATTAAGAGAGAATGCCCGCAGCCATCACTCCTGTGCCATTGTACTGTGAATGCGATTCGCTAGTAACTTAGGTAGATAAGTTATATATTTTTGTTGCGATAGTGGAGTTTTTATGTGTAGGGTAAGTGTGTGTATTTAATAAATGGTTCTTTCTTCTTTTTTTCTTTCTTTCTTTCATAAATTTACTTTAAGGTGAAGGGTGCGAGTTCATAGTTGACAGTATACAGTAGAAGCGGAAGACATGTCTCTACCACGTGACATTAATTGTTGTGTATTTCTATGACATACGGGTTGACAACGTGTCGCTAACTACGGAAGATAATTCACAGAAATACACAGAATAGAAAATAATAGTGTCGCAGCGGCACTACAAGCATTAGTAGCGTAACGGCATTAGGTTTCTTCAGGGTCGGCAGCGCGAATGTGACGCCGCTGGTGTTGCACACGTCCATAGGCTACGGTAACCACTTTCCATCAAGTGCCGTATGCTTGTCTGCCTAAGTGGTTTAAAAAAACGCCTGCTGTTGCTGTATGCGGTCGGCTACCAACTTGAGCTTAAGGTTTGACTTCTGCTTCTGTAAATGAAAATTATAAAGAATCAAATTCACGTCGCCTTATTGGTTTGTGTTGTGTGACGTCATTGGCGACTATGGTTTCCTTAGTAATATTTTATTTTAAAACTATAGCATAAACGCAAATATTAATACACTAGATATACAGGGTGTATTTTTGAAACGGGGCAGTAAGGGCAAGTACCTTAACCGTTGCAGTTACAGCAAAACGTTCTTAAAAGACCTTCCCTAACTTTTTGGGACATTTTGAACTGCATTCACAGATTTTGTAAAAAACTTATAGTTAGCAAAAAAATGCAAAAAGTTCAAAATTTTTTTTTATGCCTATCGATTCTATTTCATGTGGGGATCAAAAAACTCTATGAGACCATTTTAGCTTTCAATACTAGGAAAGACAGAAATCGCCAAAAACGTTTCCCATACATTTCAGCAACAGAAACAAATTTCTACGATAGTCTAACTTTTTGTCATGGCCAGAAAGTGGGTAGAATTGACTGTAAAGTAAATAAAAAGAATTTTTACCCTCAAATTTCGAATTTGATTCGAAAATCTGTGTGTTATACTTAGTTTCAGCTGAGAAACTTCGTATGAGTTATTAATTAAGGATTTTCGCTAAAATGTCTTCTAATCGTGAAAAAATTGACTTATTAGAAGCGTATTTTGTCAATAATCGAAATGCGGGAGCTGCATTAGTGTGGTACCGCAATAAGTATCCGTTGCGGCATGTGCCAAGAAGAAAGGTTATTACAAATCTTTTGAAAAACCTGGAATTGCAGGGTTCTTTCAAAAGTAACCGGCAGCCTCGTGTGGACATGGACACGGAGATTGCGGTTCTGACTTATGTCGAAGCATATCCAGAGGTATCGTCCAGGCAAGTCGCCCTTGAAGTAGGTGTATCCCACTCCCTTGTGATAAAGATCTGGAAGAAATACGGCTACAAGTGCTATCGATATGGGCGCATAGTTCAAGTGTTACATCCGGGTGATGATGTTCGAAGGCTTACTTTTTGCAGATGGCTAAGAGGAAAAATAAGCAGAGATCATGAATTTTTAAATTACATACTGTGGTCAGACGAAACGAATTTTTCCAATAACGGTATGTACAACAGAAAAAATCACCACTATTGGTCCAAAGAAAATCCACTAAGAGTTACGGCAAGTCATAATCAGGTTCGCTTCTCATTCAACTGTTGGTGTGGTATAATGTCCAATCGAGTCATAATGGTGGAATTTTATGAAGGGAAACTGAATTCTGCCATGTATAATGAAGTCATATTACACCATCTTGAAAACGAAATGGACGAATGGCCCCTGTCGGAATTGCGAAAAGTTCATTTTCAACAAGATGGTGCTCCGCCACATAACAGTCACCTTTCACGTTCCAATTTGAGCCGCCTATTCGGTATACAGTGGATAGGTACACATGGTCCAACACAGTGGCCACATCGTAGCCCCGATCTAACACCACTTGATTTTTTTTTATGGCGCTTCGTGAAAAACGAGGTGTATAAGACGACGTACACCAGTGTTCAATAGCTCAAGGATGCATTAATGACCATTTTACGTAATATTCATCCCAGAACATTATTAGCCGCCATTCGTTCAGTGCAAAAAAGGATAGACTTATGTATTCGTGAAAATGGAAATCATTTTGAGCAAGATAAGATATAATGGATGACTTATAAAAGGAAATATAATTCGTTAATTTACACAGATTTTGAACATATTAACATATTAACAACCATAGGTACTGTATTACCTACTTAAAATGAGTTCCTCAACTGTCCCAGTGTGTTGCCCCCACTGCCCAGGATCTTCACGCACTTTTAGTGTACATGGGCTCAAGGTCCACATAGGCCGCAAACATAAAAACCTGCAGCAAACAGCGCCCGCTTTGACTGGCGCTGATTCGCGGCCGTCCAGTCAGCAAAGTCAGGTGCTCCGGGGGCCTGGCCCTTGTCCGCTAGAGAGGGTTGCCGCTTTGAGAGCTTGTACGGCCGTGATGAAGCATATTCCCAAGGGCGCTCGGAACCAGGCGGCGAGTCGATTGTGCGAGGTCCTCGACAGGTGTGTCGACGGCAACGGTGTGGATGACTGGGGGGCACTCCTTACTTTTGCCTATGGTGCCCTGCGGGTCCCTTCGAAGGACGCGCCGGGCAACATGACAACCAAGGTGAAAGCAAACATACAGTCATTCAACTCGGGCCTGTTCCCAGAGGAGCCGGGGGGGACGCGTTTATCTGGGTCCCGGGACAATCGTAAAGCCATCGAGACTAAGGTATATGAGGGTGACCTACGTGGGGCTGTCCGGATCTTGGTCTCTGATGACTCATTCGCACGGCACGACACGGATACGCTTAACGCGCTTCGTGCGAAACATCCGAGCCCATCGCGCCCGCTAAGCTTTCCGCCGGAGCCGGACACGTCATTTTCGGCGGTGACGGTTTCCGCGGAGGACGTGGCGCTCGCGCTGAGTACTTTTTATAGCGGCTCCGCGGCGGGCTTGGACGGTATACGTCCTGGGCACTTGAAGGAGCTCACGTCGGGTTCGGCGGGGGAGAATGGGCAGCAACTGTTGGGGTGCTTGGCGAGGCTGGCAAATCTTCTGCTGAGTGGACGGCTGAATCCTGCCGTCTTTCCCTATCTCTATGGGGCATCTCTGTGTGCGCTTACGAAGAAGGACGGCGGGCTTAGGCCAATAGCGATCGGGAGCGTACTCCGTAGACTGACGGCCAAGCTGGCGTGCCGATCAGTGAGGGAAGCGATGACGGAGTATTTGCTGCCGCACCAGCTTGGTTTTGGGGCGCGTCGGGGATGCGAGGCGGCTATCCATGCAACGCGCGCGTTTGTCATGGACCCTGACCGTTTGGACTGCGTGGTGCTGAAGCTCGATATACGAAATGCTTTTAACACATTGGAGAGAGACGTTCTTTTGAGTGAGGTCAAGGATCAGGTTCCCTCTCTCTACCCTTTTCTGTTTCAAGCGTACCATCATCCCTCTAATCTCTTCTTCAATAATAACTTAGTCTCTTCGCAGGTGGGTGCTCAGCAAGGGGATCCGCTGGGGCCCCTCATTTTCAGCCTGGCAATCCATAAAGTCATTACGGAGCTTAAATCCGACCTGAATTTATGGTGTCTTGACGATGGGACCCTCGGGGGTTCACCGGAAGACGTCTACCAGGATCTGAACGCTTTGATTCCTCGTCTCAAGAATCTGGGTCTGGAGGTGAATCCCTCTAAATGCGAATTGTTCCCTTGCAGTGCTGAAGCTCGTTCTTGCTTTTCTCGCTTCAATTCCCTTTTGCCTGGTATCAAAGAACTTTCTCCGTACTCCTTCACCCTCTTAGGGTCTCCTATCTTCCCTGATGAAGTGCCAGAAGCAATTTCTTCCCGCACTAAGCTTCTCCTGACCGCTCGAGAACGTCTCAAAGACCTTTCTGCGCACGTGGCGCTGGCCTTATTGCGCATGTGCTTTGCCCTCCCTAAGCTAACGTATCTCCTGCGGACTACGCCTACCTGGGTATGTCCAGTGGAAGTCGCAGCATTCGACGACAGCCTTAGATCCACTGTTGAGTCGATTTTAAATGTATCTCTCAATGAGTCTCAGTGGACACAGGCGACTCTTCCCATTCGTCACGGAGGTATCGGGGTGCGACGCGCGCGGGATGTGGGTGTGCCGGCTTTCCTGGCGTCGGCGCATGGGGTAGCGGATCTCGTCACTGTAATCCTCCATAATAATGGTGGCAGAGTGACCGTGCCCTTTGCGCCCGGCGCCGAGACAGTGTGGTTCGCCTGCAGTTCAGCGGCGTCGAGACCAGTCGTGCCCACTGTCCAGCGCGCTTGGGACGAGGGCATTGCTGTAAGGCTTAGGGAGCAGTTATTGGAGGGTGCTTCGGGAGCCGATATGGCCAGGCTCCGAGCAGTGTCACAGCCGGAATCGGGAGCGTGGTTGCACGCGCTGCCTTCACCTCACCTGGGCACTTTGTTGGATGACAATTCGTTGCGGGTGGCGGTGGCCCTCCGCCTGGGCTGCGGGTTGTGTGAACCCCATAGATGCACCTGCGGTTCCATGGTGGCGAGCGATGGCCATCACGCACTGAGTTGTCGTAGAAGTACGGGTAGGTTTCTGCGCCACCATGCTCTCAACGACATACTTCGGAGAGCCTTTGTGTCGGCGGATATCCCATGCCTATTAGAACCACCTGGCCTCAGCAGATCCGACGGCAAAAGGCCGGACGGTATGACTCTGGTGCCATGGAAAAATGGTAAGTGCCTTCTGTGGGATGCCACGTGTGTCAGCACGGTTGCGCCCAGTCACCTGAGCCGTACTGTCCGGTCTCCGGCAGCTGCTGCTGAGGACGCAGCGGATAAAAAACGAGAGAAATATGCGGCGTTGACAGAGCAATATATGTTCGCTCCCTTTGCGGTCGAGACAATGGGTAGTTGGGGTACCGACGCCAAGAATCTGGTGAGCGAATTAGGGCGCAGGTTGAGGGACAAAACCGGTGACTCCCGCTCCGGCTCGTACCTGGGGCAACGGTTGGCCATAGCTGTTCAACGGGGCAATGCCGCCAGTGTCATGGGTACCTTTGCACCAGGTACGATGAGGGGCGGGTTA
The DNA here is from genome assembly GCA_963662185.1 of Eilema griseolum. NCBI lineage: Eukaryota > Metazoa > Arthropoda > Insecta > Lepidoptera > Erebidae > Eilema > Eilema griseolum. The sequence goes on from OY759241.1 coordinate 27,109,400, forward strand.
ATAGATTAGACTGTCACTCGCATTACGAACCTGGCAGAGACGCTGGGATACAGAGGAGAAGGGAAGAACAACGTACCTTTTCTTCCCTTTGGTAGAACAGCGGCTTGCATGGCATTGGGTCGAGCCGGACTATGAGCTGTCCCAGCTCCTCACTGGACATGGATGTTTTCGAAAGAGATTGTATGACCTTGGCCTTGGTAGCGAAAGTGTATGTTTCTGTGGATTGGAAGATGAAGACCTACACCATGTGCTGTGGGTCTGCCCCCTGTATGATGACATCCGCGACAACATGATGGGAGGTGTGGTAAGATCGGAGGCTGGGCCTATGTATTACTCGGACCTTGTAGGTACACCCCAAAACTTCGGACGGCTGCGGAGCTTTGCGCGAGTTTGGCACGAGAGGCGCAAAGCTCGTGAGGTCTCTAACGGCGACGAAGCCTGTTAGTGTGGCGTGCTGCCCCAGAAAGGGGAGAGAGCGAAAATGGTGAGGCACATAAAATAATTTGTAGGGAGTCAAGAAATGCGCGCCTGAAAGAGAGCAGACGCCAGTAGGGTGCGCATCTCCCAAGATTCGGCCCGTTATAACCAAGATGGTTGGTAGGGCCATGGGAAGGAGGTGGGAATAGGGTGTCACTCTGACTGTACAAAAATGTGGACAATATTTTAATTGTATAATGTAATAATTAATTTTTATATATTGGCGTACTCTAATTTCTAAATTATTGTAAATCTAATTTTAAGTGAACTTTATGTTTTTTAATAAATTTATTTCAAAAACCAATTTCTTAAATGTAATGATTTTTTTTATTTAAAAAATTTCAAAATTTTACCTGACCTATGAGTTTCGAGTTGATTTATCATATTTCCGTACGAAATGTATGGGAAACGTTTTTGGCGATTTCTGTCTTTTCTAGTACTGAAAGCTAAAATGGTGGTCCCGTAGAGTTTTTTGATCCCCACATGAAATAGAATCGATTGGCATAAAAAAAAAATTTTGAACTTTTTGCATTTTTTTTGCTAACTGTAAGTTTTTTACAAAATCATGCAGTATAATAAATAATACAAATGCAGTTCAAAATGTCCCAAAAAGTTAGGGAAGGTCTTTTAAGAACGTTTTGCTGTAACTGCAACCGTTAAGGTACTTGCCCTTACTGCCCCGTTTCAAAAATACACCCTGTATAGCCCATAGGGATGTTTGGTTATTATGAATAGTGATTCTGTTGTCTTTGGGTAGTAACCGATGGTGAGTTAAAATTGGTGCTACAAACTGAACATAAGACGTGACTTCTAAAAAAATGTACCCTACTCATGTTTTTTACCAGTTTTATATGCATCTGTTAGGTATCTACTGTGGCTTACCTAATAGTAAAACTGTCATCTTCTAATTATGACATATTACCTATTGGTGTTAGTGAGCTCTTCTTTGGTTCAGATTACCTACCATCTTTTATAATAATATTTTGAAAAAAATTAAAAAAATTGTTCGACTTTTAGTACTTTTCGCTTTCGCCCTTTAAATATCGCAAATAGTTAGGACATGTCTACTAACACCATTTTGTTGTAACTACAACGGTTTAGGGACCTGTCTTTACTGCTCCGTTTCAAAAATACACCCTGCAAACTTGTCATAGGACGCGAACTCATTGACTGATGATTGATACATTGATACGAGTAGGCAGGCTATCAGGGGCCACAGCACTGCGCGATAACCACGTAGAACTATTACAATTTAGGTTCACAATAATAAAACGTTCAAGGATAATCACCTAACCAATGAAAAGTAAAATATTGTCCTTAATGTGGTAACTTCTGCTATAATAAAACATAGTTCAATGAATTGTACTACACATTACAGAGTTAACTTTTTTGTACCTTACGTGTACGGGCTTCGGTAACATAACCTGTAATTTACGTCAATCGTTTACTTAAACGCGATTGAAAAAGTAAGTGTTCCTGTATTGGTAGCGTTAAGAAAAACGTAAGGCCTTTTTGGCGTACCAAATGGAGAGATATTTTGTTATTTTGTAAGTGGAATTTACCATGTGAACGAGAAATACATTTCTTTCAATGATTTAGTTAAACTCTTTTAAGTTGTTTGGTACCTACTGAATACGCATTTAATAAACATGGTAAATTTTATTCATCAACTAGCCGATGCTTGTGGTTCTATTCGCATGGTTTTGTGCCCATTGTCACTACCCATGAGAAACATTTCCGGGATTAAAAGTAACAAATTTGTTTTTCCAGACTATACCTATCTATACCTGGGAGAAATTTCAACCAGATATTATTAGGATGAGAAATAGGAAAGGATAGCATACCTACATCTATGGTCAGATTTCACCAGATAACCATCATAGAACAATAACGATAGGATTGATTACTTAATGAATTCCATTGTCTAAAACGTGATGTCTATTTGGGATATTTGGTAATATCAGAGAATTGTGATTACAGACTTCGGCAAGAAGCCAGTACAGTCATTATGGAAACAGCGAGGCTCAAGGAACAGAAGGCATCCGATAAGGATTCAATTAAGGCCCCCTGCCGAGCCCTTGAGCAGGCATAGCGCAATAACGGAAATGGAACTTTAATGAAATCGAAATGACTAGCAGTAATTGACATATTGACAAAGGAATGAAGTCGCGGAGACATTATGTCAATTGTCGGACAATCTTTACTAATGTTGGAGGTTGACCCCGCTAATCTCGAGAACTGTTTATGCAATTGGAAATATTAAAATGAATAGTCCGTTTATTGAGGAAGGCTTATATATCATCACGCTACTACTCAAGAGAGCAGAGCAGTAATCATAAATGTCCAAAAATGCGGCAGATTATTGTAATTTGAAATCTATAATTTGTTAAAATAGTGCATAGGGATGGAAGTAAGGAAACTTCATCCCATGTACATTAAAACTGTGGAATGACCTTCCTGCTGCGGTTTTCCCAAGCACCTACAATATTCTTCCTTCCTTCTTCAAGAGGGGCATTAGAAGATTTCTTCAGGGTCGGTCGTAACGCTCCAGGTATTGCAGACGTCCATAGGCCACGGTAACCACTTCCCATCAGGTGGGCTGCCACCTAAGCAGTATTAAAAAAGGGGGATAAAACTGGAGAGAAAATAATAAACCATAGATAGGTACTTATCTAAACATCAATAAAGATGAAATATTTATAGGTACACGTTACACAAGTTCATAGGTGACGGTAACCACTTTCCATGGTGGGCCATGTGCTTCTTAACTATATAAAAAGGTGGTTTATTATTTTACATTATTAATTAAGTGATTCAATTTGTAAACTTATATTTGTTTCCTCCTCAATTTTATTACCAATTAAGTTTTGATCCGCTAAATTAACTTTTAATACACTTCACGAGGGTAAGCGCTCGTCAATTAAGCGGTAGGTTTGAGAAAAAATAACGTTTTATTTAGCGTGCCTCTCATGGAAATGTTTGCGAGCAAGTACGATTTTTAATGATACAAGGAGAAAATAATCAAATGTTTACATTTCTGAAGTGTTTACTTAATATGGGTATTTTTAATACACACATTATACCTACAAAGTTGAGACGATTTATAAATGAATAGATACTTCAGAATAATTAACAAATAGACTAAACGTTACAGCGAGTTGTCTGCGATTGCTTTATTTTATAACGTAGAATAAAGTAGGTAGTAAAACATATTAGGATAATCTTACATATACTATTTAAAGCAATTAATGCTATATATTAATTAATTTTAATTTAAATGTAATGTTATTCAGAAGTCAGATAACGCATTTTCTCAATCTCAATAACCCATTATTATAATTACTTATTTGTTTAGTGGTCAAATGGTACATATTATTGATAAATATATTATTAAATAGTAAATATTATGAATGTGTAAAGGTTAACAAGCCAAACATAAACAAAGTACAATAAAATATATCTATCTGCAATAGTGATACTTAGTAAACAGCTCATAAAAAGCGTGAGAGTACTAACCTAAATATTTATTCCGAAACAAGGAAAATATTACAATAAATATTCCTTAACATGACAAAATCATCTAAGTACAACAAAAGATAATATCGCATTAATAGACGTGTAACAACAAGACCCTCCGACACGAGACACTTGATACATCCCGAGTAAACGGTACGAAACAACAACAATGGTACGGAACGAGAGCCCTCTGCCGTTGCTTGCCTTTGTGGCGAAAAATCTAGCCGCCTAATTGTACTCCATTAAAGGACGACTACCTCTAGAGGCTTTTATACAAAACGATATAACATATACATAGGAGTTGTAATTTATTATTTATGACTATTTGGTTTATTCTCAACCAGTAACATCCAAAGGATTAACAGCGTAGTGTGTCTTTGTTATTGGATGCAATAGTTTTTATCTCACCTAACAATGACTCAGCCTCATGCATGATTTGGGTCAACAATAGTGCCCGGAAGACGGCAATAAGCTCACTCCCTATTATGTGGGACCGATTCCAATGGTTTGTGAAATGTGGGACTTAATTAATCTCTGTCTAGCCCTCCGCCAAAGGCGAGATTAATACTCAATCTCACTCAATCATTTATTGCTGATCAAAGGTATCACAATGGTGTTTAGTACATTTAAAATTCCTCTTCGGTCTACCTTGTTTTCAAGCAAGAACACATTGTGTTTTTTTATAAGTATCTATCTTTAATTATTATTAGGACAAAAAGGAGTTGGATTCATGGTCAAAACACACCTCAGAAAGTATATAAAAGGCTTCATCGGGGTAACAGACCGAATTTCAATACTACACCTAACTATACCCAGTCATAAGAAAACATGGACCATCATACAAGTCTATGCGCCGACTGAACTAGCCGACAAAACTGAACATCAACTATTCTACGACAAACTAGGCCAAGTTATATCAGAACATTCAAAAAATATTCTCATACTAATGGGAGATTTCAATGCCCAAGTAGGAGCCAAACAAAACAATGATGAATATGTGCTGGGCAAGTTTGGACATGGCAAAAGAAGCGAAAATGGCCAAAAACTAATAGACTTCTTACTTGAGCATAATCTTTTACTTTTGAACAGTTTATTCAAGAAAAATGTGAACAACAAATGGACCTGGATTTCTCCCGATGGGAAATATAAAAACGAAATTGACTACATCACAAGCAGTCACGAAAAATTTTGCACAGACACATCAGTAATATCGAGACTAAACTTTAACACAAATCATCGTATGGTAAGAGCTTCATTCCATATAAACCCACCTAAAAAGACGAGAAAGCTCGCTGTCAATACTGCCACTGCAACTACACTAGGAATCAACAATACAAAAACAACTTCTATGGTAACACTTCTCAGCGAAATAATAAACTCAGATATTAAACAGGTCGAATCTAGTTACAACAAACTTCATAATAACCTTACTTGTCTCAATACTAGAAAAACCGACCAACAAAAGTACAACTTAAGTGAACCAACAATGCTATTAATAAATGAGAGAAAACATCTATTCAATAATAAAATGAAAAAGCAAAATATCCAGAAGATAACTGAACTAAGTAAAAAAATAAGGGAAGGCATCAGAAAGGATAGAAAATCGAAGCGACTCCAAACTCTTGTAAAACACATTGTAGCAACAGGCGGAACCAGGAAAGCTCTTAAAGAATTACGGGAATCAAGCAATTGGATACCAAACTTGAAAAACCACCAGATGCACGTTACGAGTCGAAAAGATATTAACAAAACAGCAACACAATTCTACCAAAACCTGTACTCTAACAGAGACTCCGCAAACAAGAACAGGTGTGAAACCTCTCCCCCAATCCTGAGTTCCGAACCTGAAATCTTACCTAGTGAAGTGAGACATGCAATACTTAGCCAGAAGCTAGACAAATCGCCAGGCCCTGACAAGATCACAAATGAGCTATTGAAAGGAACCTTGGAAGAACTTATCCCGATATTAACTAAAATCTTTAACGACATTATAATATCCAAATACATTCCACAACAATGGGAAACATCACATATAATACTAATACACAAGAAGGGCCCAAAAGAAGACATAGACAACTATAGACCAATTAGTTTGATGTCCAATATATACAAAGTATTTACGAAAATCATCCTTGGGAGAATAACCACAATATTAGACGAAAACCAACCCATGGAGCAGGCTGGCTTCAGGAAAAGTTTCTCCACAATAGACCATCTACATACAGTGAAACAAATTATAGAAAAACACAAAGAGTATAATAAATCTCTGTACATGGTCTTTATAGACTACACCAAGGCTTTCGACAGTATCAGTCACAAAGCCATCTGGGAGAGCCTAGAGAAACAGGGTATCCCCTCCACCTACATCAGAATCATACGAAGCATATACTACCATAGCAAAGGAAGAATTCAATTGGAAACTTTGGGTGACGAGTTCAGAATAGGAAGAGGGGTCAGACAGGGAGATCCACTGTCTCCCAAGCTGTTCTCCGCGGTATTAGAAAATATATTCCGTAAACTAGACTGGGATCAATACGGCCTAAGCATAGATGGAAGAAAACTCAATCATCTGAGGTTTGCGGACGACATCGTCCTATTCGAAAGAGATCCATATAATCTAGAGAAAATGATTGAAGAACTAAGGAAACAAAGTGAAAGCATCGGACTATACATGAACCTGACCAAGACAAAATTACTAACAAATAGTATACATCAAGAGATTAAAATAAATAACCACCCTCTCGAATACGTAGAAGAGTATACCTACTTAGGACAAATCATCTCACATGCAGACCAATCAACCAAAGAAATAAATAGAAGAATAGCCAACAGCTGGAAAAAATACTGGTCCTTGAAAGAAGTAATGAAATCCATAGACATCAGCATAGGAATCAAACGGAAGGTCTTCGATACCTGTATCCTACCTTGCCTCATATACGGATGTGAAACCTGGTCACTCACTAAACTCCAAAGAGACAGTATAGTACACTGCCAAAGAGCCATGGAGAGGAGCATGCTTGGCGTAAAAAAGCAAGATAGAAAAAGACACACCTTCATAAGATCAAAAACAAAAGTAACAGACGTGCTAGATAAGATAGATCAACTAAAATGGAGGTGGACAGGCCATTTAATGAGATGTCCCCAGGAAAAATGGAGTAAGATATTAACCGAATGGTATCCTAGAGATGGAAAAAGAAAGAGAGGAAGACAAGCAAAAAGATGGGAAGACGAAATAAAACTAACAGCTGGACCCAACTGGAGAAGAGTTGCAAAAGATAGAAAGCAATGGAAAATGTTAGAGGAGGCCTATGCCAAGAGGCACACTGAACTGAGAGACATTCTGTGAGAAGACACTAATAAAATAAAAAAATAAAAAAAAATAAAAAAAGTTCAGGATAAAAGGCTGATTGATTGATTGATTGATTGATTGATCTTTAATTATTACAGGATCAAAGACAATGTATTTAATTAAATCATCCAATGTTAAAAAATATTGAAAACAACCAATTCAATACAACACTGCCAAATATTGATGGTACTGGTTGAAAAACCGTTTTATTTGACTATTTGTTTCTTATTCTATATTTACTCTTTTAAAGCAGAAAAAAAGTGGTACCGTGCTGAGCTATGTGGATTAGTCATAAAACTTCTCAAATGACTAAACTTGACAAAGGAAAATCGTCACTGGATTGTGAGTGATTTTGTAGGAAGGTCCACATTTCTCTATCTAGATTTAATATCTCAATTAGTATCGTGTCGGTTTCGTATCGTTCATCGTAAAATATTATTTTCCCATACATCAAGGTCGGATCGCATATTATAAATCCATTACGGCCCCATTGGGTGAAAAATGTATCCGCGGTGATTGCGGATATATTATCCGCCTGACGTGTAATTGACTGCAAGGACCATGTGGAATAAGTAATAGAACATCTATACGGCACCTGTGGCATTGGGAATGATAAGGATGAAAGCATGTGATGTTAAGGATTCAATTATAGGTATTAATGGTCCGACGAGGGGAATCTTAGGTTCATTTATATTGCATTATAAAGAAGTTAATATTTATTACCTGTCTATTTTCAACAAGTTTAATGTCCACTAAGCAGTCAGGTTAAATTTCAATTTTGTCTCAATGATTTATGTCTAATCATGGTAGAGGAATTTCGTGGAGTATATAAGGACGTGAAGGAGGGAATGATAGCAGTAAGTGTCGGGCTGTTGACTCTGCCTACCGTGGAACGAAATAGGCGTGAGGGTATGTATGTATGTATATGAATTTCATTATAAAATATTCCGTTGATGTTAAATAAATTATCTATTAAGATCCAAATACCGATGTTATTACGATCACTAGATCCCTCAATTTTCAGAAACACATCTCATCTATGAAATGTTTCAGCCGCTCAGCTTGCTGCTGCTAGGGTGACAGACGGCTCCACCCGTCACCCCTCCCTGGGAGTTGTCAAAGCAGTGTTATGCCAACTCGGAGCCCTGAACAAGGTGAAGCGGTTTGTCACGCCGGAGTAGCGGTGTCTTTTGTACAAGACACAAATTCGCTCCCGCGTGGAATACTACTCTCATCTCTGGGATGGCTCCGCACAATACATGTTAAACGCTCTCGACAGATTGCAGCGTCGTGCAGTTTGTATCATTGTTGATCCTGACGTTCCTAACATCTTACCTTGGAACCTTTGCGGTTACATGAATATAAAAAAACACGGCAAGGTTCCCGTGACTGACCTTATTTCTCGTCGAAGAAATTGCGATTAACAGTTAGATTTCAATAAAATGGTTGACAATATTTTTGTTCTAGCGTACACAGTGATTTTGTTTACATTAAATAAAGTCAAGTACCAAGAAATGTCGGTCGAGTTTGACTTCAGAAACATTAATGTTATTTCACGCTGTCATTACACACCATTGAGCGCGCTCTAACTTTCACAAGCTGATACACAAATATTTTATTTATGACACCAATATTTTCCTGTTTTTTCGATCGAGTCAGTTTCGAAGCAGTTCTCGGACCGACAGGCGCCTCGCTTCTTTTGAAATACTTGACACAAATAATAATTTCCGATGTTATTCCACGATCTGTTGAAGGACACTTGAACTAATTAAACGGCAGTCAGTTGTCGGGTTCGAAGTGAAATTTAATTTGTTTTCGTACCTAATAACGAGGCAATTAAGAGTGCACAAAGGGAATACATGCGTGGGATCAATAGTTCAAAGATAATATGTCGACACCACTAGGTCAATAATTTAAAATATTCCCAATGAGTTACGAGTTCAATAATGTATGTGATGTCTTACCTTTTCCGTGAACATACTAAATTGTGTAGTACTAATTTTAAGGATGTAAGTCTGACTTTTAAACCCTTTTACAGTACATTTTTTTTCCTTATTAAATGTATTTTATGCAGGACACAAACATATATTATAACTAGTAATATTTGAGTGCATAAATCGCCTCTGCCTACCCTGTCGGGTAAGTATAAGTGTAAGTATAAGTGTAATTTTATAGTCCGTTATTCCTTTTTATATGGCACTCATAAACGACACATCTACATTTTATTGTTACGGTTTACAATTGTAGAGGCAGAGCTCGGGAGAAAAGCACGTGGCAATGAGCAATCACGGCGTATCTTATAGACATGAATTGTATACAGATGGGGCAGGAGTACAAGGCGACCTCAAGGTGTAGATATTTGTGCTTCAAAACGTTTTACAAAAGTAACGCTTCCCAAGTTAAACAGAAGAGACAGCGAGCCGGCGAAACTGAAACGACGACGTACCAGAGACATAGACATACCTACTATAGGCACTTCAATTGTTATACACTAACAATTTAAATATCCAAAAATACATATTCCACAACATTCTATACTCGTACAACATACACTTCTGTACCTTTGGTCAAACATACAGACAAAATGTGGGTATACCTAATATACGGACGCGAGTATACAAAGAAAACTAGGGAAAAGTGGTAATAGTCTCACGTAAGCAATACAAAACTAATTCCAGCAGCTTACGAGACAGCGGGACGTATAAGTACCTGCAGTCTCGAATTCTGGTCTCGAGTTCGTGTTTTATTCATTTTTATCTGTTGTGTATTCATATTTCGTCTGTCCTCCGCAGTCGCACTTCGACTCGGACTACAGACACAGCAGACATAGTGTTAAACACAGGCCACCTAACTACTATTTATTTTCTACACAGTGTTGCTTAGTAGAAAAATGTTCGGTTGGTCTATTTTGTATGGATTACCAGGATCTGTTCGTGACTGGAGTGCGGTGCAGTTGCACCACAATTGTAGATTTATATTTACAATTCGTGATTGGATTGTGTAGAACTGCAATCGTGTCATGATTGTATATGTTAGCTAGTATGTTTTTGATAGCCTCTGTGGTATGATGTGGCGGTAGTGAACGCGGCCGCTACACAGGAGCTGCGGGTTCGATTCTCGCTCAGTGCAAATATTTGTCTGCATAAATATGAGTATTTGCATTGGTCTGGTCGTGCCTCGGAGAGTCCCAGTTGTCATACGCGCCGGAAAAAGTCCAACAACTAGCCTAATTGCAATGCTTCAATATAGCTTTTGGGTTGTGGAGGTTAGATGGTAGTTGCTTCATGGAAAACTATTTTGATGTTTTCCGTGAAGCAACTGTCACAGTTAGACTGGTAAAACGAACCCCAAACTCCGAGATGGGAGTTTCGGATGTGACGCTTAGGTGAAGAAGAAATATATTTTTTGTGGACGAATTTTCTGCGAATTAAGTGTAACCTATAAAATAAACGCAATTAAACGCACTATTATCAGATGGTACGAAATTGGCAGAGTAAATAAACATATATACATTATAGTCACGCCTTTTTCCCAGTGGGGTAGTTAGAGACCACAGTTTTCCACTTGCCACGTTCCTGGCATAGCCGTTTCGCTTCTAAAAAAACAGCCTCTCTCAAATAACAGCGTAGTAAATAAAATGTCGCAACATCGTAAATCATTGATATATATTACTAAAGCAACTAAACAAAATATATATAATGCAGAACATACATACATTCACACCTCTTTCGCGGTGTGGTAGGCAGAGACCATGTATTCATCTATTTCGCTCCTTCTACTAACATAATTGTTTTCATACATGCTCGCCGGTTTCCGGCACACTTGACATAATCTTACTTCATTCAGAACAATTGGCTGGTTTTTAGTACTCTTTGCACACAATGTAGACTTTATTCCTTAACTCTGTAAGCACAGAGTTTCTGTGCCGTCAGTGTCAAAGACAAATCAGGACAAGTTTTAGGTCTCACAAAACTCTCCAGTGAGCTCTGCCTACCCTACTCACCGCCAGGAACACAGTACGACGTTTTTAAAGCTGCGGTATTTTGTATTTTGCTATTTTTGTATTGGTTATCCTTGATCATTATAGTTATCAGTTATTGTATAGCTAACCTAATGCGAAATTGCACACTTCAAATCGTAGTATATTTAAATTTAAATACAACGTTTTACATTATAATTATTCTTTGCACATTTTCTCAATGAGCAAGGCCAAACACCGCTCTTTGAGTGTTCATTAATTATTATAACAATAATAAATTGCTATATACACACCTACAATTATATACATTCATACAATCACGCCTTTATCTCCGCAAGGTTAGACAACTTAACATCTACGTTTCAGCAATAATTGAATTCGGTCCCACGTAATAGGGGGTGAACCTGGCAATAGGTCTTCCGGGCACTATAGTGATTGGCAATTACAGAGTTATTATATTTCTTCAAAGGTAAATATATCAGGTATACATCTTCATTTTATAACTACCTCATGCTTGCGACTTCGCCCACAATAGAAGTCAGATAGATTTTGTACATTAAAAGCTAGACTTTTACGCTCAGCAAAATCCGTTTTTATATAGTAGATTGTATATACAGTTTATTAAAAAATAAGACGATTTGAATTTTAGGCGTTTTGACGTCACTAGCATCTTGTAGTGTAGGTTGTAATCGACCAGATCCCTCTAAACCTCTTACGGGAGGTGTTCATCAAACGTACAAATAAATGATGCGATACACACTCCAATAAACCACTAATTTCTTATCAATGTCTGAAAGTCTTCAACGAGTAATATTCTACATCAATAACACGAGTACTTACTTCCTACCTACCCAGTAAAGTGTGAAAATAACACGTAATAAAAAGTTAATTCTAGCTTGTGTCAGCAGACAACCACAGCGTGGTACAAAGTGATAAAATTATGCCAATACAATTACTTAGTAGTATTAATAATGCTATTTTGCATTCAGCTACGAACTGGTACAGCTCGATGCACAATGCAAAATTAGTATCCTAATACATACATACATTTAATCACTCCTTTATCCCCTGAGGGTTTGGCAGCGATGAAATAATACGCACGTTTCACCAATCATTGTATTCGGGCCCACGTAATAGGGGGTGAGCCTATTGCTGTCTTCCAGGCTCTATTGTGGACTCAAGCCATGCACCTGAGGCTGAGTTTGGGCTATATATATCTGTCTGATGTTAAACAGCTTTATCCTATCTGATCCTGGCCCTATAAAATATCCTAATAATGTAATGATTTTGCATTTTCAGGCTTTCGAACTAGATTTTGAATTTGTTTTTGCAATTCTTGAAACCAGATACTTGGTATTTCATGTTTGCAGAAATTTGTCCTTTAAGATGACCTGATCTGGGCTAAAATTGTAGACTACTTCAATTGTGGTGATGTATGACAAAATAACGTATGAATATTAAAAACGATTTAAACATTGTTTTTAATTACTACACCGCTTTTTTGTAATTGAATATGTTTTCAAAATTATTAATACATTTTGTCTCTTACATCTGAAACTACATTTGGGAGAGGATTTGAACCCGCTCTACTGTGAAAGGAAATGTATCGATAAGTCATAAGTAGTGAGGCTCAAGATTCGTTCTCGTGTCGTACTAAATTATTGATGAACCTTTCAGCTGAATAAGGCTATTATGTTAAAAGCGCCGGTAACGCGTCATCCGTGACGCTAAACGGAAGGGACGCTGCGACACATCGATGCCTCGTTACTTACAAATCGCATGGTATAAATATATGCTGTACGTACTCTATTATCTCATTTTTACATTGGAAACTTATAAACAAATACCGGTCAAATCCGAGTTGCGCTCAGACACTGAAGCTTCTATACAAAATTTTCGTTTTGTTTATGTTTTAATTGGATTCAGAGACTACCTTATGGTACATAAACCAATACGATTTTGTACTTGCGTTAACTTAGAAGTTTTATTCGTTCAGTGTTAAAACTGTACAGACGAGAGTATTTGATATTTGTTTCAATTTGGTACCCACACCCGTTTTTGTGAAAAAGTTCTTTACAGACAGACAGCAAAGCGATCCTAAAAGGATTCCAGTTTAAAAAAAAATTAACATCAATTGAAATGATTAGTACTTTGCCTAATTCAAAATATATAATCGTACTTCAGGCATTGGCAGTCCGATATTGAATTCGATGCACGTATTGCTAACACCTGACAAGCTATTGTCCGCTGGAACTGTGACAGGGGACAAATGATTTCAGGAGAACGTGGGTACACGCCGCGAATCACTAAATATTATAAAATTACCATTGACTTTAACTGGGTATTTTTTTTAACAGAATAAGCAACGTACCTGGTAAAAATTAAGTACCTACATATAAGACATACCCCCCTTAAACCATTGTTAGGTTAGCCCCCCCCCCCCTCCGCGGGTCAGATTTTAATCTCGTAGCAGATAATACGTGTTCTTTTATCGTCGTACGTAAATCCGGCAGTTAACTCGTAGATGCTGCTACACCGTAGACACACGTGCTACGGTCGTAACCCATGAGCCAGCGACCCTGACCCCGTAATATTTGCTACGCCAAAATCGAAGGGATGCAGCGTAGTTAAGAGTGCACAGTGGATTTATTCGTCTAAAGACGTGGTGTCTTTAAGTCTGAAACAAGTTAAGCTTTTGATTGTTCATCTATGCAATCATATACCTATATAATATTTTTGATATCACTTAGGTGACAGACAAGCACACGGCCCACCTGATGGGAAGAGGTTACCTAATGAATTTTATTGTAAAATGGTTCTGTCTGTACATTAGAGTTATTTGAGAAAATAAGGAGATACCAAAAAAATAATATAATTTATTCAGTTTAAGCACATCTGACGATAATTTTTTTACAAATATGTCAAGAAGTATTAGAAGGATGATAAACCATCGGAAAATGATTCTTTCGCTGGTTCGGTAGCTTGGCTCTACTGAGAAGATACCAGTGAAACCGCGGGCATGGACTCTAGTATACCTATATAAACGTTGTTATTAGCTACCCCTATATTCAATTTGTAAGTTATATTTGTCACTGATTCTCATAAACCCTTCAAATACACCGACTGAAGTATTGTAAATAACTGAGATTAAAAACAGTCCAACAAACTGTTGACAATACAGGACCACAGCGACAATAGCCAGTAATGACAAACCTTTGTGACGTCGTACAATTTGTACAATATGCACGACCGCTCCTGGCGGGACATCTCTCGGAGACTTATTACAAGCTACACACACTAACTTAAAAGTTACGGACAGCGGAAATGTTACATATTGTGTACTTTTCCACCCCCTGGGAGACGGAAAGACGTCAAATCAGCATTTTTAGCACATTTTGGTACATCCGCTATCAATATTAACTTATACATTCTAAGTTACCGAATAATTGAGCTATTTAACTTTTTTATACGACTTAGGTGGCAGACAAGCACACGGCCCACCTGATGGAAAGTGGTTACTATGAACGCGTGTCACACCAGGGGAGTCACACCCATGCTAACCCTTTAAAAACAATGATTTTCTGTGACGTCAGTGCAGAACACAAAATCAGAACAAAATTTTGGTCTTCCCACTAACAGCTCAAAAACTGTCCAGTGAGCATTGGCTCCCTACTCACCGAGGTTATTACAGCCATGGTATTCTGTAGGGTGGAGGTACTTCCCCAGTCGGACTGCTCAAATGGGAATGAAATACCGTCGTATAATAAATAAGAAATAAAATTAGTTAAATGTTACATTTCTCTTAAAACACAAAGCAAATAACTTATACATAAATTCATTTATTTTAATGTTAAGAACGTTTGCAGAGTTAGTGTTTTGCTTCTGGAGAATGTTTAATAAAGAAAGTTTATTTCTTTCTGTTTAGTAACTTCTGAGGGCAACTGTACTTAAATGTCTATTAAGCATTTAAATTGAATCAGTCGTTTCAAAACATCTAGTATATAAAAGCTTAAGTATTCACTTAATTAATATAGTGTAACCAGAGCAGACAGACCGCGTGGTTCCTGGCAGAGCAGAGTTTGGACCACCCCATCTCGTCCCATGCGGTGTCGTACAAGGCGACCAAGGTATAGGGCTGTTTGACATCAGACAGATATATACAGCCCAGACTCAACCTCAGATGTATGGCTAAAGTCAACAAAAGTGCCCGGAATACAGCAACAGGCTCACCCCCTATTACGTGGGACCGAATACAATTATCACAAAATCACACAAAATCACACGCAAATAAAAGTGTCGAAATCAATTTAATTAACAATAATAGTTATTTAAGTTTTATTGTATCTAATTTATAAATATCTTACTATATCTAAATTCCCTATATACATACAATTTGTTTAGTTACATAAATGTTATGTCAAGAAATATTAACAAATAAATTTTTAGTTCATTTTGTATAGTACCTACATTAATTTCTTATATCATGCGTAATTATAATAGAACAATTAATAAATTAGTAAACCTTTAAGCACTTACTTATATTATAGTGCAGGAAAGTATTTTCGTATATTACTGTAAATTACCACGTATGCACGGAGTCCCACCATAACTGTGATCTTCGGGGATAAAATCAATAACACCTGCAAATCCCTACACCCTTATTAATAACGGAAGTCAAACCGGTAGTCGCTTCCATAAAAGTCCTATAAACATAATCAAAAGGAGATAAGTTGATTGTTATTTAGTTCTTTCTTTATTTCGGGCTGTTATTTCTCTGTCTACCTCGAAAGATAAGCGGTGTGAGTCGTAATAAAAACATAAGGTGGTATATTCTCGAACATTTTTCCGTATAAAGTAGCTGAAATAATGTGTGATGTTATAAATCACACCCCAATAACTTGTTTATTTACTCACTGTGCTTGTAAGCTTTTAACTCTTGAGTTAAAAGCTTACAAGCTTTTAACTCAAGAGGCTCCAATAATACGAGTATTGCTACATGGGTACAACGACCTCGCTCGCAGGAGCGGCCATTACTCATGGCTGCTTAGCAAATGAGTCGTTGACATTTATATTTCTATTATTGTGCTGAACCTACAGTGTAAAACACATATATACGTTTAATCACGTCTATTATCTTTGACAGGGTAGGTGTTTAAACGCCCACATGTCACCAAATATGTTTATGAACACAGTAATTTTAATGGCAGTCGTTTGCTTTCATGACGTACAGATTTTAGGCTGATATACCAGAAAGTAATTTAGTTTTGAATATTGATTTATAACTATTACTGACAACAGGATTGTGTTGGCAATCTATCAATGAAAATCGAGATTGGACTAAGTATCATTCTGCTATACGCGCGTAAATGTATTGTAAGTAAATAACAGAGTAGATGGAAAGTGGTTACCGTGGCCTATGGACGTGCGCAACACCAGGGAAGTCACACTTGTCAGAACAGAGTTTCTATGCCGTCGTCTTAAGTGACGAAATAGGACAATTCTTTGGTCTTCCCACTGATAGCACATAAACTCTCCAGTGAGCTTTGGTTACGCCACTCATCGCCGGGAACACAGCACGATGTTATTATAGCCGTGGTATTCTGTAGGAAGGTACTTCGCCAGTCTGACTGCTCAATTGGGACGGACATACCGTCGAGTCCTATATTATATAAATAGATAGCCGAAATCTAAAATCAAATTTAACATTAACTTAGAGTTATGTATTGTACCCACTGCAGGATTAATACTAAAGTTACGATATAAGCCAGCAGATAACGAGCTATGTGATGACGATATTATGACGAGGAATATCTTCGTGTCCGACCTCCATTCAAACGTACATACGATAGTTGGCCTCTAGTTGACACTGAAATAATAATTCTATCCTAATTTAAGTAGTATAATTTACATTTAGCCCGACGTTTCGGTTGATTTCCAAAAGCCATAGTCGCGGGGTAACTAAAAATGGTAGATTTCAGATAGTCAAATTTGGTTTCTAGTTACCAGAACTGATGACCCCTACCTTTGAAAAGACGGCAGACGACCTTCCTCTGTCGGCCGACAAACCGCCCACTCATACTCAACAATAATTTCAACTTTTGTACAAGTTTTTATTTAGCTTCACCTACCCATTAGTAGTTCGTTCTTATTGTGTTTGAAACTTGCTCATTTCGTTAACACAACATTATTAACAAGTTACATTAATAAATCATTTGAAACTTGTTCATTTCGTTAGTACTTATCCGAATAAATGAGTTGAAAAAAATTGTGTTACTGCTTTTTGAACTTAGGAACGAAGTGTAACACAAAAAATATAATTATCATGATCAGATTCATGGTGTCCTAAATGGAATGTCTAGACAGCAGTGTTGCAATACATTACCTAATTGATACGCTTTTCTAACATTGGAGTAAACAGAGAAATAGCATCTCTAATCTCCGTTATTTCTTACGAGATTCATCTACAAGTCCGTCGCCATACACAATTAGATGAATGGTTTTAGCCGACATCGACTTTAGCTCAATATAATTACTGGCCGGTTACAGTAAGCCCCCCCCCCCCACCCCCCACTGGTCCAATGATTGGTGAATATTTTAATCAATCTGTGTCAGATCGCGTCCATTTAAATCTTCGTTACTGCTGATCCCGCTCAAGGCTCCTGGGCCTTAATTGAATCCTTATCGAACGCTTTCTCCTTGAACGACGGCATCCCTTGTGACTGGTACACACTAGTTACTTGCTACTGAAATAACTTGGTTGGTTTTATCAATTTCTGTTTCCTCAAAATTCTCTAGGACGTGTGAAATAGAGGAAATATATCACTATAGTGGAAATGAAGGGCTATATTGGAAGTGAAAGCTTCGAATGCAATTGAAATGAATGCTAGGTTGATAATGACAAATTACCTATAAAAAATATTAATTAAATGCTAAGTACTTTGTAAAGAAAAGAAAGATTACTAAACATTTATAATATTATTCATACAACACAATATACTATCTCAGAAAAACTGTGTTTCTCCTTTTGCAAATATCACAGTACTCTTCTGGTGTGGTCAAGGCCCTAATGCTCCTTGATTGATTAGAAATCTATTAATGTGCCAGGTTTTCCTAATTAATTGGTGGCCATCTTGTCATTGCAGATAAGTTTTATTAGTGGAGGCTTGGACGATGGTGTCAGGATGTGATTGTATGTGGATATATCGTGATAGTTAGTGGTATGACAGGCGGTCGTGAAGGACACAATTTGGCAGATAGCAGTTCTTAATTTAATGTAAGTAATATATACTATTGTTTGAAGTACATTTTTCTCTTCGTGCATAGTAGGATTTGGCTGGAACATCAATATCTGAGAGACATTGAAACCCCAACCAAGTAGGAAGTTTCGAGTTGACAATAATGATGATCAGATGGAAGTGATTCGTCCATACGCCTCTAAGTGCTCACGTTAAATTGTCTGTACGTTATAGCTCCGCCTCTCGCAACTTGAAGCCTTTGTAATTTACGTTCAATTACGAACAACACGCAGCTCACTCGAGAGAAGTTTAATAACGTCTCGAGTAACAGGCAGACTCATCAATTTAGACGTTAAAAATCAAATACATGGACACATCTATGCCGCTACTTAAAGTGGTATAGATAAAGGTATGGTAGAGTTTCTTAATCCCACTATAACTATTAAATGCTGAAACAGTTTTATATTTATTTTGTATTAGTGGAATCCGTACATAACTGCAAGTGACACTGGCTATAAACTTATTTGAAAAGTGAAATAATTTGGCAGCAGGTCTCCAAAAAATAATCTAACTTGTTTTAAAATAAAACTTTTTTAAATGTGTAAAATAAATACTTACCTCTAACGGTCGTCCGAGGATAACTCAAATCATTTTTATACAGATTTACCAACACTAGTTGTCAAATCGAATACTTATTTTAATACTAGGAGACGAGACTGGCGTTGTCCTTTATGTGTAAACAATGTATCATTTTATTAAAACTAACTGGGACACCATTGCCTTTGAAATCCTAATGTAAATTCTACCTTAACTAACAAATGAATTTATGATAATATCTTATATGTACGAAAAATCCTAAATCTTAATTCGAAAAACTATCTGATGTACACAATTTTAATCCGAGAAACAAAAATAAACTAGTTGTACCAAAATTTAGGCTTCACAAGATTGGTGATTCATTTGTAGGCAGCTGTATAAAAATATTTAATAAAATTCCTCAGGATTTGATTAATATGCCAATAAATAAATTTAAAATAGAAGTGAAAAAACCTTTAACGAGTAAAGGTTACTACAAAGTGGATGAGTCTTAATGATGTTAATGCGTGGTCAACATAAGTATTTTGCTTGCTCGCATAAAATAAATTGTAAACTAAAGCAAATTTAAAATAAAGTAAAATAATCTAGTTCTAATATAGTTCGCTGAGTTTCTTGCTGTACTTGCTCAGTAGAAGTAACCTACCGAACCAGCGAAAGAATCATTTCCAATGGTTTATTTTTACATTATTTAATATTTTTATATTATCTCTTGACATACCTAATTGTAAAATTTTGACGTTCATATATGCTCTTTGTGTGCCTAAACTGAATAAATGAAATATCTCAATCGTTCATTGCTCGTGGCGGATTACTAACTTTTCTGATATGTCTATTTAGGATTCAATACTCTTTTTTTTTTTTTATATAGGACACGCCAACTTGACCTCACCTCGCCTGATGGTAAGCTAAAGGTAAAGTCTCAGGAAAGAGGGTCACCATTACAGACACTAAGTGCTACAATGGTGGCACTCAGCTTGGCGGCCTCATCAGATGCTTTTTCACGCCCCGCTTAAAGGCCCCGGGACTGTAGGAAGAAGGAAACACGTGTGCTGGTAATGAATTCCAGGTCTTGGTGGTGCGGCAAAGAAAAGAGTCTCCGAACCGCTTGGTTCTTGCTCGTATATTCTGCACAGTGTGAGGGTGACATCTAAGGCCTGCACGTGTTGTTCTATGTAGGAAAGGAGATGGTGGGATTAGTTGGAAGAGCTCGTCAGAACACTCACCGTGGTAGAGACGGTAAAATACAGCCAAGGAAGCAATATCTCTACGCATCTGCAAAGGCTCGAGGGTGTTCGTGACCTCAGGGTTCCCAATAATTCGGACCGCGCGTCGCTGCAACCTGTCGAGAGCATCTAGTAGGTATTTCGCGGAGCCATCCCAGAGATGCGAGCAGTATTCCACCCAGGAGCGAATTTGTGTCTTATAGAGAAGACACCGCTGCTCCGGCGCGAAAAAACGTCTCACTTTGTTTAGGAGTCCGAGTTTCCGCGAGGCTGTTTTGATGATGCTCTCGATGTAATTTCTGTTATTCAGTTTGCAGCGAATATCCATGCCTAGAATATAGAGATTGTCCTGCAGTGGAAGTGGCGTGCTCTGAAGAGTGGGAAGGGGAAGGAAAGAAGATACCTTTGCTGTGAACGCACAAGCCTGCGTCTTCTTGGCATTGAACTCGACCATGTTCTCGGAGCCCCATTGAGAAATGTGATTCAAGATCCGGTCCAGTTCAGTGACAAGAAGCTGTCTTTTTTCCACGATATCAGACTGTTTGGCCGCAGGTTGTCCGTGATAACTCCCGTGTAAGGTGCTATCGTCTGCATAGCAATGTATGCTGCCGGTGGACAGCATGTCGTTGATATGCAGAAGAAAGAGAGTGGGAGATAATACAGACCCCTGCGGTACGCCAGCATTTATTTGCAAGAACTCCGAAGCCCGTCCATCACAGAGGACGCGGATACGGCGCTCCCGCAGGAAACTAGCAATCCAGTTGCACAGTCTAGGAGGCAGACCAAAGGCTGGTAGCTTGGAGAGAAGCGATTTGTGCCAGACTCTATCGAAAGCTTTGGCGATATCAAGACTAATTGCCAGTGACTCGCCGTGCTTGTCCATAGCCTCACCCCAAAGATGGGTAACGTATGCTAGAAGATCACCCGTTGACCGTTTCGGCCTGAAGCCATATTGCCGGTCATTAATTAAGGAGTGATCCTCTAGGTGACGCATGAGCTGTTTGTTAATGATGTGCTCGAAGACCTTGCACAGCACTGAGGTGACGGCTATGGGTCGATAGTTGGCTGGCTCTGAGCGATCCCCCTTCTTGGGGATCGGCTGTACATTCGCCTCTTTCCAAGCCGAAGGCACTGTACCCGTGCTGTAGGACAGTCGGTACAGCCGCGTAAGCATCGGAGACAACTCCGCTGCACATTTTTGTAAGTCCACCGCTGGAATACCATCCGGGCCACTGGCTTTCCGGACATCGAGTGATTGAAGCACCGCACGAACATCGCATTGCCTGATACGTATTTCAGGCATTACGTGGTCACCATTGGGTAGTGTCGGCGGCTGTATACCGCAATCATCGACTCGGGAATTGGCCGCAAAGAGATTTACTAGCATATTGGCTTTCTCTTGCGGTCCATGGGCCAGGGATCCATCAGGGTAGCGCAGCGGTGGCAGCGAAGGCTGACAGAAGTTGGCCTGCACGGCTTTGGCCAGTCGCCAGTATCCACGGCTGCCCGTGGGATGTGCCACTAGCTCTTGACCAAGCCGCGCAATGCGCAGGGCATCCGCTCTGACGTAAGCCCTCTTGCAGACCTTTGTGGCTCTGTTGTACGCCGCCTTGAAGTGGCTCACATTGGGATCGTGCGTGGCACGCGCCCTTACCCAAGCGCGATACGCGGACTGCTTTTGATCAACAGCCCTCGCACACTCGCGCCCGAACCAAGGGCGTACTCCTCGGGCACCGGTGACATCAGTGTACGGGATATAGTATTCCATACCCAGACCGATCTCACCGGCAACAGCAGTAGCACAATCTGAGGGTTTCTTACCTTCAAAGCAGCGTTCAACCCACGGGATGGACGCAAAATAGTTGCGCAGCCCATCCCAATCTGCTGACGAGTAGTGCCAGAGACGCCGCTTCCCCTGCACGGGTCGTGAAGGCGCTATAATTGGCACCTTGGAGCAGACCAGACAGTGGTCGGAATTGCCTAAAGCGGCTTGTACCGAAACACTGTACAGGTCTGGGTGACTCGCCAGCAGAAGGTCTAGCAGAGAGGGTGCTAGGCCCGACCTTCTTGGTATTCTAGTGACCTCGTGTACCAATTGGGTCAGGCCATGCGCCAGAGCAAATGCATGGGCGGCTCTTCCCGCATGGTCTGTTTTGGAGGAGCCCAACCAGGTTTCGTGGTGGGCGTTAAAGTCCCCCAAAAATACCCCTTCGGCGTTCGGAAACCGTTCCTGCGCATCATCTGCCGCCTGACTCAGATATTCAAAGAGTCGAGTAGTCTCAGCATCTCCTGTATGGGAACGGTAGAGGCACACATAGATCTGACTCGTAGAGCCATGGTCTACGTGTACCCATAGGGTTGAAAAGGATGGGTCCTCAAGGCAGCGCAAACGGCGACAACAAACATCCGCCCTAACAAACACGCACACCCCGGCTTTTGCACGGAAATTTTCCTCGATAACATAGCCGGGGTAAAGCAAGTAGGTCGTGTCATCAGGGCGGCCTATTTGTGTCTCCGTGAGAAAGAGCATATCTGGTTTCGCCGTCTCAAGGTGTTGGTGGACGGCGTTGAGGTTCGCATGGAGTCCACAGATGTTAGTGGACTCCACCTCAAATAGCGAGCTTGTGGGAGTTTGTAGAGCCGCTGTGTTGCCCAATACTCTTAAATGCGCTGCCATGATGAAAAGGAGAAAAGGGCGTGAAAAAAAGAGGTGATTGTCGTCGCAGCACCGCGTGACAAAGTGCGGGATATTGGTTTTGTCTATGATTATGAGGCATGGCGTGAGCCGACACGCCGTACAGAAGGGCCCCCGTACCCCCCCCCCGAACATGGTCGCCTGGCCCCCACTTCCGGTCACCAACCGGCACGACGAGCCATACCGGGATTATGCGCGGTCTGGTGAGGCAGCCTTCGAGGGTGGTTAGTCCCAGTTGGGCCTCTGTACTATACCGCGGGCGGCCAGCGGCACCACCGTTTCTACGGGTCTGCCTGACCGGCGCGTCGCCCCGCACCATCCTCACTAGACTACGCCAAGACCCACTGGTCCCACTAGTGCTGCGACCACCATCACCCCTACCCGGCTATGCATTTGCTGATCCCTGAACGCAATCCAACCGAAATTGAATTACTATGAAGGGTTTTTCGCAATATTGCACGGTGGTACCAACCCGGTCGAAATTTGTGACAAATTTGTGCCGTCAAATCTCTACGACCAGTCACCAGTCATCACTCTTTATATGAGATGACAGTCAAGAAAAGTATCCTAAACTAACCTGTGAAGTTGCTAAAAATTCAACTGCCCAGGACGCCCGGGAACCTTAGTTGGTATAATATTCCTCCTAAACTACAACGGGCGAAAGTCCTGGCCTAGATGATGCCTTTTGCACATTAAAATTTCTAAGAGACTTGCTAATACATGAACCTTAATGTCTTACTGTGTGAGATACAATTTGTGGATACAAGGTCACCCAACCACTCACTCACACGGCCACAGAAGCCCTACACCCACGTGGAATTCTGAATTTGTGTTTCATTATTTATTAAAGATATTTTAAGTTATTAGTATAAACTAACAAAATTATTAATTTTTACAATCTAAAAATAACTCGAAATGTGTGTGTATGCTTCAAGGGATTCATTTCATTAACATACTAAATGTATTCCTAAAATGTTTTAGCACAATGAATTTGGCATAAATAAATTTGGTGATAATTGATTTTTAGTAGCATATGTACTTTAGGTCTAATATATTTATGCATAGTTATAATTTGTACAATGTTTTTAGGCATAGTGTACAGTCGCCTAATAGTAATACTTAGTCTTCTTTTATTTTAGTTATGGTTGTTTAAATCTGAAAAATAAAAAAGGTACTTTAACCAGTATTTCCTATATTATATAGTGTCAAAGTAGATTTAGATGCGGCGGGGGTGGAACTCAGGCCACCCCTAAGCCATCTTTTAATTATTTTACATAAGTAAATAAAACATTCATATCAAAATAAAAAGGTACTTTAACCAGTATTTTCTATATTATATAGTGTCAAGGTGCCGTCTTTTAATTATTTTACATAAGTAAAAAACGTACATAAAAAAAAATAAAAAAAATTACTATATTCATTATAGTTTGATACTTTTATGGCCTTATAAAACTATGCTTATAAATGTGATGCTTAAATATGATTATGCTAATTTTATTTATAATTAAGGCTGGTGGCGCAATTCTCGCCACGTGAGCTAGTGGACTGTATTTTGCGGGGGAGAAGCTAAATGTTTCATATGACACTTTACACAACAAACAAGATAGATGATCGGGTTGCCGCGGAGGTGGTTTAGGCAGTGAATGCAACCCAAGAAATTAGGAGAGGATGCACTAACCTTTATGACGCCACGTGCTGTCGGAGCCGGTGCACCGGTCTTCTCTTCCTGGCTCAGGAGCTGCTGCCCACATCACTAAATCACTTGAGGGACACACGAGAGGCACAATCCGATCAGTAAAGGTCTATGAAAGCGGTTAAAATCCAACAAATATTATTCATTTATGAGAGTCGCGCGCGCCGCCGCCATTGCTGATTCTAGTTCAAAGCGCAAGTCAAGATGCGACTATTTTGACAATTGAGCGGGGCGAAAACTATTGCTATCTCACTTTAAAGGTAGTGCGGGAGGGAGATGGGTACAGGAAGCGTGTGTTCAGTGTCAATGATTTGAATTACTACTATTGAGCGAAAAAAAAATACAAATTCTACTATCGGCGCAACCATTCCCCCCGGCTTGAAGGGTTACCTTCAAAACGAAAAATGCGGAACAAATCTAAAGTCTAATCTAAATCTAGGTTTGGGAAATAACAACTAAAATATAAACCTAGGTTTGAACTCGTGCCTACTGCTGGCTAGGCAGAGGGCAGAGGCGAACAACCGGGCGCAGATACGATCCGGTTGCGGTTTTAACCCGTACAACACGAATTATCCCGCGGGAATCGGGAAAAACTTCCTCTACTACTCCTAGAGGCCAATGTAAAGGAGGCGCATTCTCAGTCATAAGGACTACCACCGTACCTACAGTAATTGGGTTGGATGGAGTATTCCATTTTTGACGCGACTGCAGCGTGTGCAAATAATCGGTTCTCCAACGATTCCAAAACGATTGGACTAATTTATCTAAAAGAGCGTGACGAGTTAGAAGGTGCATTCTATCGTCATCAACATCTATTGCGGGCAAATATTTTAGAGGGGTCGTATTTAAGAAGTGAGCTGGCGTCAACGCTAATGGCTCTGACGGATCGCTAGATAGAGTCCGACACAGCGGACGCGTGTTCATCACCGCCTCTACTTGAGCGAGTACGGTACTCAACTCCTCGAACGAGAGAATCTGTTCGCCTATGACGCGAAACAGATGCGACTTAAGGCTTTTGATATTCGCTTCCCAATTACCACCAAAATGGCTAGCTGCGGGTGTGTTAAAGGTACCATTCAATGCGATTTTCGGCTAAGATGTGAGCGAATTCACTTTGGTAGTACTTAGACCGTAAGAATGCGTGCAATTCCGAAATACTACGTCGGGCCCCTACATAGTTTGTACCGTTGTCCGAATACATGCGCTTAACCGGACCACGACGCGACAAAAAACGTTTAAAAGCGGACATAAAATTCTGCGTACTTAAATCACCGGTCAACTCTATATGAACCGCGCGAGTTGTCATACAAATGAACAAACAAACATAAGCTTTCGTGGAGCGAATGCCACGATCACGAGCAATAGTGACTTTGAAAGGCCCAGCAAAGTCTGTGCCGGTGTGTACGAAAGGTTTTGCGGATTGAACAACACGACAAGAGCGATGATCGGCCATTTCAGGCGCGATAAAACGCGGGCGGAGTTTAAAACAAGGTACACATCTGTGTACTCTAGCGCGAATCACATTACGAGCGGAAATTATCCAGTACTTCTGTCTCAAAATAGACATTAACAAATCGGGACCAGCGTGACAATTCACCTTATGATGATAATCTACTAACAAATCTAATATGTGGTCCTTACGCGGGAGAACTACTGGATGCCTTTGTTCAAATCCTAAACTTGAATTTCTCAAACGACCACCTACTCGAATGCGTCCATCTTCCAAAAATGGTTTCAAGTGTCGGAAAGAACGACTACAAAGTTTGTTAAATTCTAAATTTTTAAATTCAGAAGCAAAATAAAATTTCTGCAACTCGCGAAGTATGATCAATTCAGCTTTATCTAAATCAGCGGCGGTTATATGACCGCGCGTAGATAAAATTCTCAAAAATCGGCCTACATAAACAACACAACGCAACAGTCTCGACCAAGACGAGACGCGATTAGCCAACAACAAAATAAGGGACTCTTCACGCGGGACCGATACAACAAGCGAGTGCTTCTTCTCCTCGGGTGGTTCGGAAACCGTAGTGGGATTGAATTGACTAACTGGCCACTTATCTAACGCGGCATGAATCCAGGACGGTCCACTAAACCATAACGGGTGATCTAAAATTTGCGAAGGAAGCAATCCACGAGAGAGACAATCGGCTGGGTTGTCGGTGCCAGCAACGTGAAAGAGATTTTGTGGCGCTAATTCCGATTGAATCTTTGCCACTCTATTAGCGACGAATGTCTCCCAACGATGGGGCGAAGAGTGGGCCCAACACAAAGCGACTGTTGAGTCCGAAAAAGCTAAAATTCTACTAATATTAATGCGACTACTACAAGCATTGGCGATAGAGGTGATCAATCTAACTAACAATAGTAAAGCGCATAGCTCGAGGCGTGCCAGAGAGACGACCTTACGGGGAGAGACCTTTGATTTCGCGCTTATAAGGCTAATTGAAACCTTACCTACATTTGAGACATGAAAATAAACTACTCCTCCATACGCCTTCTCACTAGCGTCCGCGAAGCCTACTACCGTAACAACACATGTTGCGATATATCTACATGACGCGGAATTTGTATTTGGTCAAGCACAGAATGTTCTTTTCTAAAGCGAGCCCACAACTTAACAATGTTGTCGGGCGCGGTGTCGTCCCAATCACAATTGTAAAGCCAAAGCTCTTTTATAAGTAGCTTGGCGTACAAAACGACAGGAGCTACGAATCCCATTACGTCCCATATCCGTGCCACACACGACAGGATAATGCGTTTAGTACAAGTTTGTGGGGTCGAACTAATTTTCAAACTAAACTTATCAGATGCGGGCGACCAGCTTAAACCAAGCACCTTGTGCGTATCACTTTCATCGAATTCCTTAACCGAAGACAATCGGTGCGACGGTGGAATCGACTCTAACGCAGTTTGCGAGTTGCTCGTCCATTTCACGAGATCAAATTGACCAGCCTTCATGAGACTTATAACTTGAGCGGCCGTCTCGACAGCCTCTGCCTCGCTATCTACACTATACACGAAGTCATCCATGTATAAGCCAGTCTCAATGGTGGCTCTCGCTTTCGGAAATGCATCGCCCTCGTCAGCGGCCAACTGCTTGACGGTGCGAAGTGCGTGAAAAGGGCTAGATTTAAGCCCGAAGCAAACACGATTAAATTCGTAAACCATTAAAGGTTCTTGCGGTGAAAATCTATACAAAAATTGTTGAAACCTACGATCGGATTTGCGCACTTCAAGGCACAAAAACATTTGTCGAATATCTGCAGAGAGTGCAACAGCGAATAAGCGAAAATTTACAATTATGTCAAATAAATTACCTTGAAGATTTTGACCACAATACAAAATGTCATTAAGCGACACGGAAGTGCTAGTCTTAGCACTGCCATCCAAAACTACGCGGAGTTTAGTAGTAAGCTTATCTTCTCTAATAACTCCGTGGTGCGGGATAATGTACGAAGGCTGGGTCTCGTCAGTGTCCGCAGGCGCAGGTGAGATGTAACCTTTATCTAAATATTCGTTAACAACCTCATCATCGGCTTGCTTTAACTTTGGAGACGCCTGCATCTTTCGTTCTAAACAAAGAAAGCGTTTTTCAGCGGATACACGGGAGTCACCGAGCGAAAAAATATCTCCCTTGAAAGGGAGCGCGACAACATAACGACCCTGCTCATCACGAGTAGTCGTGCGACAATAAATCTCCTCAGCCATCTTGTCATCAGGGCTTAGGATAGGTGGGACATTGACCTCTTCAATTTCCCAAAACTTGCGGATGGTAGACTCCAGTGGCGGCTCGACGGTGCAACAGAATGAGGCAGTCGAGTGACTAAAACTATCTATAGAAGCGGGTGCGGAACCAATTATAACAAAACCAAGAACTGTTTACAGTGCGTGCGGAGCGGGGTACGTCGGTCCCCCTTGAACCTTACGTGATAACTGGAGGTGCGGGAGAATCGAAGCGCCGATCAATATATCGACGACTCCAGGAACAGCGTAAGTCTCATCTGCTAAAGGCAAGTCTTTAAATTTCGTTAATAAAGACGTGTCAACCGGGACGGTAGGCAACTGTTCAGTTATTTTATCTGTAACGAGCGAATCCATGTCAAACCAAATATTATTATTAAAACGAGATCCAAACCTTGTTTTAACGGTGCCATGAACAGCTGACTGTGAACCTCCAAAACCCTTCACCACTGAGCGGGTTGAACGCTTATTAACATTGAAACCAAGACGTTGACAACAATCTTGAGTAATAAAATTACTTTGCGAAGCGCCATCTAATAGCGCTCGAACAATGTGCGGTTTACCTAATGCATCGACAATAATAACGCGAGCAGTCGCGAGGACAACAGTAGTGAGCGCAGCATTAGCGGACAACGAACACAAGGTGACGTCATTCGCAGCGGTCTCCGGGCGGGCCGGAGCGCGCGCGAGCGCGGGCTGCGGCTGTGGCGCAGGCTGCCGTGTGCCACCGCTCGACGAACCAACTGTGCTCACATTGGATGCGGCATTACTATTTTCAAAATGAAGTAAAGTGTGGTGTCTCGCTGGACATTTGCGACAACTATTGCTACTATTACATAAAACAACGCGGTGTTTAGTACCGAGACAATTAAAACAAAAATTATTAGCGCGAACAAATTTATAACGATCACTAGGCGATAATTTTAGGAAACCCGGACACTTGTACAATTGCGAATGATGAGCATTACACAAAGAGCAAACAGGTGATTGTACATGTGCTGGTGCGGTATTAACATAAGTATGAGTTGACTTCAGTGACTTCGATGACGCATCTATTTTACGTTCGGAACTAACAACTTTCTTCGCGCCTTCATGTTTCGATGAAGAGCGTTGCAATATTTTTATATGCTCGCGAACAAAACTTTCTAAGTCTTCGAACTTAGGAATTTTATTGCCGCGATGATCCGACTCAAATAAACGAAGGGTTTCGGAATCTAATTTCTTTAAACCCATATACAAAAATAAGAAGTCGCAGAGGTCATCGATCTTTAGGTTCTTTACGGCGCGAACAGATGATGCGAAAGTATCTAGAAACTTCTCTAAGTTTTGATCGTTACATGCCGTAATGGATTTCAAATCAAACATCTGATCCAAATATGCGTTAGCTACCGATCTTTTATCCTCATACTTAGCTTTCAAAGTATTTAAAATTAAATTATAATTTTCGGCACTAAACGTAATTCCAGCGCAAACGGTTATAGCTTTACCAGTTAATTTTTCAACGAGATAATGCAATTTTTCGTGATCTGTTAACGAAACGTTCTTATCTATTGTATTCTCAAAACTATCTATAAATAAACACCAATTGCGGATGTTACCATCAAATTCGGGTATTTGAATTGGTGGCAACTTAGGTCGGTCGCGAGTGGGATTGGGTCGGTCAGACGGTTTCTCCAAACTCCTAGCGACGCGTTTGATACGACAATACAAATCGTCAAACGACGACAAGGCCTGATAACTCACTGAGTAATCGGGATTTAAATCTAACTCTAAAACGTTGATGTCATGTACTAAGGATTCGAAATCCGCGCGTAAACTATCCAAGTTTTCTATAGAACACAAGAACGAATCTCTAATAGCCAAATCAGAGGTATTAATTGCATTATCACAAATCGATTGTACGCGAGAGTAAATCATTTCTCTTTTAGCGTATAAAAGTTTCAATTGAACTTTACTATCGGTACTACCAACCTTTGGGGACATTTTTACAACTAAATATCAAACTAAAGTGCGGTAAACAACAAATGAACTAACTTAATCTTAGCGGTATAGAACAGCGACGCGGCGCGAACGATATTCCGTAGGTAGGTAGGTACTTATAACTGCGAGTGCAAGTTTGAACAAAACGCGCATAACAACAACCAGATCGTACCTACGCGAGCTAGATCGCTGTCTAGGTTCAACTATTATTTCAGGGATTAAGTATTGCGTAATATCTATTCAAATTAAAATACTTTCGTATGAATTTGAATGAAATGCGAGCGAGGTATAACCGCGTACCTACCTATGTAGGTATTAGGTAAATACGATGCGAACTAGCGGCGAACGGACAACTTAGAAATTGAAATAGCCAAATGCGTTAGGTATTACACTGTGCCTATGCACTAGGGTGTCTAGGATACCTAAGATCTAAA
Organism: Eilema griseolum; assembly: GCA_963662185.1. Classification (NCBI taxonomy): domain Eukaryota; kingdom Metazoa; phylum Arthropoda; class Insecta; order Lepidoptera; family Erebidae; genus Eilema; species Eilema griseolum. The sequence continues at coordinate 27,140,322 of OY759241.1, forward strand.
CCTAAATGCCTAGATGCGGGGTCTTCTACTAAAATAACTAGGTATTTAGGTGCGGTGCGTTTATTCCCTATGGAATAAATAACAAAATGCGAACTACGACTAAGGATCGATACGATAAGAGAAATGCGAGCGAGGTATAACCGCGTACCTACCTATGTAGGTATTAGGTAAATACGATGCGAACTAGCGGCGAACGGACAACTCAGAAATTGAAATAGCCAAATGCGTTAGTTATTACACTGTGCCTATGCACTAGGGTGTCTAGGATACCTAAGATCTAAACCTAAATGCCTAGATGCGGGGTTTTCTACTAAAATAACTAGGTATTTAGGTGCGGTGCGTTTATTCCCTATGGAATAAATAACAAAATGCGAACTACGACTAAGGATCCGGTGAGTGGACCAAAAAGAATGGTGGCGCAATTCTCGCCACGTGAGCTAGTGGACTGTATTTTGCGGGGGAGAAGCTAAATGTTTCATATGACACTTTACACAACAAACAAGATAGATGATCGGGTTGCCGCGGAGGTGGTTTAGGCAGTGAATGCAACCCAAGAAATTAGGAGAGGATGCACTAACCTTTATGACGCCACGTGCTGTCGGAGCCGGTGCACTGGTCTTCTCTTCCTGGCTCAGGAGCTGCTGCCCACATCACTAAATCACTTGAGGGACACACGACAGGCACAATCCGATCAGTAAAGGTCTATGAAAGCGGTTAAAATCCAACAAATATTATTCATTTCTGAGAGTCGCGCGCGCCGCCGCCATTGCTGATTCTAGTTCAAAGCGCAAGTCAAGATGCGGCTATTTTGACAATTGAGCGGGGCGAAAACTATTGCTATCTCACTTTAAAGGTAGTGCGGGAGGGAGATGGGTACAGGAAGCGTGTGTTCAGTGTCAATGATTTGAATTACTACTATTGAGCGAAAAAAAAATACAAATTCTACTATCGGCGCAACCAAAGGCAAATATGCTAAATTTGTTATGTATAAAAAATTATGCATAAATATCATTAGTCTCAATTACCATATTATGCCAAAATATTTTATAGTTTTTTTTATGCAAATGGATAATGAACCATTCTTCAATAACTCAAAACCTCTGTCTCTTTCTCCTTCGATCGTGCTGAAATTTGAGCTATATATATTGTATGTATATCACATTCATTTTTTTGTGTCTCATAAATCACGGGGCGATGTAGTCGCAAAGATGACAAAGCCCTTCAATGATTACAAATAAAAAGTTCAAATTGGAGACCTTTTCAGGTCGGTAGATGGCACTGCAACCGGGTTATAGGGTTTTTTTTAAAAGGGTACTCAAAGGCGATCGCGCGTCGCTACTATTACACATGTATACGCAAGGTACAGTAAGATACACAAAGTAACTTTATCAAATGTAAAGATGCTACATAATCCACATAATAGGTGCCTTTTTTATTACGAGTTGATCACAAATGCTACAAATTTTCAAAGACATATTTCATTACCTAAATCTAAAGCAGGGCAAGTTGGCGAGAGTTTTAAATTTAAAATACACAATGTCTCGATAGTTCTCGGCTCAACGTTTTTGATCTCAACTCGCTGAAAAAGTTTACAAACAAACTTGCGAAGTTTTATTTAATCTAAATTGCGATCGAAGTATGCAGGGCGTAATTGAGTTTAAAATTTTTATGTTCAACAGTTTGTTGAAACAGCTGATTGTACAGGGGTAAAAGGTCTCTTGAATGTTAAGCGAATTTTGAGTGGTTGTTTTAGTTTTTAACTTATTTTTTATGGCAAGCAATAGGTATAATTTATACATATTTCAAATGTGCTATTAAAGCCTTTTCAGTTGATACCAAACACGACATACTTATCTCAAATTTTTTTTTTTTGACACGGTACTTTGATGACCGCTAGAGGGCGCCACAATATATTCACTGATATATTATATAGTCTTCTAATGACACTTCTAATGATACCTCATTTGTGCAGTTCTAATAAGTGGTAGAGGAGCTATGAGGTAACAGATGAACCTATATACGTACATAAATGACCTGTCAACATCATAACCCTCCTTTTGCTTCGCCGTAGTCGGATAATATAAATAGGGGGCATTACCCGTGGAATCAAGCTGGAACCCTAAGTGTTCTACCAGGTACTCTAACGTGTAATACCTTGAAAATAGCTTACAGAGCCATGTTTAAGATTCATTTCGCTAAAAAGTCCTAAAGGAAAACAGGCTTAATTGCTTAATCATGATACCTGTTCATACCCGTGCCAACATGCTTTACTGTCAAATCAACCTCAGTGCACGTAATGGGGGGGTCAGACGGTAGTCACTCGCCTAAGAGCCAACATATCAATCAAAAACTTGGACCAGTTGCGTCCAAGTTTTCGATTGAGATGTTATCTATATCGCCTAATAATGACATCAAACTGTAATGCAAACTTTTTTTAATGAGGCGATTTCCTTTTATAATAAAGCACAATCAAGTAATACACTCATACAAAAGTGGAACAATTTTAATACAGTTTGTATTAAAATTGTGTCATACATCAAATTACCTGACATTAAAGCTTCCATTAACTTTTCCGGGACAACATTATTTGGATTGGTAAGCATAACTTAACTAGCTTGTGTTGTGCAATCTAGAATGCGGATAAACATTCTTAAATACTTTTTTGTAAATACATACATATTATACCTACATTAGAAACACCCAGACCACTGCAAATGCCCATATTCATGTAAACAATTTGCAAAGAGCGGGGATCGAACCCGCGCCTCCTGAGTGGCAATCGCGTTCACTACCACCACGCCACAGAGGTTGTAGAGCTTACAGCATACATACTCGTACATACATACAGTCACGCCTTTTTCCCAGTGGGGTATATGTGTTCCGGGACAGGGAAAAACGCAGATTACACGATGTAAAGAGATCGATTCAGAAGTATTCCATCGAGTTCGTGTCCTATCGTCCATTTAGAGCACGTTCGACATTGGGAGCATGTGTCACAACACATTTATAACGAGGGAGGATCTTGACAAATGTTACATTGTTTCAACGGTCCGATGATATTGCAAACGGAACGAATGAGATGTTTACGACAGATGCCTCGATGGAGTAGGTAGAGTGCTAGCATCTACAGTTTGTTACGGCTTTTGGATTTTCATTTCTTCTCTCTAGTGCAGGCTTTTTATCGAGGTTAAATGATTCGATACAAACGCAAACTTAAGAGCCATGTGCCTAGGCTCCAAAGTGTAAATTAAGCTTTGGATGCAACCCGGATTATCACTGAGGTGATAATGATAATTGCGATGGTTTTATTATAAAGGGTACAGTGACTACACCTTTCGTATATCGGTAGAAAGATTATTATAATTGTGTGAGCCTTTTTCCAACTCGGTTGTCTTTATAATCTGACTAAGATGCGGCTAAACTTCAATATTTTGTGTGAAGCGACTGCTATCTGACCTTCACAACGAGTTGGCGATAAATTTCTGTACTTATACGGGAAGTCGGACATTTAAGGGATCCATCTGCCCGTAACGACTGCCATAGATGTTCGTATGACAACCGGGACCGATGGTTTAACGTGCTCGCTGAGGCACGACCAGACTAATGCAAATGCCTTAATCATGCATACAAATATTTGCATTTAATGGGAATCGAACCCGCGCCTCCTGCATTTCATTTACTATCGCCACGCCAGAGAGGCAAAGTTTTTTTTTATACCACTTTGTTGGCAGACAAGCACACGGCCCACCTGATGGGAAGCGGTTACCGTGGCCTATGGACGTATGCAACACCAGGGATGTCACACTCGCGCTGCCAACCATGAAGAAACCTTCTGATGCCCCTCATGAAGAACCCCATATTGTAGGCGCTTGAGAAAACCGCAGCAGGGAGGTCATTTCACAGCTTGAGTGTGCGTGGGATGAAGTTTCTTTCATACCGCACAGTGCGCACCGTCTCTGGTCGTAATGTGTAAGGATGAATTTCCTGCCTATGGCGCGAGGTGCGATGATAGAATGTAGCTACGGGCATCATGTCAAACAATTCATCTGAGCACAAACCATTGTATAGGCGGTAGAACACACACAGTGAGACAAAATCCCTCCTAAGGCTAAGAGGTTCCACACTACCTGTGCTTATGGGATTGTCAACCAGCCTCAAAGCCTATCTTTGCACTGAGTCGAAGGGGTCAAGCTGATATGTAGGTGCTCCAGCAAAATGGTGACAGCAGAACTCCATGTGTGGCCTGACCTGTGCCTTATAAAGAAGGAGTTACTGCCCCGCAGTGAAGTACTGCTTCGCCCTGTTGAGCACTCCGAGTTTTCTTGACGCCAACTTAACCTTGTCCTGCAAATGACTTCGGTATTGGACGTCCCTGGAGATATCGACACCAAGGATCCCGATACTCGAGGAGATGGTAAGCGGTGTGCCCAGGAATTGCGGCGTTACAATGAATGGGGTTTTCTTAGCGGTGAATACACGTACTTGTGTCTTGTGAGGTTGAATTGGGTCTTTTATGTACTTACTTAATATAATTATCATCATCATCATGTCAGCTACACATAGTCCACTGCTGAACATAGGCCTCTTCCACAGACTTCCAGAATGACCGATCTAAAGCATCCCGCATCCAGCGCTTCCCGGCGACCTTCATGAGGTCGTCCTTCCACCTGGCCGTTGGGCGTCCTACACTGTTTGCCCGTACGCGGTCGCCATTCCAGAACTTTATTGCTCCATCAGCCATCTGTTCTGCGCGCTATGTGTCCCGCCCATTGCCACTTCAACGAGCTAATCCGCTGGGTTACGTCGGTTACTTTTGTTCTCCTACGGATATCATCATTTCTGACGCGATCACGTCAGGAAATACCTAGCATAGCCCTCTCCATAGCTCGTTGAGCGACTTTGAGCTTTTTCAGGAGACCTATAGTGAGGGACCACGTTTCAGATCCGTAAGTCATCACTGGTAACACACATTGGTTAAAGACTTTCGACTTCAGGCACTGTGGTATGTCGGACGAGAAGACATCTTGTAGCCTCCCGAACGCTGCCCAGCCGAGTCGGATTCGTCCATGTAGCTCGTCCTCGAAGCTGGAATTTCCTACCTGAATCAGTTGACCCAAGTAGATGTACTCGTCAACAGTCTCTAAGACTGAGTCCCCAACATGCACCGGTAGAGGCGCAACATGGACATTTGACATAACCTTTGTCTTGTCCATATTCATCTTAAGGCGCACCTGTTGGGATACTCTATTGAGGTCTTCAAGCATAGTGTTTAAATCTTCCAGCGACTCTGCCATAATGACAATATCATCGGCAAACCGAAGGTGAGTGATATACTCGCTGTTTATGTTGATGCCACGTCCTTTCCAGTTCAGTAGCTTGAAGACGTCTTCCAAGGCGGCGGTAAACAGTTTCGGAGAGAAAACGTCTCCCTGTCTAACGCCCCTTTTCATTGGGATTTACTTCGTGCTCTGTTCCTGTACTCGGAACGACATAGTGGCGTTCAGGTATAAGCACTTCAACACTTCAATATACCGGTGATCTATCCTGCATCGCTGGAGAGACCGTAGCACGGCCCATATTTCGATCGAAGCGAAGGCTTTCTCATAGTCCACGAATCCTAAGCAGAGGGGCCGGTTATACTCTTTAGTCTTCTGTATAACCTGCCGCAGCGTGTGGATGTGGTCTATGGTACTGTAGCCTTTTCAGAATCCAGCTTGTTCAGGTGATTGGAAGTCATCAAGCCTGTTAATTGATTCGTAATAACCCTCGAAAACAGCTTGTAAATGTGGTTCAGGAGCGCGATGGGCCTATAATTCTTCAACAAAGTATTATCGTCTTTCTTGAAGAATAGGACCACCACGCCCCCGTACCACGCTTCCGGCGTTGTGCCCTCGTGAAGGACGGAATTAAAGAGTCTCCGAAGGACCCTTAGTACCGGCGTTCCGCCTGCCTTCAGAAGTTCTGCTGTAACTCCGTCCTCATCCGCCGCTTTGTTATTCTTCATCTGTTTATGTGCCATCCTAATCTCGTACAGGCTGATGTCCGGGATGTCTTCGGTATGATGTCGGGTAAGCTTGGCTCTTGGATCTCTAACCATGTCAACGGGCTGTTTAGCAGATGTATATAGCTACCCATAAAACCTTTCGACCTCCCTAAGTACCACTACCGTTGTCGTTGCCATGCTGCCATCCTCTGTCTTTAGCTTCGTCAACTGGCTTTGTCGAACGGACGCATTTCTAGTAAACACTTTGGAGTCTTTGTTTCGCTCTATTGTATCTTTAATGTTTTTAGTATTATGGGACCGAATGTCGTATCGCAAGGATTTCTGTATGCGTCTGTTGAGCTGCCTATATGCCTCAGCATCGACGGAGGTCTGTAGCGGCATAGATCGACGTTTGATCATGAGATCAAGGGTCTGGGTCGAGATCTTCTGAGGCTTTTGTTTATGGCGAGACCCAAAGAATTTAGATCCCACCGTTTGGACAGCTTCTACCAGCACGTTGTTAACCTCGTCCACTGAAATGCGATCTCTCTCTGCGATGCAGATAGTCGAAACAATTGGATAGTTCAAGTTGAAAGCTCTCGGAGTCCTGGACATCGGCATGTGACAGTCTGAGTGTTGACTTCATCAGACGTGACCTTTCTAGTCTAGGGTTGATATTCAATGTGGCCCTTACGATACGGTGATCGCTAACGGTTTTTACACGGCTGATCACAGAGACATCATTGAATATTTGTCTCTTTGTCGTCAAGATGTAGTCAATCTCATATGCCATGTTTGCGGGGCTCAGCCAGGTCCACTTTCTCTGGGGTGGCTTTTTGAAGAAAGAGTTCATCGCGAAGAGACCCTTCTTCTCCATAAAGCCCGCCAGCATATGGCCCCGGTCATTTTGCTGCCCATATCCAAAAGGCCCCACTCTCAACTCCCCATCGCTTCGTCCGCCCAGTCTCGCGTTGAAGTCCCCCATAACAACAGTGAAATAGGTTTTGGAAGCATGTATGGCCCTACTTATGTCCTCATATACTTCCTCAACCTCTTCATCGAAGTATGACTTGGTGGGCATGTACACCTGGATGACCTTCAACAAGTATCTTTTGGATACTCGGAGTATCAGGTATACCACCCGACTCGAGATACTCTCGATGGATATGACGTTGTTAATAAGGGACCTGTGGACGAGGAACCCGACACCATGCAGTGACTTTCTATCCCTCCCGGTGGTATAGTAGGTGGCCGGATTTCAGGGTTGTCGTGCCTTCCCCCGCTCTTCGTACTTCGGACAACCCCACAATGTCCCAGTGCAAACTATAAATTTCCTCTTCCACCTCGAGCAGCTTCTCGTCAGTCCTCATCGGGCTAACGTTGTGCGTTACCTGAGCCATTTTTCGTTTGAGGTGGTAGCCGAATGTCTGCCGGGGATTCCCCACCTTGATTGCCCCACCGTTACCATGACCGCTACCGGAGCCAGGAATAGCGGGGCTGCCGGGGACTAGGGGCCTGGTCTTTTTCTCTGTGTCCATTTGGCGGTTTTGCCATACTCGCCACGCTTGGCAAACAGGTTGGCGAGCGCGGTATTAAGTAAGGATATATTATATCATTATGCTATATTTATATGAGTTGCCTTGTTTGCAGCCCTCCACAGTAACAAGCCCGCACACTGTACATTATGACAATCAACGCACAGTTAACAGTTATTCAATTATGTAAATGCGCTACCGACTGCAGCTCCGCGCGCCGACAGTAATATAACATCATAATATGTGAATTCAACCCACTTCCCCCCCCCCCCCTCTCATCACCACACAGCCAGATTCACCACCACATTTCACGTACAACTTAATTTTTGATTATTCGACGTATTGCTATACTATTGAGGTACCTCGAGACAAATCTCGGACCTAAAGTGTGCTTAAAATGTGTCCTATGCACACTGTAGGTGCTTCTTGGGTGTCTTGAGGATAGCACGGGGTGCTACGGCAGTTGAAGAGCTCCATTTCACCATGCATAGGTTATTAAAACTTTAATTTGGAACTAAAACTCGACTACTGAAAAAGTCACGCTCTAAAAAATATTAAACAAGAAAATATCAAGGATAGCCGTGGTCGTATGTCACTTTTCTCTAGAATGTTTTGTTAGACTAAGTGGCATACGACCACGGCTATCCTTGATATTTTCTTGTTTAATATTTTTTAGTAGTTGGGTCCTAGTTTTAAACTTATTTTTTTATTTGTATTGTTTTGGGACAAACAATAGATATATACATATTTGAAATGTGCTAATTAAGCCCTTTTAGTTGATACCAAACACGACATATTTATCTCAATTTTATTTTTTAACACTGTACTTTATGACCGCTAGAGTGCACCACAATAGATTCAGTATAGCTAGCGGATGACTAAGACGCTCCTAACGATACCTCATTTGTCTAGTTCTAATTAGTGGTTGAGGAGCTATGAGTGAACAGATGAACCTACATAATTACATACATAGTCTGTCAAAATCATAACCCTTCTTTTGCTTCGCCGTAGTCGGGTAAAAAATAATACACGAACACGCGCACTTCGTTTATCTCGTCACTTGGCCCCAAGATATGTATCCCGAGATTTTTTCAATTTGATTACACCTCAAATCGTTTATTGTTACGACAGTATCAATATCAATAATCTCAAAACACTACAATATAGGCTCCAAAACAAAATCAGTTTTCAATTCTTTAATATACCTATATCAAAGTCGTCTAAATACAAAATGACTTCTTCCAACTAAGCTTCCAAGCTCCTTACAATAAAACTGAATCGTCTCTTCAAAGGCCCTTCAAGAACGCCCTCAAATTACACAGATGCTGTATTAGGCTGAGAGTAAATAAAAAGAATAAATAAATACAGTTTACCGGAGTTAATGGAGGGTGTAATGAAGCGGCTATTTTCTTTGCCGAGCCGTTGCCGAGCCGCTGTTGTGACGTAGACGGCCCGACTGATCAGCGAACTAATGATAACAATTTAATCCGGAGTAGAAACGAATTTAGGTACTCTGTAGCATCTGGGTACATAAAATATGTAACGTTTTATATAGCTACAGGCATTCTACACTAGATTCGTGTTTTTAATATATTTTTTTTATAATTACCCATTAATATTAAATACCAGAATAATTGCGTTACAACGATTAATTCACACGCTAATTCAAACGTTGGTTTATATTTACTTAAATAAATAATTAATATTCTACGACATTATTATACAGCGCAATCACAGGTCACTTATGTTTACGTGAAGATTGCGATCTAAAGTACGGATAAACATCCTTAGACATATTTTTTGTTAGTGAATAGTTAAATTTTATACATAACAACACCCGGACCTAATATAAATACATATAAATATATACATTGGGTCGGAATCAAAGCCTCGATCTTTGACTTAGCAATTGATCGTTCTACCGCTTAAATAGTTATGTTAGTTTGAATTGTACCAGTATGATATTGTTGTCTTTTGTCATAAATTAAAACTAAAAAGTTAGCTTAAATGAAAACTGTAAATGAACCTCGAATATCAGGTATTGTTGGTATTTGAAGGCAAAGTGTGCATAGGTATAGAATATTCTTCATGCATAAGGGATCGTCAAAATCTGTACATATTAAAAATGTGTTTCTTTTTTTCGTGAATCCAAAACAGTAGTTAGTGCCTTGCGTACACCTAATACAAACATCAAAGTATCCCATTCTCAATTTTATTTCGTTTCCTTCAATAATTATATGGCACAAATATGACGAAAACAGTATTTTAAAGAAATACGCACAGGACGGAATACATTTTTTTGTGTATTATTTTGCCATAATAAGGTGAACCTTCCAGTCCTTTGAGATCCCATCTCTAAGATATTTATCTTGAATATTATAAAAAGCTTGGAAATCAAACCGTAAAACCGTAAACCACTCTGTTCTGTTTAAATTTAACTGTTCTTCCACCAGAATCAGAGTGCACACTAAATATTTTTACCCTGTAATAAAAATTACTCGCCCCAAAAGTACCTGTAATCAACTCTGCAATGTAGGCTACAAAACGAAATGAAAATTTAATTCCTCAACCTTTATAATTTAGTGCCTCTGTACTCGAGCCGGTATGTTGACAAAAAATATATTTTGGCAAGATTAAATCGGTCACTTACACCGAGGGGTTACAGCCTCCAGTGCTGGCCTCTGCAGTTTGAATAACTAATCATCGCATCGCATGACATTCTACGGACCTACTGTACGAATTAACGTTTTATAAGAATTAAAAAAATAAATTCATTTATTTCAGCTCATTATTATTAAAATGATTTAAATTGAGCAGTCCAAATGGGGAAGTACCCCCGCCCTACAGAATACTTGAAACTTCAAATGTATTTATTTGCGGAAATGGGTATTACGAGTACAATAGATGTTCACAAAATACAAAATTTGATCAGCCATATTCCGCGGCATAATACCGCGGCCATTATAATCTCGTGTAGTGTTCCCGAAGTAGCCAGGGCTCTGGAGAGTTTTTGTGCTGTCAGCGGGAAGACAAAAGGCTTTTCTCCTGCTCTGTCTTCTACATTGACGGCATAGAAACTCTTTGTTCCTACATGGTCGGCAGAAATTCAATGAAATTTTCACAGATGATGTATTTTTCATGATGTATTCTACTTTCACGTTTTTCCAATCTTAATCGAGATGTTATATTTCTGTTGCCAAACAGTAACAACAACACTAAAAACGGTATACAATCAATAGACTAAAAACAATTAACAAACTTTCATTTGACAAACATCGTTTGACAAAATTATACTTGGTAAACTTATCATTTTACAAATTATTGTTAGTAAACTACTCAATAGACAAAATATTCACTTGAAAAAATTTCATTTTAAGGCATAATAATAACAAACATCATTTCATAAATTGATTATTCCAGATTAGGCCAGTACTGAATTCTACTTATTTCGCTTAGTTAAGACAGTGTGTATTTTTTCAAATGTCAAAACATCTATGGAATTAGTATTAGTAGCTACATAACTACAACTTACTAAGAAATTGATCTACAGACATGATTTAGACAAATGAACATTTTGAAAAAAATTTTTAGCAATTGAAAGATTTCTTAAGTAATATGTTTGCGAAGTGAAAGTTTGTCTAATGATTAGTTTTTCAAACGTTGTTTGTAAAATGAAGTTTTTTGTTAAACAATAGGAAACAATAATTCTAAGGCAACCAAATATGCTCAGAACTTATTAACTAACTAACTAACTACTTAGGTATGGATGTTCGCTGCAACCTGAATAACAAAAATTACATCGAAAGTATCATCAAAACAGCCTCACAAAAACTCGGAGTCCTGAACAGAGTGAGACGATTTTTCACGCCAGAGCAGCGGTGTCTTCTATAAAAGACACAAATTCGCTCCTGTGTGGAATACTGCTCGCATCTCTGGGATGGTTCAGGAAAGTACTTACTAGATGCTCTCGACAGGTTGCAGCGACGTGCGGTCCGCATAATTGGGAATCCCGAGGTCACGAACACCCTAGAACCTTTACAGATGCGTAGAGATGTTGCGTCCATGGCTGTATTTTACCGTCTGTACCATGGGGCGTGTTCTGATGAGCTCTTCCAATTAGTCCCACCCTCCCCTTTCTTACACAGGACAACACGTGCAGGTCTCAGATGTCATCAGCACACGGTGTAAAACATCCGATCAAGAACCAAGTGGTTCGGAGACCCTTTTCTCTGTCGCAACATTAAAGCCTGGAATTCATTACCAGCTCACGTGCTTCCTTCTTCCTACAGTCTCGGGTGCTTTAAGCGGGGCGTGAAAAAGCATATGATGAGGACGTCAAGCTGAGTGTCACCAATGTCACACGGTATGTGTAATTACCCTCTTTTCTGGGACTTTGCCTTCAGCTTACCATCAGGCAAGGCGAAGTCCAATTGACGTGTCCTATCTAAAAAAATAAATAAAAAAATAAGCATAGTCTTTTGTTTCTGTAATACTTAAGTCCTACCTATTTATTACCAGGGCTACGTAATTAGAATACTTGCCGTCTCTTTGTCAACATTTCAGTAGATACCTACATTAAATATCAGCAATATGAAAATACTTCTCCTGAGATCAAAAGTCGGTTGTGTACAACAATGGGGCCTTAACTTACAAAGGCGCACAAATCAGCGGCATAATATTGAACATTTCCATCGTCATTCATTTCCCTACCGTGTGTCTTTTTGCAATTTACCGGGTTTAATAAAAAGCTGGGAACCGTGAAAAGGTCACAATTAATTCTGCTGTGTCTCTCGAGTTTTGAAACTAATACCTATTGTGGAAGTTCGACCGCATCGAGTCACACTCAACAGCGCACAAAAAGCATCTCTGTTGTAATTGCTTAAATCCAAACTATTTGAACTATATGCTATCTGCTTGTTTTGTGTGGGTTTGATTTGTATCTACACATAATGGGCCCACACTTGTCATTTGCATTAAACTGTAAATTATTGGTAGTAAATCAATCCTTCACCCACGTAATATATAGCTATTCCTAGATATCTCTCAGCTCACTTCTCCTAAAATGTTTCTACATACAAAATTGGTACACTTTATTAACAAAAATAAACATTGAGCTTTTCTGTGCTTCAAAACATTTATTTTATGCAAAAATAAATGTATTTCAGATGTTCCTTTGAAATTTCGGTTCAATTTATTGTAGGTTACCAAATAACACTTATATGCATCATAATTCATGCTTCTACATTTACAGACAGATTCACAACGTAATAGCTATAAAAAAACTCTGGCAAAAATAGCTCATGATTACAATGTTTACACACTTATTAATTGTTACTAATATACCGCCCTCACAGAGTGACAACGTAATTATATTATAAAGTAAACTTGACTAAAAGTACGACAATGACCTATTACCACAGGTAATGTAGAACTGTTGCCTATACCATGTCAATCTATTTATGTGTTAACAGTTCACTCAAATGAATTGTATCAGCTTATTAGTACAGCACTATTGCCGAGACATCCTCGCGATCTCGGTCGCGTTATAGATACCTTCTAACGTTACACTCGCCCGTCCGAGTAATCTCTTCATTACACCATTCATTAAGTCGCCTAAACTGTAGGCAGTCGCCTCGCGGGGAACCTGTAGCTTTCCACAACATTTATTTGATTTAGAAGGGTAGGCAGGATAACACAGATTGTGTGGGAGTGATCGGGAGAGCTTTTAACTAAGCCCTCTGAGATCAATTGGGACTGATGGCGCACCGTGGGAGGCTTTTATTTCTTAAAATACTGAGGACAACTGGTTATTAATGTATTTTATTACAAATATTGTTGTTTACGATGTTACTGATAGTTTACAAGAATATTACTTGTGAAATAAAACAAATTTTAATGGATTCTGTTGTGATTAATACTATTACCTACTGCTCTTTATTGAAGTTTAAATTTATTTAAACATATTGGAAAATTGTTTAATTCCGCCCCCCCCCCCCCTCCCTACCAGGTTTTTAATCCTTTGAAGGTTGTCAAAGGAAAATGGTGTAGGTCACTTCATACAACTTCAGTTTCAAATTGTCCAGACATCATTTCTGGAGCCCACTGTACCTACATAAAAAAGTAAAATAAATCACGATCATCATTAAAATTTGTTGTATTTTAATTGTCCTCGTTTAAATTTCACAAATACAATAACTTCGCGATGTGTCAAACATCGCCTCAAAGTCATGACCCTTATTTTAAGTTGAGATCATAAATCACTTAAAGTATCTCTTCACACATAATAACCTGCCTCATTATAGACGCAATGAACTTCAAGACGGTGTTGGGAAACTTGTTAGATGTGATTAATGATGTCTTCAAATTGCCATATGAATTCATATGTTACAGTATTTAAGGACCATACTATAATAAAAGGTTAATTATCTATTAGGATATTAATACAAGTACGTGGAGAAATGGCTATCTGCTGTCAGGTTTGAAATAATTTAGCATTTTGGCTCCATTCATATGGCGTCTCTCGTTTTTCCTCGTCCTAACAGTCAATAAATTTTCGCCCTCTATGAAGCCTGTCCTGAGAATGGCATGAAGAGTTACACTCTAGATCACATAAACAGACTCAAGATGGCAGTAAGGTGTATCTCGCTCGCCTTTTGTATTCGAGGAAGTTCTGCTGAAGTTGTACCCAAAATTTGAGAATAATAAAATTTTAGTCCGACACAGCTCTTCCTTTTACTCACTATATATATAGAACTATATCTCAGCACAGGCTGAATTTTTAAAAGTTTGTATCGGTAATAGTACCTATCAGCCAATTCATTCATTATACGGCATTCCTTCAAGTGCACTGTTTCAGTTAGTTCATAGCTACTTCACAAAACGTGTTTATATTTTTCCTAAGCTTCTTTAACTTTCGTAAAAAACGTTGTAACTTTTTGTAAAGATCACTTAGTACACTTGCATATTTTTTAAAAAATAGCACTTCAACGTTTTGCGAGCTCCGTCGAAAACTTTATATTTGTTTTTCAGGTTGAAGAATGTTGCCATTTTACTCGTAGATAATAGCTTTTTTTTAGATAAAACGCACACATGATGTGTTGTGTTGTACCAAAATAATAGCCAATTTTCCTATCGAATTAATTAAACTATAACTACTGAATCAATGATTCTGATAATACTTTTTTAACTGGAACATCTGCAAAGAAAATTTAATAAAAGAAACGTATTTTTCGATTTTATGTGCAAGTTGATAATATTAGTAAAATTACCAATATTTTTAATATTCATTATAATTAACCCTTCAACTATTTTTGTTACACATGTTTAAGTCTTAAGGTTCAACCATGCACCTACTTATGTACTTCTTCTTATTCTTTGTGTCAATGGCAACAATGTAAAATAGCTGAACCTCGGTGACATTGACTGCACCTTCCAACGTTTCATTCGGGTCGGCAATTGTACTTATCTACTTATATGTACTATGAAAATATTTCACAAATTGTATGGCTGCCAAAAAAATATTGACGTAATCCCAAGTTACATCTAACTTGAACTGAAACTATAAAGTTTATGTGCTATATTTCACTTTTGTTGCGGTTAATAAATCTCGGAACATGCGCGCAGAATCACACAACTTCCAACCAGCGAACAGCGGACCATTCATAGTTTGTCGATCTCAACTTCACTAAGTGTCTTTTGCTGGTTTGCTTTTGGGTAGGTATATGAATAATAATTGTACAAAAGTTTAACTCGAACATTAGAAACCTTTTTAGACTAATGTAAAATAAACCTTTTTCACTCGAAGGAGGAATATGAACATTACTACTCTTCAAAAAATAAAATTTTAGAGCGACGCGGCAACGACAATAGCGTAAATAGCATAGACACTTTTTATAGAATATTTTGTAAGATTACTAATATTCCTAGTATTGTTTGTAAATAGCCCAAAAAGCCCGCTAAGTTTCTTGCCGGAGACATCACAGGTCTGGGCCGCGTTGGATGCGAAGCTCCGCTGCACTGTTTCAGGTGTGCAGCGGGGGGCAAACCGGCCGACCATAGGGTTGGCAGCAAGGCCTGCACCGGGGGGGAGCCGAAGCCGCAAGGCGGGGGCTCCACCCAAAGTTCGCGGCGGGATGCGGAGATGGTTCCATAATGGATCCCCAGCTCCGCATCCTGCAGGCGAACGTGGGCCACGGTGCCGATGCTCAGGGTCTTCTGCTCCAGAGCATGGCACAGTGGTCCATACACGTCGCCGCTGTCGCCGATCCGTACACTCACCGGCCCCTTGGGCCTGCCTGGGTGGTCGACCTGGACGGGTCGGCGGCACTGGTGTACAACGCCGCTATGGGTGCCCCCCCCCCTGTTGTCGTGGCAAGGGAGCATGGCATCGTAGCGGCGCGTGTGGGGGAGATTGCGGTCGTGGCCGTCTATTTCACGCCGAGCCTACACCGACGCATAGGGGAGTACCGGCAGTCGCTGGAGCGACTGACCGACGTCGTCAACGCCTGTCATCCTCACCCGGTTCTTGTGCTCGGGGACTTCAACGCCTGGTCAGTGACCTGGGGGTCCCGGCACACGAACCCACGAGGTAGGGCTCTGGAGAGCTGGGCCGCTAATCACGGTCTAGTTCTCCAGAATCGCGGGGCCGAAGCCACGTTCGTGACCGCGGAGCGCAGTTCGATTATCGACCTATCGTTCGCAGGCGCTTCGCTGTCGCACCGTGTGCGGGACTGGCGTGTTGTTGTGGGGGTGGAGACACTGGCGGATCACCGATACGTTCGGTTTGATGTCTCCCCCCCCGCGGGTGATGCGCCGGTCATACCGGCCCCACGCGAGCCACGCTGGGTGCTTGGGAGACTGAATCGGGAGGTCCTCCTGGAGGCCGCCATCATACAGGCCTGGGCCATTGCGCCGGACAGGCCTGTCGATATCGACGATGAGGCGGTGTGGTTCCGGGAGGCCATGACTCGTGTCTGCGATGCGGGTATGCCTAGGGCACCACCCTATAGTCCGAGGCGTCGGGTCTACTGGTGGTCTGCGGAGATCGCGAGGCTACGGCAGGCCTGCGTGATCGCGCACCGCCGGTGGACCAGACTCCGTAGGAGGCGTAGCCGAACCGCAGATACGGAGCCCCGAGTGGCGGAGCTTCATGTGGGATACAGGGAGGCCAGAGATGCCCTCCGAGCGGAGATTAAGCGGGCGAAAGCCGCGGCTTATAAGGAGCTCATGGAGACGCTGGAGCGGGACCCATGGGGGCGGCCTTACCTTATGGTAAGAGGAAAGCTGCGCCCCCGGGCCCCGCCGCTGACCCGGGTTCTCCAGCCAGCTCTGCTCGGTGGAGTGGTCGAGTCCCTGTTCCCGGCGCGAGCGGAACACGTTCCGCCGCAGATGACTCCGCCACCTCGGTCGCCTGTGGCGCCCAGTGTGGTAGTTGACGACGAAGTCCCCGAGGTCACTTGGGTAGAACTGGAGCTGGCGGTGCGAAGGCTTAGAGCCAAGAAGAACACCGCCCCGGGACCCGACGGCATTCCAGGCCGCGCGTGGGTCCTAGCTCTGGGAGAAGACGGTCTCGAACCCCGACTGAGAGGGTTCCTCAGCGCATGCTTGGAGCGGGGCCAGTTTCCGAAGATGTGGAAGACGGGGAAACTGGTCCTCATCCGAAAGGAGGGTCGCCCGGCGGACGAACCGTCCGGCTACCGGCCCATTGTGTTGCTCGACGAGGTGGGCAAGCTCTTTGAAAGAGTTATTGCAAAGCGCCTCGTCGAGCACCTCTCTGGTAGGGGGCCGGACCTGGCGGATGCCCAATATGGCTTCCGCCGGTGGCGGTCCACCGTGGATGCCATCATGCGCGTGAGGACTTTGGCGGAGGAGGCAGTTGCCCGGGGTGAGGTGACGTTGGCGGTGTCCTTGGACATCTCCAACGCGTTCAACACCTTGCCCTGGAGTTGCATCAGGGAGGCACTCGTGTACCACGGTGTGCCTCTCTACCTCCGCCGCATAGTCGGGGCGTACCTGACGGAGAGAGCCGTCATCTACCCAAGTGCGACCGGCGTCGGTCGGCGTGAGATGTCGTGCGGTGTTCCACAGGGATCGGTTCTCGGGCCGCTACTGTGGAACATTGGATACGACTGGGTGCTTCGCGGTGAGCTTGCGGACGGCGCCGCCGTCACGTGCTATGCGGACGACACGCTAGTGACGGCGAGCGGGGCTACACACCGCGAAGCGATCCTGAGGGCCACGACCGCGGTTGCTCAAGTCGTGGAACGGATCCGGCGGCTGGGCCTTGAGGTGGCTTTGCATAAATCCGAGGCCATGTTCTTTCATGGACCTCGGCGCACGCCACCACCAGGTTCCAGTCTCACAGTGGGAGGCACTCTCATCGGCATCAAGCCCCAGATGAAATATCTGGGGCTCGTGCTCGACGGCCGGTGGGACTTCGGGAAGCACTTCCGAAGTCTGGGCCCCAAATTGGCGGGCACAGCCAACGCTCTGGCGCGGCTACTGCCCAACCTGAGGGGCCCGGATGACTCCTGCAGGAGACTCTACGCGGGTGTCGTGCGGTCCATGGCCCTGTACGGGTGTCCCGTGTGGGCGGACACCCTGAGTGATCGGCACATGCTCCTGCTGCAGCGTCCGCAGCGGAAGTTGGCGTGCCGCATCATAAGGGGGTACCGCACGATATCCTTCAACGCGGCGAGTCTCCTCGCCGGATCCCCACCATGGATCCTGGAAGCGAGATGCCTTTCGGCGCTATACCGGTTCCGAAGGGCGGCGCGGGAGCGGGGTCACGATCCCGAGCCCGAAGAAATTCGGGCCGTGAGATCCCGGCTCCACAGGGAAATGGTGGCGGAATGGGAGAGACGACTTGGGCAACCAAGCGCAGGGCACGCCGTAGTAACGGCGGTAAGACCCATCATGGGGGAGTGGCTAGAGAGGCCACACGGCAGCCTCTCGTACCGTCTGACGCAGATGATCACCGAGCACGGATGCTTCGGAAAGTATCTGCGTCGGATGCAGAAAGAGCCAACGTCCGAGTGCCATCACTGCGACGCGAGCGAGGACTCAGGTCCGCACACGCTCACCGAGTGTCCGGCGTGGGAGACGCCGAGGCGGGAGCTTGTGGCGGCCCTGGGAGTGAGGGTTCTCACGCTCTCCACCTTGCTCGCGGCGATGGTTCGCTGCGCGGATGCGTGGGCGGCCGGCGCCTCCTTCTGCGAGCAAGTAATGCTCGTGAAGGAGGAGGCGGGGCGGGAGCGGCAGCGGGAGCGACGAAGGATCGCAAGACAAGCTGCCCGCGCACGAAGGCAACTCGGGCGTCGGAGGTCGATGAACGACCTCCGCCCCCCATGAGCGCCGGCCTGGGGGTGACAGGTGAAGCCGCCTGTCACCCTGGCAGAAGCAGGCCGCGGCGGTGACGCGCGTGGCGCGCCTCCCCGTTTCCGGGGACGAGTTGGGGACTCTGTAGTCCCCACACCCGAGAGGAGGGCCAGATCGTGAGAGATGGCCCTGGGTCGGCCGGGGTGCGAGGGATATGCCTGTCAACCTCACCTTCGGCAACCGAAACGACCCACAGACGGCGTGCGTTTTGGTCGGTTCGAGTCCGACATAACCTCCTTCACCGGCTCCGGTGGGGAGGTATCCGTGGGGATTTTGCGCACGTAAAAAAAAAAAAAAAAAAAAAAAAAGGTCTGGGCCGCGTATCGACCCGGTGCCTCGCGCGGTGTTCCACTTACTAAACAAGTCTAGCTTTTATTTTACGTTTTATAAGTTCCGTTTTCATGGTCCAAGCAAAATAAATTATTAATTCTCCCTAACTTTAATTTTAAACTAAGCTTAACTGCTTGTGTTGGAATGTAGATTCACTTCACAGACTTCACGTAACCCCTAAAATACTTTACTACTTGTAAATATTGACCGAAAAATCATAATAACTTGCTTTCACCGTTTAGTTTCTGAGTGATATTGATGGACGCACGACCTCCTAGAATTTCATAGGACAGTAATAAACACTCGGCGTCTAGCAAACCCACTAACATGTCTAACATGTTCATAACACAGCCTATAAACTATGAACGACCGAGGGGCCATTAACATACATTCAGATTCAAGTCAGCAGAACATGGATGACTGTTTTAGTAGCCTATTTAATGTATCCTTACAGTTAAGTGTTAATATCCTGAATATGATAGTTTGACAAGATTTTAAAATGTATCGGAGTTTAGGTACTCTTGGGTCGGTCGGGGTGCGCGGGATTTGTCTCAGACAATCTCATCTCCGGCAACCTGCAGCCTACACGGTCGGCGTGCGTTTTAGTCAGTTCAAGTCAGACATAACCAATAGGTGGTGGGGTTATCCGCGGGGGTTTTGTTCACATTAAAAAAAGGTACTCAAATTCGCTCAAACGGTTGAACTTATCTGGCTAAATGCAAGAACAAGGAAAAATTATAGGCTTGTATAACACATAGCTTTTATCCCTGGAGTCGGTTACCATGGGTAGCGGGAACGGGATCAGAATTCCACAAAGGCGCAGCCACGGGCTACGCCTAGTTGAATAAAACACCTGACCTTTACCATGTGACACAATCTCTTCACTAAAATAGGCCACTTCTGTGTATAATATGCTACATCTATCTAGGTACTCGAGTGGAGAGTCTTTAAATATGCATTACATCGATGCACTTTAGTGCACTTCGGAGCTGTTAACTTTGCCATTAATAAGCGGCTGGCTGCGAGAACGAGACGTGAGTAGGGCTGCCGCACTTTGGTCTGTATTTTGGGTACAATGCATTTGTTAGTAAATAGTTTCGCTACTAGGTACTTTAGAATGTATCGTAAATCGTATTCGCCCTTTCTTCAAGTAGGGCATTAGAAGGTTCCTACAGGGTCGGCAGCACGAGTGTGACGCCCCTGGTGTTGCACACGTCCTTAGTCCACGGTAACCACTTTCCATCGGGTGGGCCGTGTGCACCTAAGTAGTATAAAAATAATTCTATGTAAGAATTAGGAAGTGCTACATGATAGTGATCATACCTCAAAAACCAAATGCGTTTGCAATATGTCACGTAAAAAGTAAACACCTGTCGATATTTTTTTATGAGAAATGTTTTGGTTAGTGTGGCAGCCCTAGAGCCGCACGTGATGCCGAGCTTACAAACTATTTCCATTACAGTAAAAGTCGCGAGTCTACAGCGACAGTCTCCAGCACAACGACTGTGAACTGCAAATGGAGTTAGGATTTGCAATTATATTTGTTTTGGCATTCTTCGTTTCAACACTAACTTAGTTTAATTTAATAGTTTTAGCAGGAGTAACTTAAGTAAAAGTGTCTGGTTAGGACGCAAATGTAAAGCTTTATGAGGATGATGCTGAATATTGTAGTAGTATTTTTTATTCAAGGGAAATTCATTTCAATCATGACCTTATTAACCAATTTCCAAAAAGGAGGAGGTTCTCAATTCGATCAGTATCTTTTTTTAATATTATTATGTTTATGTATGGACACTGGATACTCTGGATTTATGATCCGATTTACGTGATTCTTTTTTAGTTTGATGCAGAATAGTTATCATTTGGTACTATAATTTTTTTATAAAATTTGCACTAGTGATTTTAATTTTATAAACATTTATGTGTGTTTTGACATGTATATTTTTAGCAGACTTCTTTATGTTCTTCGATATTTTCGTCGTTTATGAACTGATTTTATATATTCTTTTTGCATTGGGATCGGTATAAATTTCAAGGGGTTTGGACCTTGGACTCCGGAGAAACACCAGAGAACTACTCGAAATAAAATAGGAAATTGGAAATGACACGGTAGTACGATGGTCAAGGGCGTGCAAGAATTATCAAATCTTGAACTGTGGAAGCCGATTTTTTTTAAACATCACATAAGCAGACAAGCACAAGGCCCACCTGATGGAAAGGGGTTACCGTTACCTATTAACATGTCCAACACCAGAGGAGTACAGATAACAGAATTTCTTAATGATGCATGAACAGCATTAAATCGAAAATTATGGTCAGCATGTTGGACTACCCACTAAAAAGGGGGAGAAATTAATAAAATTTAAGCCGCGACGTAACTTTATTGTTGATTCTGTTTTCTTTCTCAGACTCAAACAATCATTGAAAACTTTCATTCACCTACTACTTATCTAAAAAAAAATTCTAATCCGGAGAGCACGTAAACACATTCTTGCATTTCTTGCGGTGTCGTTCAAGTTGGGCACCATTCTAAGTGCGGAATAAATAAAGTCAATTTGATGGCTTTATTACTTTAAGAGCAGGTATTAGCCAGAGCTCACTGGAGAGATTTTGTGCTGTCAGTGGGAAGACCGAAGACTTGTCCTGCTTTGTCTCTTCAAGGCAAAAAAGGCTCTTTTTCTTACAGGTTGGTAGTATAACTAGACCACGGTAATCACTTTCCATGGGGCGTGCTTGTCAGTCACCTGAGTTGTATAAAAAAACAGAAATATCGAACTCGATATAACAAACAAACTCCATAATTAATACCATTTTTTCCATTATTCATCTTGCAGTTGAGTAAATTTTTATTTCGTCATAGAGTACCTACCTACGAATAAATGATATTACTAGTACTCCTTTACTACTTGATGTAGCGTAATATCTATTTATAACATTGGAATATGGTTCGTAGAAGTCTATTCCAACTATGTAAGTGAATAAATACACTCGAGAGCAATGAATCCGGGTCACTTAAAGAATGTTAAAAATCTCGGAAACTAAAAATGATAGGTTAATGCAATAAATTGTATTTAATAGACAATGTAATACTCCTTAAATGAAAGTAAAAAAAATATGAGTCACCATACATTTTATTAACACAAAATTACATAAAGAAAAAATCTGCTGATCTCTCCTTAAAACAAAAATAGGAAACATGAAATTTTTGAACTTTATTACGATTTTCTTGAATTTTAATACTTCGTATTGCCTCCTCGTGCTTCCATTACTGCGTTTACGCGGTTTGGCATGCTGTACACCAAGTTCCTTATACGATTTTGGGGAATATTCTCCCATTCCTCTGTGAGAGCAATTTTGAGCTCACGAAGCGTGATTGGGGGAGGGTTTCGTTGTTTTACGCATCTGCCTAGCTCGTCCCAAGCATGCTCGATCGGGTTGATATCCGGGCTGCGCGCTGGCCACTCCATACGAGTAATGTTCATCTCTTGAAGGTAGTCATTCACAATCCTACCTGTATGAGGTCTGGCATTGTCATGCATAAATATAGCATCCTCACCTAAATTGACCATAAATGGACCAACGTGATCATTGAGGATTTCTTCCACATATCTTACGCTAGTTAAAGAGCCGTTTTCTATGATCACCAGCTCTGTGCGACTTTCAGAAGAAATTCCGGCCCACACAAGTACAGACCCACCACCGTAGGCTACTTTTTCTTCGATGCATGCTTGCTTGAATCTTTCCCCTGGTCTTCGATACACTCTGTGTCTTCCATCGTGCTTGTAGAGCATAAATTTTGATTCGTCGGAGAACATAACTTTTGACCAATCTTCAATACTCCAATTTACGTGGCTCTGGGCATAACTTAGTCTCGAAATACGATGCCCACGCTCCAGTTTAGGGCCGTTTGCAGGTCTAAGGGGTTTTAAGTTAGATTCAGCAAGCCGACGTCTTACTGTCCATGCACTTGGGTTACTTCCTCCGAGGCGTCGAAACTGATTGGTGAGTTCAGTTCCTGTGAGAAAGCGATTTCGAAGCATGGTGTTCACCAAGTATCGGTCTTCTCGTGCTGTGGTACACCTGGTTCTGCCCGTTCCTGGTCTGCGTAGGTTAGAACCAGTTTCTTCGTAACGTCGGAGAACTCTTTGTACTGTTGACAGCGACACACCGACAGTCCTGGCTGTATCGCGCTGACTCCGGCCGGTTTCCAGCATTGTAAGTATTCTGGTGCATTCTTCAGGCGTAAGCGACATAATTTCAGCTTGATTAATGAATATAGAGCACTATCAACATGGTTTATGTACCCACATAAATGACAGATTACAAACAAAAGCAACACCAAATGCTGTAATTTCGTAGTTCCATCTTCGAAAGTGGCCCTTTTTCAAATTTGATTTTTTTATGATATAACTTTACAATAACTAAGAAGTTTTAATACCTTCATTTAAGGAGTATTACATTGTCTATTAAATACAATTTATTGCATTAACCTAGCATTTTTAGTTTCCGAGATTTTTAGGATTCTTTAAGTGACCCGGATTCATTGCTCTCGAGTGTAGTAGCGAGTGTGCGTAATTTCCACTTGCGAGTTCAACAACTCGCTCGTGTATTTTCGCACCTGCGACGACGCGACGGCGACGTAACGATGTTGTCCAACTGCTTCCACTCTGTTCGGTTCTTCGGTCACGTGGTCACGTCGACAGTTCACTAACTGTTCGATGTTGTATCTAGTTTCGTAGTTCACGATGTCGATCTTAATATTCTGCTGCTGACAGTTATTGGGACACTTGCGATGTTATTTTAATAGTGTTTACGACTCAGTAGTTTTGGAGTTACGTACGGTTTATCCTTAGGTGATAGAATTGTCTCCAGAAAGCATAGTTCATCGTTGAACAGTAACACGAAAAATTTAAGTAGAAATTATTATTTGCAGACAAACAAGATTTATCAAAATCACGTTGTGAGGAATTTTGTAATGTACATTTTACTACTTTAAATTTTGTAATCTACATATACTGACGAAGCTTTTACCATGAGTAGCAGAAACATGTCGGAACGAAATCTTTTACTGATAGAAATATTCCTTGAAAAGCTTTACTAACATCAGTTATATGGTCAGCATCTAATCGCAATAGTTCAGGTACCTCTCTAACATCTTATAATTATAAAAATATTCATTGCTGTTGCACAATCGCCAAGTTGCTAATGAAAAAGGAACTTCATTAAAACCATGCAACATGTGCCAGCAACGTTCAGTCGCCGCGTCTGAAGACGGTCGAGATAATTGCTACTAGCAGATTAGCGCCAAGTTTTATGTCTCCGTAATGGGATGTGAAAGTTTGCGTGTTCTTGGTCATTTGTCAAACTTGGGCGAAGAGTTGGTGTTTTTTTTTGGTCGACATTATTTATATAGCATTTTGTAAATAAGTTGAGTCAGGAGATAAAAAAGTTAATGATAAGACTTGTCAAAGAAAATTACTGTTATAGGTACTTTCTATTAATAAAATAATTAATTCTAACAGTAATTACAGCAACAGGTTAGCTAGTCTACCAAAACAGAAATTTGAAATTATTTTCATAGCAATTCGTGGAATTTGTTTTTGTCGGAAACGCTCAAGCCGTTATGTAATAGAAATAATTTGTGAACTGACATTACATATAGATCTGTCAATAATCGGTTTACATGGAAATTGCGTGGAAGCGGTGGAACAGCTCAAAGTCGAGATAAAACCGTCATACCTACCGGTGAAGATACACAATGACAGCTGGCTTTAACGTTCGAAGTAACAGACATGTTTATTGTCTGTTACTCAATGGTTGGTAAAATAAAGATGAAAGGTTAAATATGAATAAAATTATTTAGTCTCTATTTCTGAATGGTAATATTCCAAGACGTATTTGCGTGATAGTTAGCTACTTATATAATGATGAAGATAAAGAAAGTATTAAGATAAAGAAACACGCGGCGCAGTCTTCTTGCCGATAGAAGTGCATACTTAGCCAAACGTTCGGTGACGATTACGTGACTTCCACAATTTTTGTTTACCCATAAAGAGCTCGAAGCACCTAAAGAAGTCTTCACTTTCAAAATGTAATAATGTAGGAGTTAAAAAAAAATGTAAATAACACGAATATGCCGCTAAGGAAATAAGAACATAATCACATATTAGTCATATTACGTAATATCGAGTGGACCTGTCTGGTGTCCCTCACAATGGGGTAACCATTACAATACCTTGTATATCTACATCCGTAAACCTTGAAAACGTTCAAACACTTCCTTTTTGGGCAGTTACGGACAATAAGTACAAAACTTTGCATCACTTCCCGGTACATTTCGTACATTTTGTTGAGAGTCTACTTACAAACAGACTAAAGGACTATTCAATCATCTCGTTTGACATCTGCGATATGGCCTATTCAACAGTTACTACAGAGTTTTCAGATCCGGGCATGTGACAGGCGCCCGGCGCCGCGCCCCACGGGGAGCGAGGGACGATATCCGGGACATACTTTGCTTACTTGTTGCGCACCGCAGCCACATTCAAGAGATGGATACAATGATATCTGTTCACACGATGTATCGATAGAACTAACCGTGGAATATACAGGAGCAGGTACCTGCTAAACCTCCGTCAATGTCACCTAACATGACCGATCATATCACACTAAATAGTGACGTGATTGGTTATAATGTTCAACAGACAACTCAATTTTAGTTAATAACCAATCGCGTTGCCTGTTATGTTTCATTCTAGTACACAATTAATCGTCCCTTGTCCTCTGATGAGAGACTGGCTACGTCTTCATAATTACGTATCTACTCGCTGTTTTCTGAGTTTTAGTGATTATTGTGGCGTTTCTAGTGTCTTTACTTATGGGATCAAATCACTTCGAATACAACTATGGAGTAATTGATAGCAACAGGAATAAGGATGCACATGAACTAAAAAGTTAGCAACTCCTTGTTTACACCTAAGTATGAAACATGTATATGACAAGTTACAATATGTCACAGGCTACAGTGTTTTATACTTGTTCTCGTTGGCTATATATACTTTGTAAACGAAAAAATGTTCGAGACAGTCTCAAAACATGTATAAAACATTATGTATTGTGATTTCTTGTGATATTGTGTGAGTTCCTATGATTGTGATGTAATAGTGTCCGATATACGGCAATAGGCTCACCACCTATTACGTGGGACCGAATACAGTTATTGGTGAAATGTTAATTCACCTCTGCCTAACCCTCCGGGGATAAAGGCGTGATTTTGTGTGTGTGTGTGTGTATTGTGATTTCATTAGGCTTCTACAAGTCCACAACAAGTTTACAACTTGTTTCTTAGTGAAAACGAAGGATTAGTAGTTTGTCTAAATAATATAGCATGTTGATATAGCAAGCCGTTCATTGTATAGTCAGCGTCACAACGATCTTATTTACAAAGACTCAAAATTATCCTAAAACCCAAGTATTAGGAGCAAGTATTGCTGTGCATTAAGGTCATTTTAAGTACTTTGTTACTATACACAGGCACACACCCCGTTATCTTGTACCAGTGTTGGTCATTTACAACATGTTAATATGTATCCTTATAGTTATACAGCCACAAAAAAGCTTATTGGCTACCTACCCAACGATTCGTTATCCTATTTACTCGCGTCCGTATATCCCTGAATAGAGAAGTAAAATGTTTATTTTGACGCTTTCCTTACTGTACGGAGAGTGAAAATTTCCTCACGGAAAACTCCAGTAGCACTGCATCCTATCCGGTGTTTGCACGCACGACCTGTGGTAATTTATGCTGCCAGTGGTCACATGTTATCTATCAACGGTTAAATTTTTCAGTTCGTTTCCTGGTCACTTCTGTCTGTTTCGCAGATTCCGTATGCAAGAGGTGTAGGACTTTGTTTATACACAACCCTTTTAAGGGACAGACCTATTAGTTCTAACCCACAGAAAACCACACATGTAATATTGTTTGTTCTAAAATAGTGGTACCTGTCTACCCTCTGAGCTCTTAATTCGAACGACTTTATCCCTTTTATCTTTATTTTCTTTTGTGAATGGAAAATACAAGCAACTAATCTGGACACAAAAAGTCCTCCTTCAAATAAAAGAGAAAGGTTTTACCTGACATTGAAAGAATGAAAGAAAATAGTTTATAAATATCTATGTATGAATTTTTTTTTTTACTCAAAACATATAGATAATAAAGTGACAAAATTCATACAATTCCTTCCTACAATGATTTATAAAATAGATAAATCAAACCTAAAGATTGTAATTACTTAAACAAACTGTACTTTTACTGTTATACAATGTACTTAACGATACTTATTGATGAAAGGAATGTTGTTTTCTCAATAGGCCCGTGATTTTTGACATCAGAGAAATGAACACTTATTTATTTAAATAGATAGATACTTAATCGAAATCTAAAATCAACTTTTACCTAAGAGTTATGTATTATATCCATTGCAGGATTAATACCAAAGTTACGATATAATCCAGCAGATAACGAGCTATGTGATGACGATATTCAAATAAATTTGACCGGTTTTCAGTAGAAGCTGAATTTATTGATATTGGTAGAGTGAATGCCTACCCTCGAACAATGTCATACAGACACAGATAGGCTCTATTTGAATACAAGTCTTTGTTGTCAGCATTTTGATAAAAGGCTTGTTTATTTTAATCTACTGTCTATCTCTGAAGGTAGTTCTGAATAAAAGAGAAATAATACATACATACATACATATAATCATATAATCACGCCTTTATCCCCGGAGGGTTTGGCAGAGGGGAATTAACACGCACATTGCCGTACTCTGGGCACTGTTGTTGACTCGAGCCATGCCTCAGAGGCTGAGTCTGAGCTGTATATACTCGTATCTGTCTGATGCTAAACAGCCCTATCCCTTAGTCGCCTTATATGACAACGCATGGGAAGAGATATGGTGCCGGAAGCCATATTATTTTAAGTTTAGATATTATAATAATAATAGTTTATTAATTCAAATACGTGTACAAGTATAACTTTTTATATCCATAATACAATGTATTACATATAGTTCTAGTAAGAAAGAGGTTCGTTTATACATTCAGTTGGTTCCCGGAGCAGGATAATATGACCACCTCCTCTGCCTATAGGTGTCATAGAAGGCAACAAAGGAAAAGGGCTGTTCTCCATTCGACAGTAAACATATAGTCCATGACTAAGTGCCCGCTTGATGACAATAGACTCGCCCCCTTATTACGTGGGACCAAAAATCATAAATGGAGAATAGTCAGTTTATTTTGTTTATTTTTAAATGATCTTTATTGCACAATAAATAGATGTTCATTACAAATCATATAACACAATAAACACTTTGTCAAACCGCCTGTGGCCTGTGGAGCGCCTATAAAAGTTTTGAAAATGACAATTCAACTTACCGGTTAAAACACAAATTGTAAACACAATATTTATCTAAAACTCAAAACTTATGAATTTATTAGTCCTAAATTCATTTATTTTCTTATGTAGCTAGTTGTTAAACTAACGGCGAATTGTGAGTGTCAATACACCTCTGCCTACCTCTTCAGGGATATACAGGCGTGAGTAGACGTACCTATGTATGTATGTATGTATTTACATTCGGGTTTTATACTAATAAAGAAAATACTGAACTTTTTTTGCTGTTTAAATCGCACCATCGCGCATCAACGTCTTCAACTAACTTACACTTTAGAGCCTATACATATAATAAACGTTCCTTTATATACTCCGACTTGAAACACCACTGTCGCCCGACAGTCCATATCTCCCAATTACATTTAACTTCTTCAGAACTACCCACGTCTCACGTCCCATGCCCCACGTCTCACGGCCCGCTGGTACACGCGAGTAAAGGATTCGATCCACTTTCAATGGTTCGAGTAAACATTTCCTCCAAGTTCCGACCATCAACTTGAGCATCAATTACTGAAGTTAGTGGACTCCTCGCGACAGCGCACCCCATTGTATTGTTAGTGGGGATAAGTGCAATTATATAGTTTCTAGTTTCACATCTTAGAAACACGCTAGATACGAACGTGTTTGGTGGCGCTTGGCCACGTGCGGTAATGGACTGTATTGCGGGGATGTAGCTAACTGTTCCATTGACGCTTTACACACAAAAGACAGGTGGTCGGGTTGCCGCGGGCGCGATCCAAGCAATGAATGCAACCCGAGAAATTAGGAGAGGATGCACCAACCCTCACGACACACGTGTTTTCATCGCAGCCGGCACACGGATCCTCTCCTCCTCGCTCAGGAGCCGCCGTCAGCGCCACTAGATCACCCGAGGAACACACGAGAGGCACAATCCGATCGGTAAAGGTCTATGAAGCGGTAAAAATGCAACAAACATTAATCATTTTTGAGAGACGCGAGCGCGGTCCGTCCCTACGCTGGCTAGTTCAAAGCGAGACTCAGTGTCCACACCCCACAAATGGCGGACGGAAGCTACATCTATGGTTAGTGCGGGAGGGGAGACGGGTATAGAAAGAGTGTGTTTCCGCGCCAAGAAATACAGCTTCCACCTCGGCGCAACCATTCCCCCCGGCTTGAAGGGTTACCTTCGAAACGACAAATGCGAAACAAATATAAAGTCTAATCTAAATCTAGGTTTGGGAAATAACAACTAAAATATAAACCTAGATTGGAGCTCGTGCCTACTGCTGGCTAGGCAGAGGGCAGAGGCGAACAAACAACACAACGCAACAGTCTCGACCAAGACGAGACGCGATTAGCCAACAACAAAATAAGGGTCTCTTCACGTGGGACCGATACAACAAGCGAGTGCTTCTTCTCCTCGGGTGGTTCGGAAACCGTAGTGGGATTGAATTGACTAACTGGCCACTTATCTAACGCGGCATGAATCCAGGACGGTCCACTAAACCATAACGGGTGATCTAAAATTTGCGAAGGAAGCAATCCACGAGAGAGACACTCGGCTGGGTTGTCGGTGCCAGCAACGTGAAAGAGATTATGTGGCGCCAATTCAGATTGAATTTTTGCCACTCTATTAGCGACGAATGTGTCCCAACGATGGGGTGAAGAGTGGGCCCAACACAAAGCGACTGTTGAGTCCTAAAAGCTAAAATTCTACTAATATTAATGCGAAAATTTACAATTATGTCAAATAAATTACCTTAAAGATTCCGACCACAATACAAAATGTCATTAAGCGACACGGAAGCGCCAGTCTTAGCACTGCCATCCAAAACTACGCGGAGTTTTAGTAGTAAGCTTATCTTCTCTAATAACTCCGCGGTGCGGGATAATGTACGAAGGCTGGGTCCTGCCAGTGTCCGCAGGCGCAGATGAGATGTAACCTTTATCTAAATATTCGTTAACAACCTCATCATAGGCCCGCTTCGACTTTGGGGACGCCTGCATCTTTCGTTCCAAACAAAGAAAGCGTTTTTCAGCGGATACACGGGAGCCACCGAGTGAAAACTTGCGGATGGTAGACTCCAGTGGCGGCTCGACGGTGCAACAGAACGAAGCAGTCGAGTGACCAAAACCATCTATAGAAGCGGGTGCGGAACCAATTATAACAAAACCAAGAACTGCTTCCAGTGCGTGCGGAGCGGGGCACGTCGGTCCCCCTTGAACCTTACGTGATAACTGGAGGTGCGGGAGAATCGAAGCGCCGATCAATATATCGACGACTCCAGGAACAGCGTAAGTCTCATCTGCTAAAGGCAAGTCTTTAAATTTCGTTAATAAAGACGTGTCAACCGGGACGGTAGGCAACTGTTCAGCTATTCTATCTATAACGAGCGAATCCATGTCAAACCAAATATTATTATTAAAACGAGATCTAAACCTTGTTTTAACGGTGCCACGAACAGCTGACTGTAAGCTTCCAAAACCCTTCACCACTGAGCGGGTTGAACGCTTATCAACATTGAAACCAAGACGCCGACAACAATCTTGAGTAATGAAATTACTTTGCGAAGCGCCATCTAACAGCGCTCGAACAATGCGCGGCCTACCTAATGCATCAACAATAACAACGCGAGCGGTCGCAAGACACACAGTAGTGAGTGCAGCACTAGCGGAGAACGAACACAAGGTGACGTCATCCGCGGCGGTCACCGGGCGGGCCGGAGCGCGCGCGAGCGCGGGCCGCGGCTGCGGCGCAGGCCGCCGTGTGTCACCGCTCGACGAGCCAACCGTGCTCACATTGGATGCGGCATTACTATTCTCAAAATGAAGCAAAGTGTGGTGTCTCGCTTGACATTTGCGACAACTATTTCTACTATTACACAAAACAACGCGGTGTCTAGTACCGAGACAATTAAAACAAAAATTATTAGCGCGAACAAATTTATAACGATCACTAGGCGACAACTTTAGAAAACCAGGACACCTGTACAGTTGCGAATGATGAGTACTACACAAAGAGCAAACAGGCGACTGTACATGTGCTGGTGCGGTACTAACATAAGTATGAGTTGACCTCAGTGACTTCGATGACGCATCTACTTTGCGTGCAGAATCAACAACTATCTTCGCGCCTTCATGTTTCGATGAAGAGCGTTGCAATACTTTTATCTGCTCGCGAACAAAACTTTCTAAGTCTTCGAACTTAGGAATTTTATTGCCGCGATGATCCGACTCAAACAAACGAATGGTTTCGGAATCTAATTTCCTTAAACCCATATACAAAAATACGAAGTCGCAGAGGTCATCGATCTTTAGGTTCTTTACGGCGCGAACAGCTGACGCGAAAGTATCTAGAAATTTCTCTAAGTTTTGATCGTTACATGCCGTAATAGATTTCAAATCAAACATCTGATCTAAATAGGCGTTAGCTACCGATCTTTTATCCTCATACCTAGCTTTCAAAGTATTTAAAATTAAATTATAATTCTCGGCACTAAACGTAATTCCAGCGCAAACGGCTATAGCTTTACCAGTCAATTTTTCAACGAGATAATGCATTTTTTCGTGATCTGTCAACGAATCGTTCCTATCTATTGTATTCTCAAAACTATCTATAAATAGACACCAATTGCGAATGTTACCATCAAATTCGGGTATTTGAATTGGTGGCAACTTAGGTCGGTCGCGAGTGGGGCCGGGTAGGTCAGCCGGTTTCTCCAAACTCCTAGCGACGCGTTTGATACGACAATACAAATCGTCAAACGACGACAAGGCCTGATAACTCACTGAGTAATCGGGATTCAAATTCAACTCTAAAACGTTGATGTCATGTACCAAGGTTTCGAAATCCGCGCGTAGACTATCTAAGTTTTCTATAGAACACAAGAACGAATCTCTGATGACCAAATCAGAGGTTCCAAGTGCATTATCATAAATCGATTGTACGCGAGAGTAAATCATTTCTTTTTTAGCGTTTAAAAGTTTCAATTGAACCTTACCGGTCCCATCAACCTTTGGGGACATGTTTACAATTAAATCTCAAACCAAAGCGCGGCAAACAACAAATATGAAATGACTCAATCTTAGCGGTACAGAGCAGCGAGGCGGCGCGAGCGATAACCGTAGGTAGGCAGGCACTTATAACTGCCAGTGCAAGCTTGAACCAACGCGCACAGCAACAAGATCGTACCTACGCGATGGTCGCTGTCTAGGTTCAACCACTATTTCAGGGACCAAGCACTGCGTAACATCTATTCAAATCAAAATACTCTCGTATGAACCGGAATGAGGCACAACCACGTGTCTACCCACGCAGGCACCAGGCAAACACGACGCGAGCCAGCGGCGAGCGAGCAACGTAATTGAAAAAATAAAACAAAGCCAAATGCGTTAGGTACTACACTGTGCCTATGCACTAGGGCGTCCAGCATACCTAAGATCTAAGCCTAAATGCCTAGATGCGGGGTTTTCTACTAAAATAACTATATTTAGGCGCGGTGCGAAAATTGTGAACTACGATTAAGTGTTGATATGATACCTAACCTATTTATGTATTAGGTAGGTACAATGCGAGCCAGCGGCGAACGGACAACAAATTCTAAGCCTAAATGTCTGGATGCGGGGTTTTCTACTAAAATAACCAGGCACTTAGGTGCGATGCGCTTATTCCCATTAGAATAATAACAAAATACGAACTACGGCTAAGAATCCGGCTCGAAGGACCAAAAATGGTGGCGCTTGGCCACGTGCGGTAATGGACTGTA
This sequence comes from Eilema griseolum, assembly GCA_963662185.1. Lineage (NCBI taxonomy): Eukaryota > Metazoa > Arthropoda > Insecta > Lepidoptera > Erebidae > Eilema > Eilema griseolum. The sequence continues at coordinate 27,173,730 of OY759241.1, forward strand.
TTGCGGGGATGTAGCTAACTGTTCCATTGACGCTTTACACACAAAAGACAGGTGGTCGGGTTGCCGCGGGCGCGATCCAAGCAATGAATGCAACCCGAGAAATTAGGAGAGGATGCACCAACCCTCACGACACACGTGTTTTCATCGCAGCCGGCACACGGATCCTCTCCTCCTCGCTCAGGAGCCGCCGTCAGCGCCACTAGATCACCCGAGGAACACACGAGAGGCACAATCCGATCGGTAAAGGTCTATGAAGCGGTAAAAATGCAACAAACATTAATCATTTTTGAGAGACGCGAGCGCGGTCCGTCCCTACGCTGGCTAGTTCAAAGCGAGACTCAGTGTCCACACCCCACAAATGGCGGACGGAAGCTACATCTATGGTTAGTGCGGGAGGGGAGACGGGTATAGAAAGAGTGTGTTTCCGCGCCAAGAAATACAGCTTCCACCTCGGCGCAACCAGTGTTGAAATTTCGACTTTATATAGGGGATTAGTCTCATTTGTTGAAGATATATAAAACTATCACGTAGTAGCTGTCGCCCATGGCATTTGATCCCGTTTCCGCTGCTTATAGGATACAATACATTCCAGCACCAAACATCTAGATCCGTTCAGTTCTCTGAGCGTGATTAAATAACAAACTTTTACACTACTTATCATAATATATTATTTTTGCCTTTATAAACATGACATAAAGATTAAAGCCGAGCGGTATCCGGCAAAGTAGAATTTGGGCCATTCCATCTCTTCCCATGAGGACGACACCGCACTCCTCACACCACACCTCATTACACGGTAACTAAGGGATAGGGCAGTTTAACATCAGACAGATCTATATGTGTACATACAGCCCAAACTAAGCCTCACATAAGTGGCTCGAGTCAAATCCAGCCCGGAATATGGCAATAGGCCCTCCACCACCCCATATTACGTGAGACCGAATGCAATAAAAGGTGATATGTGGTTATTAATTTACCTCTGCGTAACCCTTTAGGGATATATATGTGATGATATAAACACGTGTATTTATAAACATCATAAAATTTTATAAAGATACTTGTTAACTTATCCATTACGCGCGGAAGCAGCAGAGCTATTCATCCAAATATTTAAAATTCAAACATACACATTCTAAAAACACGCAAACTATACGATAAACACGATGTGCTGGGCTCGTATTGCGTGCATTTAAATGTAGGGCTCCAGCCGTAAAAACTTAGGTTTATAGTCGAAGCTACGTGTCGGGGCAGGAGATGAAAAGATCGCGCGACCTTCCGCTGAGGCGAGGGTCACGGCCGCTGCGAGCTGCGAACTTATTCCGTGAGTCATTCTGTTCAGTATAAACATTATGTAGTTTCTAAGAACATCTGGCCCTTTTCGCTAACGTCAGCATTTGGAAATTGTTTTCTTATTGGAAAACGATACACAGTAAACGCCTATTGCTGTCTTTCGGTCACTTTTTCAGGCTCCTTATTGCTACTGTGAATTTGTTATTGGATAAACCCAATACGCTTTTCTTGATACTCAGCTAGAATTCTAAACGTTGCAACATTTATTATTAGGCGTTTGTTGTATTTGGTAAAATAATTGACGTACATGCAAACATGCAAATGTCAAATAGGCAAAAAGGCAAATGCTTTGTCAAGTAGACTGTCCACACATGGTTATTGTTTGTTAAATATGTCAAATTCATGTGAATTACCACCATTAAATTCAGATTGGAGAAAGTTATATCCAAGAGGGAATATGAAGCCGCGACCAATTTCAACTCCCGTCGCGGACGTTCACTTTTCACACATATAAATTAATTTACTTAACCTTGTAAAGTGAGCAAGACACATGTTATATGTTTTTTTTTTTATATTGGCTAAAATTCCCGGATACAGTTGTAAAAAACTAAACATTTACAAAATATATCATGAGTAATGCTTTTATATCAGCCATGAAAACAATGTAGGTACTCGTAAAATATCGACTGGCTGAACTACACGATATTGTACGGCCTGATGGACGTGTACAGTTCATTATAAACCATTAGCGTGGATAAATTACTCTGCGCATAAAGCTGTCAGAACACGCTCGCAATAGCGGCTGATTTTCGTACGTGTTCTCGCGCGCCTGTCGTACAGAGCAGAGGCCACGCGGAGTGGGGGTAGCCACAGGTGCGGTAGCAGATTCCTCCATTTAGTTCTATAGTTTCAATATAACTAATTACATGATTTGTTGTTGCATCGATATTATTAGGATAATTGCGTGTAAAAGCTTAGTAATTGAGATGATACTTTAAGTACTAATTAATTGACATAAAATACTAGTGTAAAAATTGTACTTACAACTTATTGACTCATTGTGATAAATTAATTATCTCTTATCTTTTTGATTTTTTTGTATAATAATGTTTTAATTAAAGTTTTAAAAGATGCCGTTTTTTATCTTGTACTCCACCAACAAATCGAGCATACAGTGGATGCCTTAAAAAGTTAAAGAAATAAAAAATATTCTAAGTGCATGTATGAAAATGTGTTTGTATTGTTGTACTTAACTAATGGCTGTTCTAAATAAAAATTACGTTGATTAAGGTTATACCTACTATGCCTCATTCATTAAAGTGTGTACAAACAATCACGCTTCTTTCCCATTGGGGTACACAGAGCCAACATCGTTTCACTTGCTACGCTTTTCACATGCATACATGCTGTTGATCGATTGATTTATTATATATGCCTACATCGCCATTTACCGACTTACCTGTTTACTATTAGTAGTCAGGTAGTCACTATTGTAGCTACCGGGCTATTTACCATATTGTATTGTTTCGAGTTTCCAATCTTTGGCGCAAAGGCGAAAGAGGGTAGATCGATATATTTACTCCTAATAACTTTTTCGCTGTTTACCGCCAATACTCCGCAGTTATTTCTTGATCATGGTGCTTGTTACAGCGCCGTATGAGGTAAATATTCCGATAGCTCTAATAGTAATGTGAGTGACCGTGATAGTTTAAACACGAATATTCATAACATTTCTATAAATTCGAAACAGTGTATTGTTCACGGAACCTGTACAGTGACGGTGAACTACAAATTCAGATAAACTAGATTACGGTTCAACTATTTATCTGTTCTGTTTGGCGAGCGCTAAATCTGCTTGTTCCATTATTTTATGTGTTCGGCACATTTTTATATGCTCGCTCTATTCCTGAGCTCGTAAACTATGTATTTTGTATTTTTGTTTGTTTACACGCGAGCTTGTGTGTGTCTGTGTGTGTGTGTGTGTGTGTGTGGCCACCTGTCGTTACACAGTTTGTACTCCGGTTCAAATTATGATGCGTTGCGAGTAACGATTCGACGATGGATACAAAAGGTAAGTATTGTTTTGGTTCGTTTTAAAGCAAAACATGTTATGTTTACATAAGATGTCTTCGGTTTATGTAAGAGATTCTTTCTGATTTCTGATACCTAAAAATTTCATTTTATTTTATTTCATTTTGACGTTATAGTGTATTTTCATTGATTGTATGTATTTATTAGTTAAAATTTACATTTAATTACAAGCTATGTTTGTTTAGAAATAAATAAATTGAATTGAATTGAATTCATAACGCTTCTTCCGTATCACATAAAGTCATACAATCTATTTCAATATACAAAGATTTTTAGGTGGTTTGGGGTTGAGAAGACCCGGTTTTCTACTTACAGAGAACCATAATCTTCTTTTAGAATACACTCTTGTTTTAAAAGCGCACGACGAGAAGATAACAATGTAATAACAGCCGACACTGGGAGAGCGATGCGACCTCTCATCCACAAAGCTGGCTTCAGAATAGCTTACATTTTTCAATTTGCAAATAAAATTGAAAATTTATTTCTAGAAGAGCCAGTAACTGAAAATTGCTAGAAAATAGAGTTGCAACAATAAAGACTTTACTGCACCAATAGCCGACTCGCAATTAAAGAGAAAAAAGGAACATAAAAAGAACTATGTCCCCGGGGTACTCTAGGACTGAGATGGCGTGTCTTTATTGTTTGCTACAGACTGATACTGTACAGAACAGGATTAACGTTGGTAATTTTTAACCTCTACAATAGTTGCAAAATAATAATCTATGTTATATTACTTTAGATATCATTTCCTTTTTTGATCATTGATATTATTAAAAGAAACATTTTTTATTTTGTAGGAGGTAGGACATGACGGTATCTCCCGTCCAAAATTGAGCAGTCCGTCTGGGTAAGTACCTCCGCCCTACAGAATACCCCGGCTATAATAACCTTGTGTTGTGTTCCCGGCGGTGAGTAGGGTAGCCAGAGCTCACTGGAGAGGTTTTGTGCTGTCAGTGGGAAGACCAAAGGCTTAAATTGACCCCGCTTAATGGTGGGAGCGTGAAATGTTGGCGCGGTGGTCAGGGAGACCCGGTGAAACGGTTATCCGCTGGCCGCCCGCAGGCTGTACGGTTCCCGAACCTGGGGATTACTTAATCGCCGCCCCAGGAGGCTGAACCAGCAGCCTGTGTAAAGTTCCCGGTGCTGTAGCCGTGCCGGAGGAGGAAACCGGAGTGGACTCGGCTTCAGTATCTGGGAGGGGACCGGGGGCCCTTCCGCCCACCGCGCCAGCCAGTCACACAACCCCAACTTGTCTGTGAGGGTGGGACGCCTTGCTTTGTCTTCTACACTGGAGGCACAGAATCTCTTCTTACCTTCTCCCCCCCCCTCCCCCCAACTCAAACATGAAATTTAAAAAAGGCAAGAGTAACGTTACCACAGCGGCTCCATCATCCACAGTTAATGTGGATTTCTGCAACATCAGGGGCCTACACTCCAACCTTAACGCGGTCCATCTCCACTTAGAGACCGCGCAGCCTACCTTGCTTTTTCTGACGGAGACGCAAATATCATGCCCGGCCGATACAGCCTACCTAATGTACCCCGGGTACAAACTCGAGCACAACTTTATGAGTCGCGCCGGGGTATGCTTGTACGTCCGGGATGATATTTGCTGCCGCCGTCTCCATGGTCTTGAGGACAGAGACCTGTCAACTATATGGGTACGTATAGATCACGGTGGCCACACCCGTGTCTATGCGTGCCTATACAGGTCTCATAGCGGTGACCTGGGCACGGCTCAACTGTTTCAGCATCTGCAACGGTCGGCGGACAGCTTAATTGAGCAGTACCCCACTGCGGATTTAGTATTCTTGGGGGACTTCAACGCTCACCACGTGGAGTGGCTGGGGTCTCCCAGGACTGATTTCGCGGGAAGGGCTGCTCACGACTTTGCCCTGACCTATGGGCTCTCTCAACTGGTACATTCTATCACTAGAACACCAGAAATTGAGACCCACAGAAGCTCTATACTGGACCTTCTGCTGACTACGCGCCCGGATGAATATTCCATAAGGGTGGAAGCACCTCTTGGTAATTCGGACCACAGCCTCGTCCGGGCGCAAGTGACACTCGCGCGGCCTGAACCACCGCGGTCACCTCAGTGGCGACACGTGTGGCACTACAAGTCGGCAGACTGGGACGGACTGCGAGAATTCTTCGCATCGTACCCGTGGAGGCAGCTTTGCTTCATTTCTGATGATCCAAGCTCCTGTGCAACAGCAGTCGCTGATGCAATTCTAGTGGATATGGAATGCTACATCCCTAACCGCTGGGTCGCGACAGGAGCGAACAAACGCCTGTGGTTTAATAGGCCTTGCAGGGAAGCTAGAGACCGCAAGCAATCTGCATACAAGGCTTGGACCACGGCTCTTGCCAATAAGGATCCGAACATCGCTGAAGTGAAGCGGAAGTTGAATGCTGCTTCGAGGTCCAGTAAAAAGGCAACGTCTAGGGCAAAGTTTGAGTTCATCGGCAGAATTGGCGAACGGCTTGCACGCTACCCATCTGGCAGTCACGCATTTTGGTCGCTCGCCAAAGCTGCCGAGGGAAACTTCTGCCAGTCTTGCTTTCCGCCGCTGCAAAAATCCGACGGTAGTCTGGCCCATGGCGCTAAGGAGAAGGCCGATCTTTTGGGTAATCTCTTTGCGTCAAACTCGACTATGAACGACGGGAACGCCGAACCACCCATCATCCCCAGCTGTGGTGCTTCCATGACCGAAGTTAAAATCACGCAACGGGTGGTCCGGCGCGAGCTTCAGTCCCTAGATGTCCGGAAGTCGAGTGGGCCGGACGGTATACCGGCGATGGTGCTTAAGCACTGTGCCCCCGAGCTGTGCCCTGTACTTACACGCCTTTTCGCACTCTCATACTCCGCGCGGCAGGTCCCAGCCTCGTGGAAGACCGCATTCGTGCACCCTGTACCTAAGAAAGGTGACAGGACAGATCCGGCCAATTACAGGCCTATCGCTATAACCTCCCTACTCTCGAAGGTTATGGAGCGTGTCATTAATACACAGCTCCTGAGATACCTTGAAGGAAACGATCTACTGAGCGACCGACAGTACGGCTTTCGCCACCGTCGCTCAACCGCTGACCTTCTTGTGTATCTCACAAACCGGTGGTCGCAAGCCATCGAGAGTCGGGGTGAGGCACTAGCGGTCAGCCTCGATATAGCGAAGGCCTTCGATCGGGTCTGGCACAAAGGTCTTCATGCGAAGTTGCCGTACTATGGACTCCCCGAGGGACTTTGCGAATGGATCGCCAGCTTTTTGTCCAACAGAAGCATCCTAGCCGTCGTCGACGGCAGCTGCTCGGACCGCATGAACATAATCGCTGGTGTCCCACAAGGCTCCGTGTTGTCTCCGACGCTGTTTCTGCTGCTTATCAATGACATGCTGTCTGATGGCTCCATTCATTGTTATGTGGACGACAGTACCGGGGACACGTGTTACACGGGCCGTGCAAATATCCCTCAGTCCGAGGTGGAAAAGAGTCGCGAGCAACTTGTGTCTGAAATCGAGACTACTCTCTCTGGAGTATCCGATTGGGGACGACTAAACCTAGTCCAATTCAACCCCACTAAGACACAAGTATGTGTATTCACCGCTAAGAAAACCCCATTCGTTGTGGCGCCGCAATTCCTGGGCACACCGCTTACCATCTCCTCGAGTATCGGGATCCTTGGTGTCGATATCTCCAGCGACGTCCAATACCGAAGTCATTTGCAGGACAAGGTTAAGTTGGCATCAGCACCTGCATACCAGCTTGACCCCTTCGACTCGTTGCAAAGACGGGCATTGAGGCTGGTTGACAATCCCATACTCGCAGGTAGAGTGGAACCTCTTAGCCTTAGGAGGGATTTTGCCTCACTGTGTGTGTTCTACCGCCTATACAATGGTTTGTGCTCAGATGAATTGTTTGACATGATGCCCGTAGCTACATTCTATCATCGCACCTCTCGCCATAGGCAGAGAATTCATCCCCACACATCGCAATGTGTGGGGATGAATTCCCTGCCTATGGCTCAGGTCGCAACCTGAGCCGGTGCGCACTGTGCGGTATGAAAGAAACTTCATCCCACGCACACTCAAGCTGTGGAATGACCTCCCTGCTGCGGTTTTCCCAAGCGCCTACAATATGGGGTTCTTCAAGAGGGGCATCAGAAGGTTTCTTCATGGTCGGCAGCACGAGTGTGACACCCCTGGTGTTGCATACGTCCATAGGCCACGGCAACTGCTTCCCATCAGGTGGGCCGTGTGCTAAAACTAAACTAAAACTAGTGGTATAAAAAAAAATAAAAAAAACATTTTACCTCCGAAGCAGGGAGACATAACAATCCTCTAATATTCTTCTTCCTCATTATACGTTTCATACATATTGATCCTATATCGAAGCATACAAAATTTAGTTGAATGTATAATATATATTTATTAAACTCAACTAACTTCGCAACATTGGGATAGGCCTATGTCCAACAAAGAACTGCGATAGGCTAATGGAATTTTAAAAAAGCTTAACAAGTTCAGCCCGCCTCCGAATCACTTCAAAATACTTTTTGCAACTCTCGTCGCTTCATTCTCTTTCAAGCCATTCTTCACTGTGTGAATCAACATTCCTCTTTTTACTAACTAGCCTCCCCCACACGCGCTGTGTACTGCGCAGTGATCTCATCTCGCTGCTGTTAGTCGAGTCAACTTCTCATGAAATAAAACTCCAACAAAATATTTTGTTGTATCGAGCGGCGCCGCGGCTCCGCGCTGATATCGTCTGACAGACTGACATCTACAAATTTGCCTTTCAAAATAAATTAAAGTTTGTTGTTCACCGGCTCTTTGGTTCAACGGTAGTCAGTAAAAGGTGACGTCTTGCTGTTTTTGTTTAATTACTTCATTAAATCTTTATCTTAAGAAGGCATCTTGTCCGAAAGTTATTTAAAATGAATGCTTCAAAGCTGTGAGATTTGCCTGCGGCGTGAATAAGATCATCTTCGTTGATATAGAATAATAAAGATTGTTTTTTCAACGACAGTTGATCTTATTCTGAAAATTTCACTTTGTTGACGTGTTGTTCGTAGGTAGGTATGTCCATTGTCAGCAAAGCGGTCGAAGTGGCCGCATTCATCCATGAAAAGTCTCTTAGACTTTTTGATTGTTTTCTTTTCATTATTTATAAACACAAATATTGGATCCACTATTGATGCTGACTACTGCGAGTTGTTGGTGGTTAGCTAAATTATAGTGGAAAGTACCCATATTCGATTGTAACTGAAGCGCAATATTCTAACTTTTCTAAATAAAACAGATGATTCTTTGATTCTATAATACACAGTTCATCATCTAGGCAGTTAGCATTTCTAATGTGCATGTGAGACATAACAATCCTTTTAACGAGACATCACACATTTTGATAGAAACGAAGATATCGATAGGTAGATAAGTACAATGGTACATATAAAAGTAGATGTATCTTTCAAAATGTACCGCACAAAGGTTGTAAAGTAGGAAAGTCGTTCGCGAGAGAATAGTGATCGCCATAAAACAGATTTAGTGACTTGTTTAAACAAACGAGGTCGTTATTGTTAAAGTTAAGCATTCAGGGTGAGTTACCGCGCCGTTCTTCACTTCATTATTTGTTGCACTTAGGAGCAACTGGCCAGTTCGCGATGTTTTCGTTCATTACAACTTACTCTTTAATATCCTCGACAGAAGGATCTTAATAAATAAATAATAAATATTCCACAACATTCTACCCATGGTAAGCATAGCTTAACTAGCTTGTGTTATGGAATCTAGAATGCGGATAAACATACTTAGATAATTTTTTTTGTAAATACATACTATACATAGAAACATATTATACATAGAAACACCCAGACCAATGCAAATATACATATTCATGCATACAAATATTTGCACAGAGCGGAAATCGAACCCGCGCCCCCTGCATAGCAGTCGAATGCTCTACCGCTACGCCACATAGGTCGACATCGAATCTTGTGGAGTTTGAGGACTAAAACTACTTGATGTGAGTTTATATATATATATATATCAGCATTGTAGGAGTTATTATTGGGTACGACAGGTTTAGTGAGATGGAGTCTATTGCTAGCAACCGTGACTTTTTTCTACTAACTTGTGTACTTAGGTTATATACAAAACTATAGACACAGTCAGTGTCACTCTAATGCGCATTTGCAATGCATTATTGTAGGAATTATGTGTCTATACAGTACGAGTATATGGTCTAAAGTTGTGCTATAATATAAATAACACTAACAACTAAACATTATCTCAGGAATAAAAAAACATAATAAAACTTTGTTGAAATCAGAGACTTCATCCTCTGGTTAGTATTTGAGCTATCGGGAATGTTGAATTGTTCGAGTTTCAAGAGGGTAAATCGATATATTTACTTCCAAACTTTTTCACTGTTTACTGTAAATACTCCAGTTCCTCCGTGATCGCGGTGCTTGCATCAGAAAATCGATACAAAACAACAAGACAAATATCCCGATAGCTCTGATACTTATGTGAGAGTCCATGATAGTCCAAATACTCATATTCTGATATTTTAAGAAGACATAATTTAGTGTTTGCACTATTTCTCAAGGTGACACCTATTATAATTCCAAAGTTTAATAAATCAATAGTAATGATTATTCATGTTTTATACAATTTTATGTTACCTCATTAGGTACATTGTTTAATGAAACCGCGTCAGGAACAATAGTGTAGTTGTTGTCATACTATCGGAAAACAACATTTCCATATAAATGGTCGCCATTGAGTCGCTCTGCCCCTCATGTTATATTCAGTTTATAAACATATTATTCGCCTCAGGGACTGTATTGGTTCTGGCGCGAACCTCACACGTCGGTACTGTTGTATACTAATGGCTACTTGTGCGGAAACAGCGCACGTGCCGCTTGCATAGATGTCATTTGGTCATTGTTCCACCTGGGCATGATCTTAATTGGTCCACCTGGAAATCCCTAAATAGGTTGAGGACTCAGGTCGGCTGCTGTAGGGCCAACTGCGTAAAATGGGGTTACCTGGACTCGCGGGGTGGTGACTGTGATTGTGGTGCACCTCTGCAGTAGATAGACCACCTCCTGTCGTGCCCACTGTGCCCCTACACCTGCACAATTGCCGACATGAATGAAGCGACGGAAGGTGCGGTCAATGTCGCCGAATTTTGCGCTGGGCGTATTAAGCTTCTATTTTTTTATTGTTGCCATTGCCACAAAGTGTTGTTTAATTAATCGTGGATATTTTAAAAAGGTGTCATGCTTCAAAAGAATTCTAGAAACTTTTTTTTTGTTTTTCGTTCGCAAAATCCCCACGGATACCTCCCCACCGGAGCCGGTGGAGGAGGTTATGTCGGACTCGAACCGACTAAAACGCACGCCGCCTGTGGGTCGCTTTGGTTGCCGAAGGTGAGGTTGACAGGCATATCCCTCGCACCCCGGCCGACCCAGGGCCATCTCTCACGATCTGGCCCTCTTCTCGGGTGTGGGGACTACAGAGTCCCCAACTCGTCCCCGGGAACGGGGAGGCGCGCCAGGCGCGCCACCGCCGCGGCAAGAATTATAGACATTGCCTATTATCAGTGTCAGAGGAAAATGACGCGAATCATACAAATGCTTTTGGGAGGCGAAGGTCAGGACTCTTCTCATTTAGGAAAAATAAGGGTGTTTTTTTATTATTATTATTTACCTATTGTATATTGTTACAACCAATGGTATATATTGCCAATTCCCCGAGTTAGAACACTAACTATGTAAATTGGACAGTCCTATTACTCCGTCTACTTCTTCTTCTTCTGTCGAATCGACGGAATTCTACTCGCAAATTCTGTTTTATCACTGCTACTTTACTCCTTGAGAAATATATTTAACATTTCTATTGGTTTACTAAATAACATTATATCCGCACAAAATATGGGCTTAACAAGACGGTTAGAAATAAGTCCATTGAAATGAAATATAATATTAAAATTAAATTAAATTAATTAAAAAAATTAATAAAAAAAAATTAAAAGAACCCCGGTAGCCTAGTGGTATGGGTAATCGACTGCTGAGACGAGGTCTCGGGATCGATCCCAGGTTTTACCACGGCACACACCAATGACTTTTCGATGTTATGTGTGTATTTATCGCAGGTTTATAAGTGCCCGGTTAATGGCAATAGGCTCGCCACCTATTACATTGGGACCTAAACATAAACTGGCGAAATGTGGGTGCTAGCACCTCTGCCTACCCCTTCGGGGATATAGGCGTGAGTTTATGTTATGTATGTAAAATTAAAGCTGAACTTGATGCCGTAAATATCCATTCATAAACTATTTTAGGAATTTGCCCGCTGAAAACCTTCAAGGCCCGGCTAAATATATAATTTTACGGAATAAAAACTTACACCTGCCGTAGCCGAGTTCATACATGTATTAGAATAATAATTCCGTGACAGCTACGACCACGCGCGTGTATTAACTAAACCCAGACCAGTCTTGATCCTTTATTTAATTCCTAACTAGCTGTTCTCGCAGCCCTTACGAACATATTCTTTTGATAAAAGTAGTCTGACTTTTCGTGCAGAATATAACGTATCCCTGTAGCAATTAGCTAGATTTAAACAGCCATTTAAGTTTTAAGGAATGAAACACATCTGAGGATCTAAATATCTTCACAACTTTTCACATAATAGTAGGAAAGCAGTATAAGACATCATGAGTTGTTGTCTGAAGGCGCGTACGCTGGCTGCCTGCATGCGACGTGCCAAGGGAGCGATCTATCGTGCGAGTACACGGCTGTTGAGACTTGGGACTGATTGAATGCAGTGCAAACTCAATTGCACTCTCCGTGTTGGAGTTGCCAGAGTGTTTCCGTGTACACACAGACGCTCTCACAACACACATCGCTATTTTAATAGTCTTTACATTATTTATGAGAATCGTAGAAGTAATTTGGGAAAGCAACACAAAGCTAGTTTAATATGTCCGCTTGTTAGTGAATCTGAACGTTTCTATTGTTATTTAATAATAGCAATAAACACTTAATCTGTAAAATTTGTGTTATTATGTTACTTATCTAAATTAAAAATCGCTACGTAAAATTATTAACTGCCTGAAATTACTTTACGACTTCCGGATTTATATATGCTTTTCAAAAACAGGAAGAATTTATAAAGGTGATATGTGATATTGTGGAAATAAGCAATCGTGTCATATCAGTATTTTTATGAATTTTATTTATTTGAGCAATCTAATTCTTGAGAGCTTCTGTGGCCTGCGCTGTGAAAATGTTTTATGAACAGGGTTACATTTAAGCTGATCCGTGAATTTGAATGTATTTTTTGCTGATCTTAGAATAATTGTTTGCATAGTAACTATCATATAGATTTCATTGAAAGGAATACAACACTGTGTCGATTGGATTGTGTATTTCATATTTGTAGTGCTCTTGGTGAGGACAGCGAGCTCATACCTTCATTCTAAAGTATCACAAATAGTCACAATAGTGTACACATTCCGTTTTGTGAGTTTGATGTGGAACATCGCAAGTGTGGGCATTGTGTGTGGTGTGACGCTACCAAACGATACACTATTGAATTGCGGACAAATATTTATTTGAATTTGATATTTGTGCTATCGACTATGAGAGCTGTTGAGGAACCTACTTGTAGTTATTGATGTACCTTCAACTTTCAAAGGGTCGTTTTGAGTTGTTCTAAAAAAACCGACTTCAAAAACTAAAAACTATAAGATAACTTAATAAAGATGAGAGAACAATTACTGTTTTTTTTTTTATACCACTCAGGTTTATTGATCTGTTAAAAGCGGGTGCCTAGCCCAAGAGGCCAATACTTTCAATTGATTGCATCATAATAATTCAGGCACAACAAACCAAGTTGAACGAAATAATTTATAGTTATTAGAGGTATTCCTCGAAGCGCCACCGTTTTGAGGCGCACCTGATGAGGCGCTTCTTTTTTATTCCTCGGAGCGCATCTTTTAGAGTCAGTTTTTTAATAAATTCTAATTGAGAACCTCCTTCGTTTTGGAAGTCGGCCAATAAGATAATAATGGAGTTGTTTTCAAATATGAATACAATTAGGCAGCAGGAAACTAAAAAAATAACTTTAAAGAGCTGTGCTTGAATATGTTATTATCGTTTCAGAAAAATATTTCCTATCAACGAAACCTCTTCAACATAAACGCTCCATGTTTCATGGCTTCAATGAACTCATGTCTCCGTTCTCTCAAATAATTATATTTGTCAGCCGTCGAAGTCTGCTAATGAGTACGAAAGGAGTGCAAAGAGCCGATCAGACGGAGTAGAGTTGTTCTCAAACTCGATTACACCGGCGGCGCTCGACGCTCAGCTCGCGCAAACTGACAAGGCTCGTTTGTCACCGGCAGGGACGCGGTTAGCCCTTTGTGCTGGGGAGGTTCACAAAAGGCTGAATACAGTAAAAAGCCTTCTCTTTAACGAACGGTGGCGCTAGTTTATTTTTGGCTAGCTCTCTTGGCACAACATTTTGCCCAAATATTGAAGTTTGTTGTAATAATGAGTGGGTTTAGCGCAAAATATACCCAGTATTATTATTAATAGAACTTATTAACATTTACAGAACTTCATAAGCGTCGGTAGCTTAGTGGTTAACGAGTCGGCGTACCATCCCGGGTTAGAATCCTGGCCATTACACTACCGACGTGAACCCACTCCTAAACACAAGCAATTTATCTTAGTTGGAGGGGTTAGAGGGAATATTAGTAATTTTGGTTCTAATATTCTTAAAATATAAGTTAAAGAATTTCGGTAGATGGCTTCTACGTCTGCTAGGATATAATATTATAGGTAAGTATGGAAGAGAATGTCAGTTTTAAATTATTCATGATAGGTTTAAGTAACCCATCAATTTCTAGAAAGGGACTGTCGCAGGTTTAAGTTATGTCCTGCGGGGCTAAAAGATTTTCACTTATTGTTCCAGGTTTGTTTAGTGGCTTGGTTATGCCATCTATTCTTCTCACTCTTGAAGGAACCATATTATATTTAAAAACCAACACCAGCTCTACACCAACTGAAATATGTATAATGTTTAAGTATGAGTTTGAATATGACATTATATGTTTAGGTTTAATTTGAATATATAATAGTTATTTATAGTTTTATTATCAAGTTTTATATAACTGTCTTACAATTAGATTTCCTGTGCTCCGGGCCTGTGTCTATAGGTACATCAGTACCTATAGACACAGGCCCGGAGCACAGGAAATCTAATCGATACTAATCTAATGCATGGTGATGCAGACATCAGTCTGCATCACCCTAAATATAAGTTATTGACATTGCTTCTGTGTTATTTGTTAAATCTTAATTTGTATTAAAGATGCGAAAGTGAATTTATATGTATTAAAGTATATGACTGTCTGGATTTTGCTGAAATGTTGGATCTATTGAATTAAATTTTAAAGCATTTAGTATGCTTACTATTCAAATGGAGTGGGCAGAACATTTTCCCTGTAAGGGAAAGATCGCAAGTTCGAATCCCGCCTGCACTGATTCAACTTCTTTTTCCAATTTTAATCGATGTTGCATCTAGCTAGAGCACAAATTGGAATGCGTGAACAGGGTCAGTATTCTTTGCGGGCAAATCGTGATCATAGGCTAGTAAATAAGTAAATAGTTCTGTAACAGTAGGCCAAATACTGCCAAAATTGGAAGAGGCCTAATATCCAGCAGTGGACTACGATAGGCTAAATGATGATTCAGTAATTGCGTCCAGTTGAAATAAAACCGGAGGTCTGCGGGTCTAAAAACGCCACCTTGAGCGATTCCGCTAAAAACGAGTAATTTATGAATTTCCTGTAGATCTTAGCAGATTCCTATAAACTTCGTAAAATGGTGCACATGAGCAGAATCACAATAATTCATTCACTAAGCTGATTCTAAATTGGTGAAAATATCGCCGTATGACAAATATTATCCACATAAGATTCCAATGAAGTGGAGTTTATAGACCTGCATTATGTTGGCACTCTGTGTCTTCATTCTGACACACACTCATTAGAAAATAAACCCACAATTTTAAGCTCCAAGTCTTCAAGTAGGTACTACTTTGATGACCTTTATAGTGGCAAGGAGCTTAGGTTGAATTTTGTTTATAATATAATATTTTGAATAGCACCGAAACCCCGCAGTCCTTTTCATAAACTTGTTGACAATAATCTCAAACGTTGTTCTGAAATGAACGCTTGAACGCTTGTATTATATTTATCAACACAATACGTTAAAATATATTCTTATTGCTTCCATTGTACTCGTATAGAAAATGGTTTTCATAAATATCTGCTGAAATATTTATGCTTTCAAGTACCAAGGTGCGTAGAATTAGCAATTGAGCGAGAATTAACTACTCGCGTTAATGTGCGTAATATAGGGACTACATCAGAACTTAATAGGCTCACCCCCTATTACGTGTTACCTCATACAATGATTGGTGAAATACGGTTGTTAATTCAGCTCTGCTTTACCCTTCGGGGATAAAGACGTGATTATGTGTATGTATATCAGATCTAGTGAATCCGATGCGTCAAACATCAATCATTGTTTGATTATTTTGAGTAGTGCGGTATTCATTACGAGCCGATGCTTGATACAACAAGTAATACCTCGATAGATATTACATGAAACACTGCTTAACTAGACATTACGTGAAACAATACTTTAGTGTCAATACTTTCATGGTAAGCCGTGTGTAGTGACGTCACATTACCCATCATGCTCATCATTTGCAGGATCTAACTCTCTCCCACAGCCCGCCGTGAGCGTTGCCTATCTCATCGCATTCCCTGCGTTGTTAGCATTCAATTAACAAAGTCTATATTTTACGTTATTAATTTTGTAATTACCGAGGGGCTTTCAGCCTTATTTAATCAAGCTACAAGCTTCATAATCAATAGTCTTAACACACCGAAATTGCTTTAATATACGAGTGTTATACAGGTTCACAGTTAATTGAAAAGAGTTCCCTTCGCACGCAATGTACACAACATCAATGGACAAATCCGCTAAAAGGTCGAGTAACTCATTTAAACGTTACGTGTACATGTACAAGTTTGTTTAAATACTCGTGTGGTGTGTACACGACCTAACACCGCGCGGTCGGGTGTGTGTTGAAATAAAAAGAAGGTAATTTTAAACACGTCGGTGTTATGTTGATGGGTTCAGTCGTCTTTGATGTCGGCTCTGTACAATTAATGCGATAACTGACATTTACCTCACGGAGAGGCCTCTGTTTGTGTTGGTAGTGGCTCTTCACGCTAGTTAAATAAAAACAAACCATCTTCTGCACACAATATGTTGAATTTTACGCAAACATTAAACTTTGTATTGAACCTACTCTCCACATAGATCAAAATAAAGAGAAAGGAAAAAATCTCTGCTCTTTCCTTTGCCGTATCACTAAGATCTGAAATTCCTTACCAGCTCAAGTGTATTCTTCTTCCTACAGTCTCGAGTCCTTTAAGTGGAGCGTAAAAAACATCTGATGATGCTGTTAAGTTGAGTACTACCATTGTAACATGCTTCGTGTCTGTAATGGTGACCCCCTTTCCTGAGACTTTGCCTTTAGGTTACCATCAGGCGAGGTAAAGTCAAATTGGCGTGTACTATATATAAAAACAAAAACATAAACTCTTCATGATCATGGCCATTTAAAAGCAGTTGAAAGGCAGGCAAAGGTGTGAATACAAAAAGTGTTTTACAAGATACGGGTTGTTGGGTGTCGAGAACTACTTTCTTCAAAAATAAACATCCTAGCTGGTTCACATCGGGTCGATTAAAGGATTCTAACGATCCCCATACATAAAAATTTATTCAGACTCTGGAAATCAAGAATCTAATAAACATAAAAACAAATAATACACTATTCAAATCAATGAGATATTTTTTATGCTAAAACACTCTTCCAAATGAAATGATTATCTGTTAGTTCCACACTACGCAAACGCCTACTCGAATACAGTTCAAAGGGACTGGTGATTGTCTGCGCCTGGTGATAACGATTGAAGGAGGTAGGGCACGACGGTATTTCCATCCTAATTGAGGAGTCTGACTGGGGAAGTAACTCCACCCTACAGAATACCACGGCTATAATATCCTCGTGTTGTGTTCCCGGCGGCGAGTAGGGTAGCCAGAGCTCAATGAAGTGATTGTGTCTTCTGCATTTACGGCACATAAACTCACCGTTCTTATAGTCAGTAACACGGGTGTGACTACTTTGGTGTTACACACGTTCATAGGTCACGGTAACCACTTTCCATCAGGTTTACTTTTCTCCTAAGTTGTATAAAAGAAAAAATACGACTCCTCGTTTTAGCATACATAAGGCCCTTAGTTCAGTTGACACGCTAGGTCTCTGGCAGTTCTCCCCGAGGTCTTGTAACTCAGTAAATAGGCCAGACACCCATTTACTAATTATTCGTTTATGATATTGTCGAAAGTTAACACAAATATTCGAATATTAACTACACTCGAAAATATAATTAATGTTCACGAATTTCTATATGGTTAATGATATTATTGCCTATTAGTTCCCGCGTCGTTCCCGGCAGAGTAGAATTTGGATCACCCCATCTCTGCACATGCGGTGTGGTACAAGGCGACTTAGGCATAGCACAGACTCCGCCTCAGATGTATCACTCGAGTCAACAATAGTGCCCGAAATATGGCAATAGGCTCCCCCCTATTACGTGGGACCGAATACAAATAAAGGCCTGATTACATGTATATGATCATGACGTTGCTGTTGATCTCAATATTTCAGTAGCCATGCTCACTAGGAAGCTTAGTACATGATCGTCTCATCAGTCTAGTTTATTTGGCGAAGAACCCATTAAACATTATTTAATTTGTTTTTACGCCCAATGAGCTTAAAGAGTTTGGGAGTCTTGTTGTGTAAATGAATAACTGGATTTGAAAACCTACGAGCAAAACCAATACCTTCAGCCCAAGCCTACCTTAACTGCAAACTGGTGCAGCTGCTGATGGATGAACGAGATCCGGGCGCGGGGATTTCTCTAGCGGTTGGGAGATTAGACGACTGTCGTCTGACCTCCCAACCGCTAGAGAAAACCCCGAAAATTCCAAAAAGGTACTCATCCAAATCGATTCCGAGCCTTTCTAAAGATTTGCGTTTACTTACGAGTACTTTAACAATTCAGTTTTTTTTAATCTAGGTCGCCCAATTCACCACTTCACCTGATGGTATGCTGAGATGCAGTCTAAAAAATGGTGGCCGCCATTACAGTTAAGATAATAACATACTTTACTCTAGTGTATAAACATCCACTATAAATGAAACAGACACATCGCGCGCTGTGACGCGCACGCTCACGCACATTACTTACTCCACTGGATGCCGCACTTGACAGTCTTTAAACAAGAAACATTCTATAAATAGCAAAAAGTGTCTGCTATAATGTAACACATCATAAAAAGAGTATTCTGTCATAGCAGGGGCCGTCGCAAAAAGTGTTACAAAGTGATGCAAATTAAGCTAAGCTGTGACTTTATGTTTACGACGCGTCGCGCGACTCGTCCAGCCGCTGAAAGAAGAAGAAATTTCGTTAGATATGTTTACTTTACTCTCGTGTTTGAGTATTTTGAATTTAAGCTTTCATAAACGTGTCCTAATTGCTACCCCCTGAAGTGATAGCAAAATTGAATAGATTTACCAAACATTTTCTAGATATGTTTACAGTGAAACCAGACTTAGCCCACGTCAATCACTTTCCACATCGATCCAGAATGATATTTTTGTATTAATTATCGCTATAGTGTATTGTACAGTACGTTGTTTACTGTATTTTGTAAAATAAGTACTAAGGTAATTCAAAACAGCCGCTGTGAGTTTTTATTACGTGTCTCGTTTTAAAAGCTTTGTAAACCAGGCGTTAAAATGTAACGAAGGGTAAATTCTGATATTAAAGTTACCCAGTGACTCACGCAAAGAAATGTTCTTGAATATCTTGAAATTATTTGATGTTGAAATTCAGCGACAATCTAAACTTTATGTGAGACTGAAAAACATAGTGGGTAAAATGTGGGAATTAATACACCTCTGCTGTCTCCTCGGGCTATACAAGCATAAGTATATGGACAGATAGGAAAGTGTTTCATTAATATTACCACGACGTTTGATGTTATTAGAGTTCATTTGAGTAAAGTAATATTAACAACAAATGCCGCGAGCGCTCGCAGACGCACAAAGAGGAACATGCCTAATTGTACTTTTTATAAGATATTTTAGCCGCAAGGCGTTTTGGGTTGTTCTTTAAAATATAATAATTTCTGTATTACAGTACTGTTTGTGTGTATTATAATGCTTTGATTGTCAAAATGTGTGTTATTGCGACTAAGAATTGTGAGCTATTTTTTATTTTCGATCCGATTACCTTCCAAACTTGACAGGCTGTAAGTAATAAGTAGAAGAAGTAAGTAAGTAAAAGTATCTTCTTTCCTTCCCCTCCCCACTCTTCAGAGCACGCCACTGCCACTGCAGGACAATCTTAATATCCTAGGTATGGATGTTCGCTGCAACTTGAACAACAAAAATTACATCGAAAGTATCATCAAAACAGCCTCACGAAAACTCGGAGTCCTGAACAGAGTGAGACGATTTTTCACGCCGGAGTAGCGGTGTCTTCTATGCAAGACACAAATTCGCTCCTGTGTGGAATACTGCTCGCATCTCTGGGATGGTTCAGCAAAGTACTTACTAGATGCTCTCGACAGGTTGCAGCGACGTGCGGTCCGCATCATTGGGAATCCCGAGGTCACGAACAACCTAGAACCTTTACAGATGCGTAGAGATGTTGCGTCCATGGCTGTATTTTACCGTCTGTACCATGGGGAGTGTTTGATGAGCTCTTCCAATTAGTCCCACCCTCCCCTTTCCTACACAGGACAACACGTGCAGGTCTTAAATGTCATCCGCACACGGTGCAGAACATACGATCAAGAACCAAGCGGTTCGGAGACTCTTTCCTCTGTCGCACCATTAAGGCCTGGAATTCATTACCAGCTCACGTGTTTCCTTCTTCCTACAGTCTCGGGTCCTTTAAGCGGGGCGTGAAAAAGCATATGATGAGGCCGTCAAGCTGAGTGTCACCATTGTCACACGGTATGTGTAAGTAATGGTGACCCTCTTTTCTGGGACTTTGCCTTCAGCTTACCATCAGGCAAGGCGAAGTCCAATTGACGTGTCCTATATAAAAAAAGGAGATACTGCACCAGAGCTTTATCTGCATTCGTCAGTTGTTCTTACTGAACCTATTACACTAACCAACACATTTCCTCTGAGCCGCTTTTGAACTATTTTCTTTCAAGACCTCGGCGGCAGTCAATATCTCTTAAAAAACTTTGTGCATTGTGTTTGTGAGATTTGTGACAGTAAAGATGAGTTGTTTTCTTCTAATATCTCAATTGATTTGATCTGCTAGTGACCCGTCGTGTGAGGTGTGATAGCTCACTGCCAGATACACAATAGGTAGAAAATAAGCACATACTTCAAAGTATAAAAGATCATTCAATTCAATAATTTTTCAATTTAATTCGGCAGCCAACTCATTCAGTGATGCTGAAAATGCGAGCGGCAGAATTAAATGTCATGTCTTTCAGCTGTACGAATGTTGAAGTATGGAGATTACTGAACTCATAAATATATGAGCCCAAATTAAGCGACGCCAATGGAGCGTGAAGTTATTTAAATGATAGCTCCCGTTTTGTTTGTGTTTCACTCACAAATATGCCATGGTAACTACTTACAGATATATATCGACCACTAAGACAAATTACTTCATTCAATGAAGCTCATGGATTCGCAACATATAAACAATGGCATGCTAAATAACAGAGGAGGGCCAGTTATTGAGGAGGGCCAAATCGAGAAAGATGGCCATGGGTTGGCCCGGGAGCGCTGAGGGATATACCTGTTAACCTCACTTTCGGCAACCAACAACGACCCACAAACGCCGTGCATTTTAGTCGGTTCGAGTCCGACATAACCTAGGGGGGTATCCATGGGGATTTTCTCCAAAAAAGCATACTAAAGAAATATGCATCGTCAGTTAAGATTCTTAGCAATAGCTGATTACCTCATGAAGCTTCCAGTTTTTGTCAGTTCGAGGCCGATATAGATGCCCCCAACAGCCGACCGGTGAAAGATACCGATATAGCCGCCCCCAACAGCCGATCGGTGAAAGATACCAATTATAGCAATGTGTTGATCTCGGAACACAACGAATATTTTTACGACTCAACCCCTGTGGAGTGATCAAAATGGTTTATGTTCTTCAAAATCTTTAAAGAATTCTCCTGTATAATTCGCTTATTTAAGAAAGTGACGGAAAAGGGATGCTGTATTTCATTCACATTGTCGGTGTATTCGTTTTGTCTTGAGGAAAGTGTATTTTTTTATAAAACAAAATACATTATCAAGATTTAGCTCGTTGTCGCTCAAGAGCACGTTATTTATTTTGTTGATATTTCCTATTTTTGAGATGATCATTAAACTGAGAGGTTCCGGTCGTTAGGCGACGCCGTGTCACTTCGGCGAGGCCGCCTCGGAATAATATGGTGAAAAAACAAATTAATGTTGCTGTCATAAATTAACGTTTTGCCGCTTTATGGAGTGTTGTCACTAAACTAAAGTATAACAAAGAAGAATTAGTGGGTAACATTTGCGCCGAAATGACGAACTCCAACCCACCTTATACTGCTTTGAACCACAAAGTCATGCATATAATTTACTGTAATTAAATTCAACACAAGTTTCAAAACAGTTTAACTTTCTTTAAAGAGCTTGTTACGCCACGCGTTACTCAGCATACCACTTAAACATAATATTCATCATCATACTTGCATAATGCATGCATTATGCTAACATTAATTTTATTTACGTACGTAAAATCCCCGAATAAGTAATGCTCGTGAAGGACGAGGCGGGGCGGGAGCAGCAGCGGGAGCGAAGGAGATTCGTAAGCCAAGCTGCCCGCATATTGCAGCAACGCAGCGTCGGAGGTTGATGGATGACGTCCGCCCGTCATGAGTGCAGGCCTGGGGGTGACGGGTGGAGGTAGAGCCACCTGTCACCCTGGCAGAAGCAGGATACCTGCCCGTTTCTGGGGACGACTTGGGCACTCTTTGGTCCCCACACCCGAGGAGAGGGCCAGATCGAGAGATGGCCCTGGGTCGGCCGGAGTGCGAGGGATATGCCTGTTAACCTCACTTTCGGCAACTAAAAACGACCCACAGGCGGCGTGCGCTTTGGTCGGTTCGAGTCCGACATAACCTCTCCCACCGGCTCCGGGTGGGGGCAGGGGGTATACGTGGGGATTTTTGCACGTAAAAAAAAAATTGCATGCTTAGCGCGTTAAGATTAACACCTAATAATGTACGATATCAACTTGAATATGGACACCTCAATCAATTAGACTATCGTAGTCTACTGCTGGATATAGGCCATTGGTATAGGCACCAAAAATGCTGAACAATTCATTCTATTCAGAAAAAAAAATACCAGAAGTAAGCAATAATGGAGTGAGCATCAGTATTTCTTACACAATACCCAATATCATTGAGACAGTGAGCTCATATTTATGGGTCGTATAACTTGGTACAAACATCAGGCACATTAGAGAATCATATTATACCTTTGGACTGCTTGCCGCAACATCTAAGCTAATATTCATTACTTTGAAATACATAGATACATTATAATTTATTGATGTGTTTTTAGAAAATTATGCTAATATATTTCACAATTTGTATTCTATTAATGGCTTTTGAGCAGTATACGTAACAATACTTGATGAAATTAATCACATGCTCATTACATGTTTTCATGTAGGCTTTTAATTTAAAGACGCGCGAGTAAAGTAAATGTTTTGACAAAAATATCGCGCTCCGCTCCCGGCGCGAGAATTGTACGTCACATTTGTATTTAGTGACGTCACATAATTCAGGATGTCTCGCAAATGAGTCGCCACAATCAGCACTCTCATCGCGGTGACAAGGCACAACTCATTCGTTCATTTCGGCCTGAGAACTGTCGGCTGAGTTAGACTTAAGTCGTTCTGTATGTTGTCTTTTGTCCCATTTAAATTACGAGAAATTATCGTAATTATAATGTTCGTTGGTCAGGGGTGGGTTCGAATATCAGTAGCGAAGGCCGATCTAGTTTGTCACTATATTGAAAAGCCAACAGAAATTGTGTTATAGGGACCACTCGCCACTAAAAAGTAGTATTATGTGCTATTGCAGGCTGTAATCTATCTATGGAACGATTTCATTTTTATCCATTCAGCGTCAAAAGCCCTCATCGCAGAGTAGATTGAGATAGATAATACTTACAGTACACCCAAAAAGTTTGACATTTTACGATATTGGTAGGAGGCAGACTTTGAAACTAAGAAATATATTATGTACTTCATTATTCACGTTTATGTTAAAGTTTGTTTTTGCTAAGTTTCATGCGAATTGAACCAGGGAATACCCTACACCATGAATACATATTATGATAGTCACACTATATACCAAAAGGGGTAGGCAGAAATAAGAGTACCTACCGTTTTGTACAATCTGTACATGTATCCCTTACCTTCATTATATTCATCAACCTTTTCATGCAACATCTTTTATTCCTTTCACTTCACCCTCGACTTTTCCGAGAACGTGGCCTACTTGCCTCGCGAGCGTTCTACTAGGGCGCCCAGCCCACAGTGGCCTACACATACACACACACATACACACACTCCTATTCCGTATAATTGAAGTAAAACAAATACAGACGACAATTACTCCGCTGTCAAAGGTAAAGACAATTAGCCCTAATCGCGCTTAGTCAGTACTTAAGCTGAATAAATATGGGGACTTTTAGTTACATGCCTTCAGGCTAACGTTCTCTTCTCAGGAACGGTAATTAGAGATAAAGGCACTTTTACTTTTCTAAACTGTCCATCTTATCGCCTCTTCTTTTACATTTTCTACCATTGAATTCCAAAGTAACCGCTCATCCGCTATCTTAAGCAACTAAAAACCTATTTGCCAAATGTCTGTTTGAAATATTCATCTCTACCGGCCGCTTAGGGATTTAAAGGTGTGACTATATACAGCATAACATACGTACATGGGGAAACATGATGGTTGCGCCGATGGTAGAATTTATATTTTTCGCTATAGTAATAGTTCAAGTCATTGACGCGGAAACACACGCTTCCTGTACCCATCTCCCTCCCGCGCTACCTTTTAAAGTGAGATAGCAATAGTTTCCGCACGGCTCAATTGTCAAAATAGACGCATATTCACTTCACAATTGAACTAGAAACAATGGCCGCCGCGCGCGCGACTCTCAGAAATTAATAATGTTTGTTGGATTTTAACCGCTTTCATGGACCTTTGCCGATCGGATTGTGCCTCTCGTGTGTCCCTCAAGTGATTTAGTGATGTGGGCGGCAGCTCCTGAGCCAGGAAGAGAAGATCGGTGCACCGGCTGCGATGAAAGCACGTGGCGTCGTGAAGGTTAGTGCATCCTCTCCTAATTTCTCGGGTTGCATTCATTGCCTAAACCACATCCGCGGCAACCCGATCACCTGTCTTGTTTGTTGTGTAAAGCGTCAATGGAACAGTTAACTTCACCCCCCGCGAAATACAGTCCACTAGCTCACGTGGCGAGAATTGCGCCACCATTCTTTTTGGTCCTTCGAGCCGGATCCTTAGCCGTAGTTCGTAGTTTGTTATTATTCTATTGGGAATAAACGCACCGCACCTAAATACCTAGTTATTTTAGTAGAAAACCCCGCATCTAGGCATTTAGGTTTAGATTTTGTTGTCCGTCCGCCGCTGGCTCGCATCGTATCTACCTAATACATACATAGGTTAGGTACGTGTAATCGCATTTGTTATTATTCTATTGAGAATAAACGCACCGCACCTAAATACCTAGTTATTTTAGTAGAAAACCCCGCATCTAGGCATTTAGGTTTAGATCTTAGGTATCCTAGACACCCTAGTGCATAGGCACAGTGTGATACCTAACGCATTTGGCTTTTGTTTTTATTTGTTTCAATCTCTAAGTTGTCCGTTCACCGCTAGCTCGCATCGTATTTACCTAATACGGTAGGTACACAGCTATACCTCGCTCGCATTCCTCTTATCGTATCAATCCTTGGTCGTAGTTTGGCATTTGTTATTATTCTATTGAGAATAAACGCACCGCACCTAAATACCTAGTTATTTTAGTAGAAAACCCCGCATCTAGGCATTTAGGTTTAGATCTTAGGTATCCTAGACACCCTAGTGCATAGGCACAGTGTAATACCTAACGCATTTGGCTTTTGTTTTTATTTGTTTCAATTAAGTTGTCCGTTCGCCGCAGCTCGCATCGTATTTACCTAATACCTACGTGGGTAGATACGTGGTTATACCTACCTCGCTCGCATTTCATTCAAATTCATACGAAAGTATTTTAATTCGAATAGATATTACGCAATACTTAATCCCTGAAATAATAGTTGAACCTAGACAGCGACCATCGCATAGGTACGATCTTGTTGCTATGCGCGTTTGTTCAAGCTTGCACGCGCAGTCATAAGTACCTACCTACCTACGGATATCGCTCGCGCCGCGTCGCTGCTCTGTACCGCTAAGATTAAGTCATTTCATATTTTGTTGTTTACCGCACTTTAGTTTGATATTTAATTGTAAACATGCCCCCAAAGGTTGGTAGTACCGATAGTAAAGTTCAATTGAAACTTTTATACGCTAAAAGAGAAATGATTTACTCTCGCGTACAATCGATTTGTGATAATGCACTTAAAACCTCTGATTTGGCCATTAGAGATTCGTTCTTGTGTTCTATAGAAAACTTAGATAGTCTACGCGCGGATTTCGAGTCTTTAGTACATGACATCAACGTTTTAGAGTTAAATTTAAATCCCGATTACTCAGTGAGTTATCAGGCCTTGTCGTCGTTTGACGATTTGTATTGTCGTATCAAACGCGTCGCTAGGAGTTTGGAGAAACCGTCTGACCGACCCAACCCCACTCGCGACCGACCTAAGTTGCCACCAATTCAAATACCCGAATTTGATGGTAACATTCGCAATTGGTGTTTATTTATAGATAGTTTTGAGAATACAATAGATAAGAACGTTTCGTTGACAGATCACGAAAAATTGCATTATCTCGTTGAAAAATTGACTGGTAAAGCTATAACCGTTTGCGCTGGAATTACGTTTAGTGCCGAAAATTATAATTTAATTTTAAATACTTTGAAAGCTAAGTATGAGGATAAAAGATCGGTAGCTAACGCATATTTGGATCAGATGTTTGATTTGAAATCCATTACGGCATGTAACGATCAAAACTTAGAGAAGTTTCTAGATACTTTCGCATCATCTGTTCGCGCCGTAAAGAACCTAAAGATCGATGACCTCTGCGACTTCTTATTTTTGTATATGGGTTTAAAGAAATTAGATTCCGAAACCATTCGTTTATTTGAGTCGGATCATCGCGGCAATAAAATTCCTAAGTTCGAAGACTTAGAAAGTTTTGTTCGCGAGCATATAAAAATATTGCAACGCTCTTCATCGAAACATGAAGGCGCGAAGAAAGTTGTTAGTTCTGAACGCAAGATAGATGCCTCATCGAGGTCACTGAGGTCAACTCATACTTATGTTAATACCGCACCAGCACATGTACAATCACCTGTTTGCTCTTTGTGTAATACTCATCATTCGCAATTGTACAAGTGTCCTGGTTTCCTAAAATTGTCGCCTAATGATCGTTATAAATTTGTTCGCGCTAATAATTTTTGTTTTAATTGTCTCGGTACTAAACACCGCGTTGTTTTATGTAATAGTAGAAATAGTTGTCGCAAATGTTCAGCGAGACACCACACTTTGCTCCATTTTGAAAATAGTAATGCCGCATCCAATGTGAGCACAGTTGGTTCGTCGAGCGGTGACACACGGCGGCCTGCGCCACAGCCGCAGCCCGCGCTCGCGCGCACTCCGGCCCGCCCGGTGACCGCTGCGAATGACGTCACCTTGTGTTCGTTGTCCGCTAGTACTGCGCTCACTACTGTGGTTCTCGCGACTGCTCGCGTCATTATGGTTGATGCATTAGGTAAACCGCACATTGTTCGAGCGCTATTAGATGGCGCTTCGCAAAGTAATTTTATTACTCAAGATTGTTGTCAACGTCTTGGTTTCAATGTTAATAAGCGTTCAACCCGCTCAGTGGTGAAGGGTTTTGGAGGCTTACAGTCAGCTGTTCATGGCACCGTTAGAACAAGGTTTGGATCTCGTTTTAATAATAATATTTGGTTTGACATGGATTCGCTCGTTACAGATAAAATAACTGAACAGTTGCCTACCGTCCCGGTTGACACGTCTTTATTAACGAAATTTAAAGACTTGCCTTTAGCAGATGAGACTTACGCTGTTCCTGGAGTCGTCGATATATTGATCGGCGCTTCGATTCTCCCGCACCTCCAGTTATCACGTAAGGTTCAAGGGGGACCGACGTACCCCGCTCCGCACGCACTGGAAACAGTTCTTGGTTTTGTTATAATTGGTTCCGCACCCGCTTCTATAGATAGTTTTAGTCACTCGACTGCTTCGTTCTGTTGCACCGTCGAGCCGCCACTGGAGTCTACCATCCGCAAGTTTTGGGAAATTGAAGAGGTCAATGTCCCACCTATCCTAAGCCCTGATGACAAGATGGCTGAGGAGATTTATTGTCGCACGACTACTCGTGATGAGCAGGGTCGTTGTGTTGTCGCGCTCCCTTTCAAGGGAGATATTTTTTCGCTCGGTGACTCCCGTGTATCCGCTGAAAAACGCTTTCTTTGTTTAGAACGAAAGATGCAGGCGTCTCCAAAGTTAAAGCAAGCCTATGATGAGGTTGTTAACGAATATTTAGATAAAGGTTACATCTCACCTGCGCCTGCGGACACTGACGAGACCCAGCCTTCGTACATTATCCCGCACCACGGAGTTATTAGAGAAGATAAGCTTACTACTAAACTCCGCGTAGTTTTGGATGGCAGTGCTAAGACTAGCACTTCCGTGTCGCTTAATGACATTTTGTATTGTGGTCAAAATCTTTAAGGTAATTTATTTGACATAATTGTAAATTTTCGCATTAATATTAGTAGAATTTTAGCTTTTTCGGACTCAACAGTCGCTTTGTGTTGGGCCCACTCTTCGCCCCATCGTTGGGACACATTCTTCGCTAATAGAGTGGCAAAAATTCAATCTGAATTAGCGCCACAAAATCTCTTTCACGTTGCTGGCACCGACAACACAGCCGATTGCCTCTCTCGTGGATTGCTTCTTTCGCAAATTTTAGATCACCCGTTATGGTTTAGTGGACCGTCCTGGATTCATGCCGCGTTGGATAAGTGGCCAGTTAGTCAATACAATCCCACCACGGTTTCCGAACCACCCGAGGAGAAGAAGCACTCGCTTGTTGTGTCGGTCCCGCGTGAAGAGTCCCTTATTTTGTTGTTGGCTAATCGCGTCTCGTCTTGGTCGAGACTGTTGCGTTGTGTTGTTTATGTAGGCCGATTTTTGAGAATTTTATCTACGCGCGGTCATATAGAGTTGACCGGTGATTTAAGTACGCAAAATATTTGCCCGCAATAGATGTTAATGACGATAGAATGCACCTTCTAACTCGTCACGCTCATTTAGATAAATTAGTCCAATCGTTTTGGAATCGTTGGAGAACCGATTGTTTGCACACGCTGCAATCGCGTCAAAAATGGAATACTTCATCTAACCCAATTACTGTAGGTACGGTGGTAGTCCTTATGACTGGGAATGCGCCTCCTTTGCATTGGCCTCTAGGAGTAGTAGAGGAAGTTCTTCCCGATTCCCGCGGGACGCGCGTGTTGTACGGGTTAAACCCGCAACCGGATCGTATCTGCGCCCGGTTGTTCGTCTCTGCCCTCTGCCTAGCCAGCAGTAGGCACGAGTTCAAACCTAGGTTTATATTTTAGTTGTTATTTCCCAAACCTAGATTTAGATTAGACTTTAGATTTGTTCCGCATTTTTCGTTTTGAAGGTAACCCTTCAAGCCGGGGGGAATGGTTGCGCCGATGGTAGAATTTATATTTTTCGCTATAGTAATAGTTCAAGTCATTGACGCGGAAACACACGCTTCCTGTACCCATCTCCCTCCCGCGCTACCTTTTAAAGTGAGATAGCAATAGTTTCCGCATGGCTCAATTGTCAAAATAGACGCATATTCACTTCACAATTGAACTAGAAACAATGGCCGCCGCGCGCGCGACTCTCAGAAATTAATAATGTTTGTTGGATTTTAACCGCTTTCATGGACCTTTGCCGATCGGATTGTGCCTCTCGTGTGTCCCTAAAGTGATTTAGTGATGTGGGCGGCAGCTCCTGAGCCAGGAAGAGAAGATCGGTGCACCGGCTGCGATGAAAGCACGTGGCGTCGTGAAGGTTAGTGCATCCTCTCCTAATTTCTCGGGTTGCATTCATTGCCTAAACCACATCCGCGGCAACCCGATCACCTGTCTTGTTTGTTGTGTAAAGCGTCAATGGAACAGTTAACTTCACCCCCCGCGAAATACAGTCCACTAGCTCACGTGGCGAGAATTGCGCCACCACAAGACTTAAAGGTGAGTATTAAACAGAAATAATAACGTTCAGATTAACGTGTTTGGTTTTTATAGAATGTGTAGTGAACCAGAACAATAATAAATACATATACACACATATACTTAATCACGCCTTTATCCCCTAAGGGTTAGGCAGAGGTGAATTAACATCGACATTTCGCCAATCATAGCATTGTTTTCAGTTTCCACGTAATATGAGGTGAACCTATTGCCGTCTTCCGAGGTGAGTCTGAGCTATATATACCTATCTGTCTGATGTTAAACAGCAGAGATGGAGTGACCCAAAGTCTACTCTGCCGGGAACCATGGCGGGAAACAATAAGTGAAGTTCTATTTTAAAGAATAATAAAATCTAACCGAAAATTCAAGTATTCTCTCTACTCCACCAGCTGAACTAAATTGTTTGTATTTGTTACATTACGCCGGTAGTGTAGTGACCAGGATTCGAGCCCGGTAGACCAGTAGGTATATTTGTTGTATACCACTTAGCTGGCATCCATATACACAGTCGTGCTTACAAATATTTGCAAGGATCTACGACCTCTGCTGTAGGAGGCAGCAGTCAAATTCTCTACTCACTCCACACACTTCATAACAGTATCATTTATTTGTGTGTAGCAAGTTTGCTACCCAACACGGAAATAGGTTCGAATTGAATCAGAGAACAGGACGGACTTCCAAACTGGCAGATATTCGATTACGCACAATGTGCTCTCGTCCGCGTTGGCACATCAATCAGGTGAACAGCTGTCTGTCTGTCTGTCTCTGTGCTCCGACGTCCAGCGATCCAGCCGATCCAATATTCAATTATCGCTTACACTGTTACTAAAGGAAAGGGAACATTAAATTTGTGGTTTTGTGAGGTTTCGACACAGTATTCACTTTTCGTGTATTCTAGACCCATTCAATATTACAATTTTGTTTGATACAAGTTCCTTGTGATTACTTGATAGCCCTTCTATAAAAACGGTAAATTCTCATCCCCTCTAGATTTAAATTCTCCACACGTAAACCTGTCAAAGAACCTACCAGGTCAGCGTCTTTTAACAAAAACGAAGATATCGATACGCTGACTCATCTTCTTTGCCTGTAATAAAACAAATTCGCTTCTCGCTTTACTGTGTGCAAAGATCATCTAAAATATATTGGATATTGACGTGGTTTTCACTGTCATATAGATATTTTTTCTGGATGGTTTATATGTATAACATGTATAAATTATGTTGTATTCCAGAAAATAAAACTGGCGCTAACTAAATCTTACGCAATATTCTACTCCATACAGAAAAGTCCGTCCGAAGACTGGGGCGGGTCATGTAAACAAAAGACCATAAAGTTTGCCTATTGGCACAAAACAGCTATTGTTCAATATACGTTAATAATCATTGTTAAATTGAGCAAAACTATTTCCAACTTTTTTAGATAGCTAAAAATACAGAAAAATCAAATGACCAACAGAGGAGAAAAAGCTTTCGCTGAGCAAGTTACTTACTCGTAGTAAATTCTTTGACTTTTGATTTCAAAAGCCAGCAATGTCAAACAGATCGAAATGGAGCCCAATCCCTTTGAAGTCTGTAGAAGCACGCGTACGACTTGGTCTCGCCGTGACACAATTAGACATGATATTGACAATACTCTTGCTGTGCTTTATAAGGCTTCTTGGGATCTTTATTTCTCAAACTGGTAATGAAAGTCGAGGTGTTGGTATTGTGAGGATCTGTCATGATAATATATCCCGGACTAGTGGATTATTAGTACTGCTTATAAATAGTGTCCCAAACTAGCCCGGCCATCTGACCTCCCTATTAATATAGCGACCATACTATCGAACAAATAACGTGGGTCATCTTGGCTGTGCGAATAGATACCTATGATACTAATGCATACGCGGCATTTAGTCTACTCTAAACCTGCGTATGCCCCTTCAACATTCATGAATTTCCACACTGCCACACACAACACCCAATGACACTCGTCGACTAATGATTGCCGAGTATTTCAATCAATCGGTGTTAGATCGCGTTCATTCAAATTCCATCTCCGTTAGTGACGAGGCTCTGACTCAAGGACCGACTGGGACTTTAATAGAATACTTATCGGCCGCTTTCCACTCTTTGGGCGTGTTCCACCCCAAGTGACTTATAGACCCTACCTAATTTCCATTATGCGATTACTTGGATTTAGAAACCTTTTTATTTTGGTCATGTTACTTAAACGAAAAATAAAGCTCTCTTGTTATTAAACTGATAAACATAAATATATTTTTTGCACCATAGGTGTTCCGTACATGTGAGGAAACAGATTTGTCTGGTCAATTCTGAAACAACCACATTTTTAGTTTACTCTTGAATGTAACATAAATGTTAAAGAAAATGGTGGTAAAGCGGTCGACACGTCGCCCATCGCGGGCTCAGCCTTCGACAAACATCAATAGACTGACCAAGATTACTTGATTGATGTGGATTCTATTAATGTGTCTGTGCCTATCAATTAATTCGTGGTCTGGCGTTCATTTGTCCGCCGGCTGAGCCTGGAGGGAATCAGAAAGGGTCCCGAGATCGATGAATCTCGCGTAAATACTAGTGATTATGGACATATTGTTTTGTTGGTTCTTTGATGTAGTGTGATCGATCTAAAAATGTAGCGGTTCTATAAAAGTAATATAGTAATATTCTTCTTTATGTATGTGTATTTAAGAGTGATTTTGAGATAGGATAAAGGTTCAGGTTCGATTCCCTGGTCTATAAAAGTCTTAGCCTTGAACTGACTTGACGGGTTTCGCCTAACGGCATTCTCAAAAGTAACTATAGCAAGTAAGATACGTGCTTTATTCGGTATATGTAGCGAATTCCATCAAGCCAAT
Organism: Eilema griseolum; assembly: GCA_963662185.1. Taxonomy (NCBI): domain Eukaryota; kingdom Metazoa; phylum Arthropoda; class Insecta; order Lepidoptera; family Erebidae; genus Eilema; species Eilema griseolum. The sequence goes on from OY759241.1 coordinate 27,206,685, forward strand.
CTCCAGTAAAACTCGAGAGAATAAAAGTATTAGAATCTAATAAAGGAAAATAAATAAAAGGATATATGAGTTGTGTATAAGAGCAGTTCTAATCAATCAAATCAATCAAATCAAAATTTATTTTAATCGTTGTACAGTATTTTACATGGTTCTTAATCTATCGTGCGTTATTACATTGTGCATGGGTAGGTATATTAGGTATATATAGTATATATTTGTGCAGCTAATGGTCTTTACTTAGAGATATTTATCTAAGCTGTGCCTGAACTAGGTAGTCCTGTGCTTCAGGCGTCAAGTGCAGATTAATAATATTTCATAAATACTATTACAGATACAATCAATTTACCAAGAATATTACAATGCTAGTGTGATTCACTACTTCTAACTAAAGTTATGTCTTAATTATGCAACTTAACAGTAATTATCTATTTTAAAACAGACAATAACTCCTCTGTGTCATCGTAGGACAATCTTTGGAGGACATTCTTTACGACTCGTTTACAACACGCATAATTTAAAGAATAAATGCTTGTTATAGCGTTTATCCTTTTGTACAGAAGTGGTCCTAAAAACAAGTAAAATTTGCCAGTGTAATCGTGTTTTATCGCAATTCTTTCAGTGCAAACAATATCTTTCCGCCTTTTGTTAGTAATTTCAGTGCTATAGGGAAGTGCTACGTGCTTTTTTAGTACTGTGCTTAGTATAAATAGCTGACGGACTGTTAGTACCTCGCAGGATTTGTATAGGAGGTCGGTGGGCGATAAGAAAGAGCGGAACGTTGCTACCTTGAGGATCGCTCTCTGAGCTCGCTCGACCGGCAGTAGCAATGTCTTGCCCACTCCCCCCAAGATGTTATGCAATATGTTAATATTGACTGGCAAAGGGCATAGTAAACTTGTTTAATCAATTTTGTTTCATTGATATGTCTTATTTTTTTAACACAAATATCAATTTCCGTAGTCGATCTAACTCAGATCTCGTCAAAAAAATTATTTCAGGAAGTAGCGGTAACGGTTTTCAAGTTGTACATAGTTATTTCTGTAGGTACACAGTATATACAACTGTATATATCCAGGAGAGTACTGTGTACACATCGCACACATCGCAAGGAACACTCCACCTGCCGCTATTCGTATCGTTTCGGAGTTCATTCTATTTCGTTTGCCTTTAAAAGGCAGTAAACCCAGGATTATGCTAATACAATGTTCCGTACATTACATTTGGAACATAAAAAGGGAACACTATTAGATTTGGCTTGCAAGCTCCGCTGTGAAGCGATCTCGAATGTGCCACGTAGTGATGTTACTATTTATAAAATACCTTTTTGTATCGATTGAAGTTGGTGTGTCGGTTGGATGGAGGGTGTAGAAAAGTTGTTTTTTTTATATATAGAACACGTCAATTAGACTTCGCCTTGCCTGATGGTAAGCTGAAGGCAAAGTCTCAGAAAAGAGGGTCACTACTACTTACACATACCGTGTGACAATGGTGACACTCAGTTTGACAGCCTCATCATATGCCTTTTCACGCCCCGCTTATAGGACCCGGGACTGTAGGAAGAAGGAAACACGTATGTATATATAAGACACAAGTATGTGTATTCACCGCTAAGAAAACCCCATTCGTTGTGGCGCCGCAATTCCTGGGCACACCGCTTACCATCTCCTCGAGTATCGGGATCCTTGGTGTCGATATCTCCAGCGACGTCCAATACCGAAGTCATTTGCAGGACAAGGTTAAGTTGGCATCAAGAAAACTCGGAGTGCTCAACAGGGCGAAGCAGTACTTCACTGCGGGGCAGCAACTCCTTCTTTATAAAGCACAGGTCCGGCTTCACATGGAGTACTGCTGTCACCTTTTTGCTGGAGCACCTGCATACCAGCTTGACCCCTTCGACTCGTTGCAAAGACGGGCATTGAGGCTGGTTGACAATCCCATACTCGCAGGTAGAGTGGAACCTCTTAGCCTTAGGAGGGATTTTGCCTCACTGTGTGTGTTCTACCGCCTATACAATGGTTTGTGCTCAGATGAATTGTTTGACATGATGCCCGTAGCTACATTCTATCATCGCACCTCTCGCCATAGGCAGAGAATTCATCCCCACACATTGCGACCTGAGCCGGTGCGCACTGTGCGGTATGAAAGAAACTTCATCCCACGCACACTTAAGCTGTGGAATGACCTCCCTGCTGCGGTTTTCCCAAGCGCCTACAATATGGGGTTCTTCAAGAGGGGCATCAGAAGGTTTCTTCATGGTCGGCAGCACGAGTGTGACACCCCTGGTGTTGCATACGTCCATAGGCCACGGTAACCGCTTCCCATCAGGTGGGCCTTGTGCTTGTCTGCCAACTTAGTGGTATAAAAAAAAAACGTGAGCTGGTAATGAATTCCAGCCCTTATGGTGCAACAGAGGAAAGACTCACCGAATTTTTCATTTATTTATTTATTGGCTCACAAAAAAATATGGTTACACATTGATGGTAAGTAATATTAAGTAGATCCTCATATTCACCATCTCTGGCATGTGAGACTACATACATTATTAAGTTAACGCTACATAACAAATTGCATAATAAATAATAGAAGTCAGCTATACAATAAAAATAAAAACAAAATGTCATGCATTGTCAATATCATAACCGTCATAATGATCATCGATAATGTCAACAATAAAATTACCGCTTGGTTCTTGATCGGATGTTCTGCACCGTGTGTGGATGACATCTAAGACCTGCACGTGTTGTCCTGTATGTAAGTGGATGATCATTTTTGATTTTTATCGATACATTAAAAATATATTACAATAGCACAATGTGTGTATCAAACTCAGCCTTTATGACGTGGCGATAGTAAACGCGGCCGGCGAGCCACGACATGCGGGTTCGATGCACTTTCAGAGCAAATATTTGTCTGCAAAATGGGTATTTGCATTGGTCCGGTCGTGCCTCGGAGAGCAGGTTAACCCGTCGGTCCCGGTTGCCGTACGAACATCTACGGCAGTCGTTACGGGTACTTGGGACCCTCAAAAGTCAAGGTTCAGGTCTGATGGCAATCGCTTCATGGAAAATATCGAAGTTCAGGCGCATCTTAGTTAGACTAGAAAGCTGGCCCCAACTAAGTTGGGAAATGGTGCGGAGGATGCTCAGTGTGTGTATCAGACCCAGCAGGGTTTTTGGGCCCAAACTAACCTCACCTGCGAGCTTATTACACCTGCAGATGGGTAAACGAATTTAGTTTGTTTGTGTTAATACAGCCTCTGTGGCGTGGCGGTAGTGAACGCGACTGCTACGCAGGAGGCGCGGGTTCAATACCCGCTCAGTGCAAATATTTGTATGCATGAATATGGGTATTTGCATTGCTCTGGGTGTTTCTATGTATGTATTTACAAAAATAAAAGTATTTAAGTATGTTTATCCGTATTCTAGATTCCATAACACAAGCTAGTTAAACTATGCTTACAATGGGTCCTAGATAGCGTTGTGTAGAATGTTGTAGAATATCTATCACTTTAAATTCACAAGAAAATAATATCAAAGTAAACATTTGCTTTAGTTTGCTATTATTTTCGTATTTTATTCATGATATACAAATTGTTTACTGGTTTAGGATTCGCACTCACGTTAGTAAATAATGTAATAAAACGTAGACTTCTTTTTTTATGTTTTTAGTAATCTGGAATATTAAATGAACACCTCGCACCCCTTCATTACCATACCTCCTCCTCTGCTACGCAAAGGTTTGCAGAACTCATATTGAGTTAGGCTCGCCTTTGTACATAATTTATGTAATAAAAAATATCATCTGTAATATGTATACAATTTAGCATTATGAATGATTTAGCTATCGAAACATTACTGCTGCGTCTCCATATTTTCTCCCGAATATTATAACAATAACTATAAATAAAAGTAACAAGACTTAAGTTTTGATATTTCTCTGTATCAATGTGTAAATAACAAAAACAGCGAAGACATGAAAGTGTCTGTAAGTCTGTGTGTGTTTATATTGTACTGCTCGTGGCTGAAACCTCGGCGTATCGTAACGCAGCCTCTTTAATCAATATTTAATTACACATTAGGCACAAAGCAGGCTCGCAGCTCGTGCGAGTTAACAGCACGTCTAATAATAGGGTTGTTTAATATTTCATTGCAGGGCTTGATGGGCTTCTCACGCACACAGTGTGTTGCAAGTCGCGATGTAACGCTTCATGATTTATCATCACTCGTTCAATATGATTGTAATTAAATAATTTGGAAATATGGCGATTATAACATGCCAATTTCGAAATATTCTCGCCTCAGTGTTTGGGTTGCTTTTCAGCAGCTTTAGTATGTCTAATTGTTTGTCATGAAGTAACTCCAAGCATACCTGGACCTTGGCATGTGTCGATATATACCTATTAAACTGTATGACCAGGCTTCAGCAGGAAGTTTTATTTTATGTTTTATCACATTGTAAAATAGATGGGTATTAAATTTCTTTTCTCTGTTCACTGAAAGTTATGGCGTTATAAAAATGAAAAAAGTAAAAACAAAAATAGAAAAAATAAATGAAACTAAGTGATATGTTGACATCTATGACTGTGGCTCAGCGGTACTTCGATCCACTGCTACATGCTACACTGTTGGTTGGGGTTCCCACTCAGTGTAGATATCTGTACGTACGACTAATGGTAATGATAATGATGGTAATCTTTACAAAGTCTCAGGCAAGAATGTCATACTTATAGACATTAACAATTTTGCAATGGCGACACTCAGCTTGACGACCTCATCAGATACTTTTTCATGCCCCGCTTAAAGGGTCCGGGACTGTAGGAAGAAGGAAATACGTGTGCTGGTGAAAAATTCCAATTTGTAAATTAATTTTGTGATAAACTGAATATCTATCAACTATAAGAATCTGCATAATATCATAAATCTCGAAGTTCGTCAGAAGATGGTCGCGTGCCATAACAGTATATTCAGCAAGCTTTGAGTATGGGTCTAACCGCAAGTAGAATGGGTATGACCACGTCCCTCTGACCTTTGCTTCTTATTGTTCGGCTTCTAAGATAACAAACTCTTGAAAGTCCATAGTACCATAGTAAATAACACTAACTTGCCTCAAAATCTGACCTATCAAATATAAAAATAAATCAATTTCTTCACCGAAAAAAGAATCTTTTGCGAAGGTAGTTCCATAGATTAGCTCAATCAAACATACGATAAAAGATTGTTATCAACATACATATAAATAAACATCATTTTGGAGTTATAATTGTTTAAATATTGGTTTATGTATAAATGAAGGCATATGTACGACACACCTTTTAGTTTTTTCATAGCATCTCGAATCAGTACATCCATCTGATCTATACTTCAAATTTACTCCCAGCTTTTTATTGTCTATGCAAGCATCACTTGATGAACCATAAATAAAATGAAAAAAATAAGAGAATAAATGTTTAATATTTTTATTTTTTTTGCAACATTCTACACAACGCTATCTAGACCCATGGTAAGCATAGTTTAACAAGCTTGTGTTATGGAATCTAGAATACAGATAAACATACTGAAATACTTTTTTTATGTAAATACATACATATTATACATACATATAATATAAATCACATCATAAGGAAGTTTTAGATTTACGTGACTTGCTCAGACAGTAAAACTGAATTATAGCCGAAATAGACCTAGTTCTGTATCCTACGATGTATACTAGATATATAAATAGACAATATAAATATAAATAAACAAGCCTGCAAACAGCTATATGGAGATATAGTCGTTTGCAGGCTTGTCTATTTACTTTTATTATAAGATCACGCAAGAGCGATGGGGCAGATTTGACTGATATGTGGGACACTGAAACATGGTGACCTAGATAAGGACATAAGATAACTTTTAACTCCATAACTCAGTTGTTGTCCGCGGCTCTAGAATTCGGACAACTTCCAGAACTACGGGCTATTCCAGTCTATTCTCTATTTCACCCATGTGGGTTCAGTCTTTTGAGTGAAAGAGTAATAAACATCCATACAATATAATTATCTTTTGTGAGTTTTTGTAGGGTAAAAATATCCTGTTTGTTAGAATTATCAAGTCCGTGCGTACTTACCAAAAAACGGGTAGCAGCTATATGGTAGGTACAATATACGACATTCTTCAAACATTTTTATGTTCCTTCCTACTTCGACTTTATTGACAAACTTCGGACAAGATGGAAGTTCAAAAAGTACCCAACTTTTAATTTGATTAACCTCCTTTTCTTTTCTTACATTACATTACAAACAACACGATTCAGTTCAAAGATTCGTCAAACATTTTTATTCGCTTAGTATCACAGTCGTGTGAGCTGCCCTGGGAGAAGTTTGTGAATCTGTTCCGAGCTATTACCCCCGCCCCCCGCCTCTTCCCGCTATCAGCTCGCGTCCCATCTCCCGGGAAATAGGCCCGATTTATTATGCTATGTACAGAAACGACCATCGCATTTAATATGTTCGCAGTAATTATTCTCTTGAGATTAGTTACAATTAATTATATCCTCGTTTTGTAGACGTGTACCTTCCTTTATGTAGGACATGTCAATTAGACTTTAGCTCGCCTAATGGTAAGCTGAAGGCAAAGTCTCACAAAATAGGGTGACCACTACATAGACACATATACCATGATACAATCGTGACACTCAGCTTGACGGCCTCATCACATGCTTCTTCACGCGCCCGCTTAAAGGACTGTAGGAAGAAGGAAACACGTGAGCTGGTAATGAATTCCCGGCCTTAATGGTGCGACAAAGGAAAAAGTCTCCAAACTGCTTGGTTCTTGAGTAAGCCCTGCATGTGTTCTCTTGTGTAGGAAAGGGAAGAGTGGGACTAATTGGAAGAGCTCATCAGAACATTCACCATGGTACATACGGTAGAACACTACCAAAGACGCAACATCCCTGCGCATCTGTAAAGGCTAGGGTGTTTGCTACGTCACTGCAACGTAAATACTTTGCTAAGTCATCCTAGAAATGCAAGCAGGAATACGCAGGAGTAAATAAAAAAAATCTCACTTTGTTCAGGACTCCGGGGTTCTCGATGTAGTTTTAGTTATTCGGGTTGCAGCGAATATCCATACCTAGAATATTTATCGTCCTACAGTGTGCTCCGAAGAGTGGGAAGTGAAAGGAATGAATATACCTTTGCTGTGAACGCACATGTCTGAGTCGTCTCGACCAGGTTTTCAGAGCTCCACTGAGCAATGTGATTTAGGATCTGTTTCAGCTCAGTGACAAGAAGCTGCCTTTTTCTGCGATATCTGACTGCTTGACCGCAGGATGTCAGTGGTAACTCCCGTGCAAGGTGCTATCATCTGCATAACAATGCTAAAAAATATTTACATATTTTGGAGTAGAGGATAACTTTCTTTAGATTCTTTATATTATAATTACTCGTTAGCCGCAGTAATAAATATATTGATATTTTTGCAAATTGTGTCTGTTTCGTGATGCGTACAGTTGCATTTTTCAGAAACTCATCAATTTAAAAATATTAAATTATGTAACTGCGATGCTGCGATGCAGATACAGCCACCTGTTACATATTTATATCATCCAAGTGGAACATACTTTTTAATTCATGCTTATAAAATGATGCATTTACCGTACCTACTATTACAAATTCACACGTTTGTATCGCCAAAAGAGTTTTTTTTATACCACTTAGTTGGCATACAAGCACACGGCCCACCTGATGGAAAGTGGTTACCGTGGCCTATGGACGTTTGTAACACCAGAGGAGTCACAGTCGCGCTGCCAACCCTGTAAGTACAAAGTTTCTGTGCCGTCAGTAGAAGAGGACAAGCCTTTTGTCTTCCCACTGACAGCACAAATTCTCCAGTGAGCTCTGGCTACCCCACTCACCGCTGGAAACACAACACGAAGTTATTATAGCCGAGGTATTCTGTAGGGCGGAGGTACTTCCCCAGTCGGACTGCTCAATTGGGCAGAAATACCGCCGTGTCCTATTATAAGTATCACGAGTAGATACTAGCCTTCCGCACGCGGCTGCTCCCGTGTGGATCTCTTCAGTATCTTCGGTTCTACTCAACCGATTGCAATCAAACAAACGTAAGATTAAGTCTGTCTAACCTTTCTATCAAATAACAATAAATTCGTTTAGTAGTTTTTGCGCTCATCTTGAACAAACAATTCCAATTATTTAATAGTACCTATAAAATTATAGACAGATAGATAGATAGAAGTAGATTTGCAATTTTCAAATTCAAATTCTTTATTTCTCGAAATATTGCAACGTAAGTACATCTTTCTGACGCCAAATTCAACTTAAACCTATGTTTACCATCGCTGCGCCGCCTGCTAGTGGAGAAGAAACGGCGCAACAAACTCCTCCTGCGCCATTTTCGAGACGTCAGTTTATAAATAGTGATTTGTTAAGAATAAATATGGAGGAATGTGTGTATGTCTCGTGTCAAGATAATTAAAGGTACCTATATAAAAAACCTTGAAATATTGGTCAAACTAGTGATATACACATTTTCATTTGACTAGCATTTTGATCTCATATATTATTTTGTCCACAACTGGGTAGATGCTGTAGAATTAAGACATGGGAACATCAGGATACAGCGACCAGTATATTTGTAATACACTTAATTATTTCCATAAGGTAATGCAGGTAAACTCTAGTTAATTTTCATTATAATGTGTACCTAGATATATTAAAAACGTAGCTGTTTACTGAGCTTGTGCTTTATAATTTTAATGTAAATAAATTTTCTGAAGCCTCATATAATATTGAGGCCTCATTTTCATTTAATACGAGTATTACGTGCGAAACAAATTGCCTCTGCAATATGAACTGTTGCGATGGTGCTGAGCCATATGTGTTTATTTTTTGTACAACGGCGTGATAAAAACAAATGAGAACATAAGACGTAATGACTTCACCTGCTTAGAACGATTGGCTAGAGATGTATTTATATCACACGTGGCTACCAACAAAGTGATATCTGGTGATTCTACTAGCACCTACTGAAGTGGTGGACACAAGATCAACACAGCCTTTAGCAGCAACAGAATGAGATGTATCTTGCAAAAAAACGACAAATATTCACGCCTGAAAATCCCCAAAGGACAAGGCATAGGTGTAATACCCACTTTACCAAATATGATTTTAGCCCCATGTAATTGGGGGTGAGGCCATTGCCGTCAAGTGGGAACTTTGTCATGGGCTGTGTGTTTACTGTCAGATTGAGAACAGTCATATCTCTTAATGGCTTTCTACGACACCCGCGGGATAAGATGGGGTGGCCCATTGTATTCCACTAAGATTTTTTTCCCTAGCATCTGCAATCTGTCAAGAGCTAGCCACAGATGTATTACTACACTAAGTTTTAAGTAAAACAAGAGGAATTGCCTTCCAATACTAAAAAGTTGTATCGTGGTTAGCGATGCAATCCTCCTTTAATTTATGACCAATCACGTCACTGTGTTGTGCCACGTGATTCGTCATAATACGTGAGATTTAGTCGCCGTAGCAACAAGCTTTAAGAAGATTTCCTCTTCATTGCATATTCCGTATGCATATCACAGTTGCAAACGCTAAGAATATATTTTTAAACTATTTTTTGTAGATTACGCTCACATAGATTCCCGGACCTTGGCGTATATGTAATTACTCCTCTGCTGAACCTTTATGGAAATAAGATAAGAAATATACACTCTTAAAAAATTACTTAGTATATAATATTGCGCTCACATAGGTACGTCATAAGAAATAGACGCAGGTATACTTAATACACCTCTGCCGACCACCTCGTGGAACTAGACAATTGATCTAAATTGAAAGCTGTATTTATATATACCATGTTCGTGCTTGATGTTTTTATTTCATAAATATGTATAAGTATTCAAAGACAGTTAGGGAAAATCTTTGAAGAACCTTCAAAGTTGTAACATAGGCGAAATAGACTGGACACTTTTATACTCGAAAAGGAACTAAAAGCAATATAGAAAAAAGTGAAAATAACCGATAAATATCGGGCTTTTAATTTTAATGTGTTAATGCGGAGATGAGTGGGAATAGCTTACTTCCCTAGTAGTACAAATAGACACAATTATCAAGAATATTTTTTTTATCATCAACAAGGATAGGCTGTTAAGTTACAAACATTAATTACACAATTTGTTGCATTCATGAAATGAGCCATAAAGTGTAAAACTGTAATACTTTTTGTGCCTCGCCTAAAGACTTGCGAAAAAAGTTATTTATGAGTTCAGACTTAATATTGTTGTAGATTTTAATACGGGATAAATTACACATATTTAAAATAAAATCTATCTTGAATTTGTGCAGCATAATTTTTAAAATGCCTCAAAAGCTATATACTATAAATTGAGCTTATGTTTGCTTACTATAAATATAAATTTTGCCGCTACAAATGCAGCCAGATTTCAATAAGACTCACATCTAAATTAGTTTCTACCAAATCACTTCCAAAGCTATGTTAATTTATGCAATTAATCTATGTTCAAGGGTTGTATTTATTTGAGCGAAGTCGGGGCGAGTACTCTATGCTACTCCATTAATGTAAGTTCTCTATTGGAATGGTGTGAAGCTACAATTCCCAAAGGTATCCCTTAAACAACTTATGACTTGCCAGGCAAAAGACAACTGCGTGTTGCTTTATACTTAAACGAATAAAATTTCTGACTATTGGATTTAGTAACTGGTGAAATGTATGTCGTTTAAACTTATATATACGTGTTATCAATACCACTTCGGGAAGATACAAACAAGAGTCTATGTAAAAATCAATATTATAAATTTTATACAAAATATGACTCGCATATAATTCTGTAATGATTTTACGCTAGGTTTTACCATGGCACACACCAATGACTTTTCGATGCTTTTCGTATATATTATGTGTGTATTTATCGCAGGTTTATAAGTGCCCTGTTAATGTCAATAGACTCGCCACCTATTACATTGGAACCTAAACATAAACTGGCGAAATGTGGGTGCTAGCACCTCTGCCTACCCCTTCGGGGATATAGACGTGAGCTTATGTTATGTTGTTTATTATGCGCTAAATTTCATTAAAACGTAATTATTTAGAGGTTTCACACATTACTTTTCGCAAAGTTGACAAAGTATAAACACGACTGCAAAATTTCCTGGAAAAATTTGTTGGGTATCTTAAGAAAAATACGTACCTTCCGATTGGCCGGAGTCACGGAAGCGTCCGCTATCGACGGACAAAGGCAGCATCGAATCAAATCTTGTTGTAAAGCTTTTGGTGTGATGTGATATTTTCCTTGGAATTATTGATACTTTAGGTATCACATTGTGCTAGTAATTCTGAGTAACTCGATTACCATTCTTGCTTTTGTAAGAAGCGGGTTTAATAAAGACTAGCCAGTGTAGTGAATTTCATATTTAATATTATAATTGTTGTTAATAATTGGTGTTAATAATTGTTCATATTAAAGAACTATCTTCCAGTAATTTCACATTCTGATAAAAATCCTAAACCTATCTCCTGACAGGAGGTTTGGAGAAGGTGCTGATTACTTTGCATCAACATCGCAGATTTTTGTCTTTTCTTCGTGTGCATTGTTCACCTATTTGGCGTTTTCAGGAGTGCACTATCAAAGGTCGGGGCTCATAACAGTCATTCATGTCCTTGTAAATCTCCTCTGTGATAAACGTAGTAAGACTAATTATGCCTGTAAAAAGAAATGTGAGACTCGCTTAGTTGAGGAAAACAGAATTATAATACCAACTGAATACGTTATTATTTTAAACAAGTAAATAATACCATTGCCTACCATTATTTATTGTTGTCGAGCAAGAAATCAGCCACTCTTTCTCCAATAGCAATGGTCACAGCCTCAGTCGTGGCGCTCGGTACGTTAGGCAGCACGCTCAAGTCTGCCACTCGAAGGCGCTGCACGCCCAGCACTCGAAGCCGCTCATCCAGCACCTTACCCAATGCTGATGTGCCAGCCGCGTGGTACACTGCAAACGTCATGTGACGCACGTAGCACCGCCAGTAATCTTGCTTGTTCACCTCATAGCGTGGGCATTCTGGAAGGTCCAATAGCAGCAATGAAGCATTGCGCCGCTGAAATCTACGAGTTTCTATAACTTGTTCAACAATAGCAATCGAGCGGACCATATCGTCCACATCGCTGCTATCTGCTAGAAAGTTCGGATAAATAGCCGGTGGTATCGATGGATCTTTACTCGCGAGTCGTACAGTGCCCGATGAACGAGGACGTAACAAGACAGGTGAGACCAGGATGAAAGCATAGTTTTTATTTGCCTCACTTAATTGTTCGATCACGTGATCATTAAAACCTGTAGCTTGTTGGAATAATGGTTTCACAAGTGATATTAAGTTCCTTTCAAAATATGCGTTGATAATCTGTAAGTTGGGCACTTCACAGTCACTACCGTCCGAGCTCTCATTGAGCAGTCTCCTCTTTTCGTAATCGTAGCAATGTGTATTGACAAAAATATTGACATCGGTGAGACCGTTTGAAGTGAGAACGCCTTGTCTTGCTACCAATAGTTCAGTTATCTGTTTGACAGTTGACGTAAGCAGTTTTACTTTATCGACTGGCCTTATGTCTCTGTCAACTTGTAGAATAAGCAAGGGCAACACATGGTCTGTCATTCCATCACCAACAGGTAAATTTACTTTAACTGGTATGTCTAAGCTTTTTAAATGATCAACTGGCCCAATTCCTGATAGCATTAGTATTTGTGGAGTTCCTACTGCACCTGCACTCAGTATTACCTCTTTTCGAGCAAATAGCTTCAAGTTCTTGGTACCTTGTACAGCTTTGATACCACGAGCTACGTTATTTTCATCAATAATGACTCCGGTGCACACAGTGTTCTTAGCTACCTTGAGTGTTCTCTTCACATCTTCTCTCGCAAGATACCCTCGCGCTGTACTCATACGTTCTCCCTTGTACACGTACCCAATTACTTGAGTGACACCAATTTGTGACTCTGCGTTTACATCTGGATTAAACGGGAACTGTAGAGTTTTAAATGCATTTATTAACCTGGAATGCCATGGATTTAAGGAGTTACTAAAAAAGCCTGTGCGCATAGGCCCAGTGGTGTTATGGTAAGGTATGGAGGTGGGGGGAAGTTGCCTGAGGTGTTGTAAACCTTCATAACGTAGGAAGTAGGGCATGAGATCGTTGTAAGTCCAACCGGGACTGGTTATTTTGTCGAAGTCCTTCCTGTTGCCTCGCGTGTAGATCATGTAGTTGATGGAGGTAGACCCGCCAAGGCACTTGCCGCGACTAAAACGGCACTGCTGGCCGACTGAAGACAGGCAAGATATGTTGTTTGATATTGTTTTATATTGCCAGTCCAGATCTGTACCCAAGAGACCCGTGGCTGCTGCTGGCACCTACAGTAAAACTTCACATTATTGTACAATGTCATATAGAAATATATTAATTACATGTGGAGAAATGTAGTAGTTCAACATCGCACTTCATCAACAGTACTCTTAGACCTTATTTGTATTAAAGTGACATTTTTGTCTTTTTCAGAAATGTATAACTAAACACGTGGACATATAGATACCTTAGAAATGAGATTGGGATCCCCGCCAGCCTCAACGAGCAGAACTTGTTGACCCGCGAGCGCGAGCCTGGCGGCTGCGGGGGCTCCCCCCGCGCCGGCGCCCACCACGATGTAGTCAAACTTCGCACCATCTGAAGGAAACTCTAAATAATAAGCACATATATACCCTCTGTACAGTATGCTATATTAAAATTTCCGAGTACCCTAAACCTTGTGGTTTTGATTATCATTGATTTTGGTAGGAAAAGTAGATAAAATGACACTTTAATAAAACAAAATGCACAAGACAGCGAAATTCACAAAATGCAATTAATATCTTTATATGTGGGACAGGGCAGATCTGGCTCAGAAAGTATTTTATAATTTGTATCTATAACGTGATATACCTTTCAACCGAACACCAGCTGGAAACGTGTAGAAGTCGCTATTCAGTGTACCGCTCACCGCCACTAACGTCAACCACGACGATGGAAGTGTCAGCCACAGGAATCTGAAATTACAACAACATATCACATCACATAAATATTAGTAATTCCAAGGGCATAACATACAATACTACGTTTTGGTTTACGTTGTAAGGTAAAAATATAACGCTCACAGCATCCTCGTCATTGATGCACGATATGAAGCCTTGAAGATTTTGAAGTTGAAGGTAATAGAAGGACATTGAAAGGAACTTCGCACATAATATATTATTATTTACAATACTCTTAAAGAAGATAACTCCCTCGTCTATCGATGTGCTAATATTGATATTATAGAATCAAAACATCTGTTGAGACAACATTATGTGGTGATACTAGCTCAGGTTGTGAGTGACATCGTTTTTATACACTCCTCTATTATGCTCCTAATGAGCTGAGTTCTTTATATTCAAAGAGACAATAACGTGACCTTTAATCTTAAGTTTCTGGGCCATGACCTTGAACCAACGGTAGTTTTCTCTTCTATAAAAATATATTTTAACGCAGTAAGGTCTGTAAAGTTCGATTACTTCAGTGTGCCCGAACGCGGCGGTTCAATTGAATTGCGACGACCGTAGTCGTAAAAACTCAATGATTTTGATCGTATTATCGAAATCTTTTGGTATATTCAAAACTAAGGGTCCATTCATCGCTACAATAAAATCTAGTAACGTCGAGTTACAAGATTTTTATTATAGCGATGAATTATTATTATTAAATATTAGCGATTTTTATTATACGAGTACGTAGATGATTACCTCATCTACTTACTCGTATTATACCCGCTTATACAATTTTGACAAAACGTTTATTTTTATACCTAAATAAACTTTAAAAAAAACTATATAAATTGTTGTTCTTTGTAAATATAACGGCATGAACAAGCAACGGAATAAAGTATCCATAGGGTTGACAGCAATCCCAAATGATTACTCAGAATGCATCCATTATGCAAGTAAAGGCACACACAATACACACGTAGGAGAGCCAAATCTCTCCTAAGGCCAAGAGATTTGATGCCACATGAAGTGACCATGGAATTATCGACAATCCTCTGGACCCGTTCGTGTATGTGTCACGAATATGATTGAACGTTAGACCGTAAATCAACAAGCAACCTAATGCAACCTTTGTTATCCGAAAAAGTGGACAAAGGCGTAATGTACAGCCACATTGTGTCAAATGTATTATTGATTCCACATGATAGGGTGAGTCTATTGTCAACCCAGTGCTTTGGGATCGAAACATAGAAATAAATTGAGAGTGTGTAAGTATTTTTATAAAAGCAAACATGTAACAAATTGTAACAAAACTTTTTATGTAGATATTTTTGTAACTGATGGCTGATACCTGCCTTATCCGCCGCTAGTGAGGTAGGCTTGCCACGTACACTCAAGCATGTAATAACATAACAACAGTAGTTAAGGTTAACAAATTTTTATATCACACCATTATTTACGAAGTACAAAGTAGTAGCTCCTTTCATTTTCGTGATAATAGTTCATCTTTGTGAACCATAACGCACTCCCAGAGTGAGAAGACATGAGTCAGGAAAGTGAAAGAAGTAGCTGCAGAGGTCAAGGCCGCAACCATACATCATATCTGTCAATGCGGATATTTGATGCGAGATACGCGCACAAAGTTACTGACGCGAAATGTGATTTCAGAGTACGCTATTATTATAACTAACTTACGAATATAAATAAAACCCCTTAGTTATATTTTATGATTTGTAAATTCAGTTTCCTATTATTAGTAGTACCTAATATTCTTGTTTATCAAATGTGTATTAATGGCGCCCACCAAAACTCAACCTCACCTGCCAGATAACTACTGCGCTGTTGGTCAGCCCCAGAAATGTCGACGTATTAATCAAAAACAATGAGCGGATCCCGGGTTCCAAAGTGATACTTTGGCTGCAGCTAGAAAATCACTATGATCTTTAACAGCAATATTTTCATTAAACTAGTATACGTATCAACTATATTCTGACTAATAGCTGTAAGAAATAGATCTTATGCCCAGTACCCACAAGGAGGCTTTTATGCGCGAGTACAAGCCAATTGTGTACGTAATGCGTCACGTCTATGAGCTTCAGAGACAGTAATGTGACCGTCCATCTTGGTTGTGCTTTCAATTTGAGTTGCGGCCTTCGAGTAATAGCTGTAATAGTTCCCTACAGTGCCTAATTTTGTCACCAGACCTGTTAAGTGGAACAGGTATAATATATCAACAGCTGGGCTTTCTTATACTGTCGATGGCAACAAACACGAAAGCATTAACAATGCCACACACACATCATAATATAATTGTATAGATTTATAATGCTTCATAGATAGTTTCTAGTTCTGAGAGACAATAAATGTAAATATACGTTTATTTTTATATTACTTAGGTGGCAGATGAGTACACGGTTAGGGCTCGTGTAGTCTTGCGATAATATTTCTACAAAATAAACATATGAAATTTTAAATTTGTGAAAATAATTCCATAAAAATTTCTAAGTAAAATCTAGTACCTTACCAAAATTAACATCCAACCAAACTGAAACGCTTGTTAGGAGCGTAATAGTGTGATTACCAAGAATCGAACGTGGGATCTTTCTATTGTCAGCCTCTACCTTAACTTCTGTCAAACAACTTACCATTGTACATTTTACATTAAACTGTATGCATGCTACCTAAAAGTTCTACTGTAATCTATTGCTGTACAATAAACAATTATCTATCTATCTATCTATTTATTAGAAGTTTAGTAGATACATAAAAGATATAAAAGACAGCATAAAAGAACGATTCGGATGTATTTTCGACCGCACTAGTTGAAATAACTGCAGAAGAAAATAAGTTCGGCTCTCACAGAACTCGTCTTGTAAGTGAAAGAGAAACTCCGAGCACTCTATGATGGTCAAGCGCTCAGTAAAAAAGTCTCGAGTACGGAGTAATTGGTCGTATGATCTGTCGGACGCAGGTCTTGGAAACTCGTTTAAGGCCCTGCAGCATTGTTATTACGAACGACATCAATTATAAGTTCGCACAAATTAATTAAAGTCATAATCTACGTGATTTATTTTTTTCATTTAGAAAATAACAGAAAGCAATACAATTCATCTTACGCACTAGTATTAAAAAACCAGCGCAGATTGTACCCAATCTGTAGCATTTATCTGAACTGTGGCCATTTAGACACACTCTCCACACAGGTCCACATGTAAATGTTGCTATATATTATATTGTTTGTTATTGTTTTACTTATCAATAATTATGTATATTATTACGTATATGTTATATTTATTTTGTGGGTGTTCTGTGTGTGTGTGTGTGTGTGTGTGTGTGTGTGTGTGTGTGTGTGTGTGTGTGTGTGTGTGTTTTTTCTTTCTTTCTTTCTTTCTTTCTTTCTTTCTTTCTTTTAAAGCTAAAACCCAACTATTTAAAATATCACGCACTGAAAAAAAGTATTAAATAAGTAACACGTCATATAGCCTATAACTAGCGGACGATCAAGACGCTTCTAAGTTCTAACGATACTTCATTTGTCTAATTTCAATAAGCAGTTGAAGTGTAAGGCAGGGTGTTGGGAGATGAAATCAAACGCATGAGGTCCGATCGTATACTGCCTATATTTCAGAGTAATCATAGCATATATAGGTTGAATAGGTCTAAATACATGTACACTACATCACACCTTCCCCTTTAATAAAAAATATAATAATTGTAATTGGTTGCGCCGATGTGGAAACTGTATTTTTTGACATGGAAACACACTCCTTTTAGATCCGTCTCCCCCTCCGCACTAACCATAGAGTAGGGCTAGCTGTAGCTTCCGTCCGCCATTGTGTGAGATGTGGACGGCCACTCCCGCTTTGAACTAGCCAGCGTAGGGACGGATCGCGAGCGCGTCTCTCAGAAATGAATAATATTTGTTGTATTTTAACCGCCTAATAGACCTTTACCGATCGGATGGTGCCTCTCGTGTGTCCCTCAAGTGATTTAGTGATGCTGGCGGCAGCTCCTGAGCAAGGAAGAGAAGATCCGTGTACCGGCTGCGATGAAAACACGTGGTGTCGTGAAGGTTAGTGCATCCTCTCCTAATTTCTCGGGTTGCATTCATTGCCTGGATCACGTCCGCGGCAACCCGATCACCTGTCTTTTTGTGTGTAAAGCGTCAATGGAACAGTTAGCTACTTCCCCGCAATACAGTCCACTAGCGCACGTGGCCAATCGCGCCACCATTCTATGGTCCTTCGAGCCGGATTCTTAGCCGTAGTTCGTATTTTGTTATTATTCTAATGGGAATGAGCGCACCGCACCTAAGTGCCTGGTTATTTTAGTAGAAAACCCCGCATCCAGACATTTAGGCTTAGAATTTGTTGTCCGTTCGCCGCTGGCTCGCATTGTACCTACCTAATACATAAATAGGTTAGGTATCATATCAACACTTAATCGTAGTTCACAATTTTCGCATCGCACCTAAGTGCCTGGTTATTTTAGTAGAAAACCCCGCATCCAGACATTTAGGCTTAGATCTTAGGTATACTAGACACCCTAGTGCATAGGCACAGTGTAATACCTAACGCATTTGGCTTTGTTTTGTTTTTTTTCAATTACGTTGTTCTCGGCTCGCGTCGTATTTGCCTAGTACCTGCGTGGGTAGACACGTGGCTGTACCTACCTCGCTCGCATCTCATCCCAATTCATACGAAAGTATTTTAATTTGAATAGATATTACGCAATACTTAATCTCGGAAATAATAGTTGAACCTAGACAGCGACCATCGCGTAGGTACGACCTTGTTGCTATGCGCGTTTGTTCAAGCGTGCATTCACAGTTGTAGGTACCTACCTATCTGCCGAGTGTCGCTCGCGCCGCCTCGCTGCTCTGTACCGCTAAGATTAAGTCATTTCATATTTGTTGTTTACCGCACTTTAGTTTGAGATTTAATTGTAAACATGTCCCCAAAGGTTGATAAGACCGGTAAAGTTCAATTGAAACTTTTATACGCTAAAAAAGAAATGATTTACTCTCGCGTACAATCGATTTATGATAATGCACTTAAAACCTCTGATTTGGCCATTAGAGATTCGTTCTTGTGTTCTATAGAAAACTTAGATAGTCTACGCGCGGATTTCGAAACCTTAGTACATGACATCAACGTTTTAGAGTTGAATTTGGATCCCGATTACTCAGTGAGTTATCAAGCCTTGTCGTCGTTTGACGATTTGTATTGTCGTATCAAGCGCGTCGCTAGGAGTTTGGAGAAACCGTCTGACCGACCCAACCCCACTCGCGACCGACCTAAGTTGCCACCAATTCAAATACCCGAATTTGATGGTAACATTCGCAATTGGTGTCTATTTATAGATAGTTTTGAGAATACAATAGATAAGAACGATTCGTTGACAGATCACGAAAAATTGCATTATCTCGTTGAAAAATTGACTGGTAAAGCTATAACCGTTTGCGCTGGAATTACGTTTAGTGCCGGGAATTATAATTTAATTTTAAATACTTTGAAAGCTAAGTATGAGGATAAAAGATCGGTAGCTAACGCCTATTTAGATCAGATGTTTGATTTGAAATTTATTACGGCATGTAACGATCAAAACTTAGAGAAATTTCTAGATACTTTCGCGTCAGCTGTTCGCGCCGTAAAGAACCTAAAGATCGATGACCTCTGCGACTTCGTATTTTTGTATATGGGTTTAAAGAAATTAGATTCCGAAACCATTCGTTTGTTTGAGTCGGATCATCGCGGCAGTAAAATTCCTAAGTTCGAAGACTTAGAAAGTTTTGTTCGCGAGCATATAAAGGTATTGCAACGCTCTTCATCGAAACATGAAGGCGCGAAGAAGGTTGTTACTTCTGAACGCAAAATAGATGCCTCATCGAGGTCACTGAGGTCAACCCATACTTATGTTAATACCGCACCAGCACGTGTACAATCACCTGTTTGCTCTTTGTGTAGTACTCATCACTCGCAACTGTACAAGTGTCCTGGTTTCCTAAAATTGTCGCCTAGTGATCGTTATAAATTTGTTCGCGCTAATAATCTTTGTTTTAATTGTCTCGGTACTAAACACCGCGTGGGTTTATGTAATAGTGGAAATGGTTGTCGCAAATGTCAAGCGAGACACCACACTTTGCTTCATTTTGAAAATAGTAATGCCGCATCCAAGGTGAGCACAGTTGGTTCGTCGAGCGGTGACGCGCGGCAGCCTGCGCCGCAGCCGCAGCCCGAGCTCGCACGCGCTCCGGCCTGCCCGGGGACCGCTACGAATGACGTCACCTTGTGTTCGTTCTCCGCTAGTGCTGCCCTCACTACGGTTTGTCTTGCGACCGCTCGCGTGGTTATTGTTGATGCATTAGGTAAACCGCACATTGTTCGAGCGCTATTAGATGGCGCTTCGCAAAGTAATTTTATTACTCAAGATTGTTGTCAACGTCTTGGTTTCAATGTTGATAGGCGTTCAACCTACTCAGTGGTGACGGGTTTTGGAGGTTTACGGTCAGCTGTTCATGGCACAGTTAAAACGAGGTTTGGATCTCGTTTTAATAATAATATTTGGTTTGACATGGATTCGCTCGTTACAGATAAAATAACTGAACAGTTGCCTACCGTCCCAGTTGACACGTCTTTATTAACGAAATTTAAAGACTTGCCTTTAGCTGATGAGACTTACGCTGTTCCTGGAGTCGTCGATATATTGATCGGCGCTTCGATTCTCCCGCACCTCCAGTTATCACGTAAGGTCAAAGGGGGACCGACGTACCCCGCTCCGCACGCCCTGGAAACAGTTCTGGGTTTTGTTATAATTGGTTCCGCACCCGCTTCTATAGATAGTTTTAGTCACTCGACTGCCTCGTTCTGTTGCACCGTCGAGCCGCCACTGGAGTCTACCATCCGCAAGTTTTGGGAGATTGAAGAGGTCAATGTCCCACCAATCCTAAGCCCCGATGACAAGATGGCTGAGGAGATTTATTGTCGCACGACTACTCGTGATGAGCAGGGTCGTTATGTGGTCGCGCTCCCTTTCAAGGGAGATATTTTTTCGCTCGGGGACTCCCGTGCATCCGCTGAAAGACGCTTTCTTTGTTTAGAACGAAAGATGCAGGCGTCTCCAAAGTTAAAGCAAGCCTATGATGAGGTTGTCAACGAATATTTAGATAAAGGTTACATCTCACCTGCGCCTGCGGACACTGACGAGACCCAGCCTTCGTACGTTATCCCGCACCACGGAGTTATTAGAGAAGATAAGCTTACTACTAAACTCCGCGTAGTTCTAGATGGCAGTGCTAAGACTAGCACTTCCGTGTCGCTTAATGACATTTTGTATTGTGGTCAAAATCTTCAAGGTAATTTATTTGACATAATTGTAAATTTTCGTTTATTCGCTGTGGCACTCTCTGCAGATATTCGACAAATGTTTTTGTGCCTTGAAGTGCGCGAACCCGATCGTAGGTTTCAACGATTTTTGTATAGATTTTCACCGCAAGAACCTTTAATGGTTTACGAGTTTAATCGTGTTTGCTTCGGGCTTAAATCTAGCCCTTTTCACGCACTTCGCACCGTCAAGCAGTTGGCCGCTGACGAGGGCGATGCATTTCCTAAAGCGAGAGCCACCATTGAGACTGGCTTATACATGGACGACTTCGTGTATAGTGTAGATAGCGAGGCCGAGGCTGTCGAGACAGCCGCTCAAGTTATAAGTCTCATGAAGGCGGGTCAATTTGATCTCGTGAAATGGACGAGCAACTCGCAAACAGCGTTAGAGTCGATTCCACCGTCGCACCGATTGTCTTCGGTTAAGGAGTTCGATGAAAGTGATACGCACAAGGTGCTTGGTTTAAGCTGGTCGCCCGCATCTGATACGTTTAGTTTGAAAAGTAGTTCGACCCCGCAAACTTGTACTAAACGCATTATCCTGTCGTGTGTGGCACGGATATGGGACGTAATGGGATTCGTAGCTCCTGTCGTTCTGTACGCCAAACTACTTATAAAAGAGCTTTGGCTTTCGAATTGTGATTGGGACGACACCGCGCCCGACAACATTGCTAAGTTGTGGGCTCGCTTTAGAAAAGAACTCTCTGTGCTTGACCAAGTACAAATTCCGCGTCATGTAGGTATATCGCAACATAGTGTTGTTACGGTAGTAGGCTTCGCGGACGCTAGTGAGAGGGCGTATGGAGGAGTAGTCTATTTTCATGTCTCGAATGTAGGTAAGGTTTCAATTAGCCTTATAAGCGCGAAATCGAAGGTCTCTCCCCGTAAGGTCGTCTCTCTGGCACGCCTCGAGCTATGCGCTTTACTATTGTTGGTTAGATTGATCACCTCTATCGCCAATGCTTGTAGTAGTCGCATTAATATTAATAGAATTTTAGCTTTTTCGGACTCAACAGTCGCTTTGTGTTGGGCCCACTCTTCGCCCCATCGTTGGGACACCTTCGTCGCTAATAGAGTGGCAAAAATTCAATCGGAATTAGCGCCAAAAAATCTCTTTCACGTTGCTGGCACCGACAACCCAGCCGATTGTCTCTCTCGTGGACTGCTTCCTTCGCAAATATTAGATCACCCGTTATGGTTTAGTGGACCGTCCTGGATTCATGCCGCGTTAGATAAGTGGCCAGTTAGTCAATTCAATCCCACTACGGTTTCCGAACCACCCGAGGAAAAGAAGCACTCGCTTGTGGTGTCGGTCCCGCGTGAAGAGTCCCTGGTTTTGTTGTTGGCTAATCGCGTCTCGTCTTGGTCGAGACTGTTGCGTTGTGTTGTTTATGTAGGCCGATTTTTGAGAATTTTATCTACACGCGGTCATATAACCGCCGCTGATTTAGATAAGGCTGAATTGATCATACTTCGCGAATTGCAGAAGTGTTATTTTGCTTCTGAATTTAAAAATTTAGAATTTAACAAACCTTGTAGTCGTTCTTTCCGACACTTGAAACCATTTTTGGAAGATGGACTCATTCGAGTAGGTGGTCGTTTGAGGAATTCAGGTTTAGGATTTGAACAAAGGCACCCAGTAATTCTCCCGCGTAAGGACCACGTATTAGATTTGTTAGTAGATTATCATCACAAGGTGAATTGTCACGCTGGTCCCGATTTGTTAATGTCTATTTTGAGACAGAAATACTGGATAATTTCCGCTCGTAATTTGATTCGCGCTAGAGTACACAGATGTGTACCTTGTTTTAAACTCCGCCCGCGTTTTATCGCGCCTGAAATGGCCGATCATCGCTCTTGTCGTGTTGTTCAATCCGCAAAACCTTTCGTACACACCGGCACAGACTTTGCTGGGCCTTTCAAGGTCACCATTGCTCGTGGTCGTGGCATTCGCTCCACGAAAGCTTATGTTTGTTTGTTCATTTGTATGACAACTCGCGCGGTTCATATAGAGTTGACCGGTGATTTAAGTACGCCAAATTTTATGTCCGCTTTTAAACGTTTTTTGTCGCGTCGGGGTCCGGTTAAGCGCATGTATTCGGACAACGGTACAAACTATGTAGGGGCCCGACGTAGTATTTCTGAATTGCACACATTCTTACGGTCTAAGTACTACCAAAGTGAATTCGCTCACATCTTAGCCGAAAATCGCATTGAATGGTACTTTAACACGCCTGCAGCTAGTCATTTTGGTGGTAATTGGGAAGCGAATATTAAAAGCCTTAAGTCGCATCTGTTTCGCGTCATAGGCGAACAGATTCTCTCGTTCGAGGAGTTGAGTACCGTACTCGCGCAAGTAGAGGCGGTGATGAACACGCGTCCGCTGTGTCGGACTCTATCTAGCGATCCGTCAGAGCCGTTAGCGCTGACGCCAGCTCACTTCTTAAATATGACTCCTTTAAAATATTTGCCCGCAATAGATGTTGATGACGATAGAATACACCTCCTAACTCGTCACGCTCTTTTAGATAAGATGGTCCAATCGTTTTGGAATCGTTGGAGAACCGATTATTTGCACACGCTGCAGTCACGTCAAAAATGGAATACTCCATCCAACCCAATTACTGTAGGTACGGTGGTAGTCCTTATGACTGAGAATGCGCCTCCTTTACATTGGCCTCTAGGAGTAGTAGAGGAAATTTTTCCCGATGCCCGCGGGATAACTCGTGTTGTACGGGTTAAAACTGCAACCGGATCGTATCTGCGCCCGGTTGTTCGCCTCTGCCCTCTGCCTAGCCAGCAGTAGGCACGAGTTCCAATCTATGTTTATATTTTAGTTGTTATTTCGCAAACCTAGATTTAGATTAGACATTAGTTTTGTTCCACATTTTTCGTTTCGAAGGTAACCCTTCAAGCCGGGGGGAATGGTTGCGCCGATGTGGAAACTGTATTTTTTGACATGGAAACACACTCCTTTTAGATCCGTCTCCCCCTCCGCACTAACCATAGAGTAGGGCTAGCTGTAGCTTCCGTCCGCCATTGTGTGAGATGTGGACGGCCACTCCCGCTTTGAACTAGCCAGCGTAGGGACGGATCGCGAGCGCGTCTCTCAGAAATGAATAATATTTGTTGTATTTTAACCGCCTAATAGACCTTTACCGATCGGATGGTGCCTCTCGTGTGTCCCTCAAGTGATTTAGTGATGCTGGCGGCAGCTCCTGAGCAAGGAAGAGAAGATCCGTGTACCGGCTGCGATGAAAACACGTGGTGTCGTGAAGGTTAGTGCATCCTCTCCTAATTTCTCGGGTTGCATTCATTGCCTGGATCACGTCCGCGGCAACCCGATCACCTGTCTTTTTGTGTGTAAAGCGTCAATGGAACAGTTAGCTACTTCCCCGCAATACAGTCCACTAGCGCACGTGGCCAATCGCGCCACCAGTAATTATTATTTTTATTTATACTAAATACAAAATATTAACCCTGCGCAGGTTTCTTAAAATTAAAAGTACAATAATTAAGTAACAGACAATAATTCTATTTATATGTGTAAAAGTGTATATAAAAAAAATGTGTAACAATACAATTATATGCCACAATTGAAAAAAAAAATAAACTGATTACAAATTAAGACATCAATTAAGAAATCTTATTACAAACTTTTGTATAGTTTGGTTCGATTTTTATGTGTTACATATTCTTTTCCGTCCTTCATTATTTTTACATTACAATCTAAATCGTCAATTACAAGATAGAGTCCATTATTATATAGGATCCATTTTACTATCTGATATGTTTTTTAACAATAACAAATCACCTGTTTTATAGTATACAGGATTTATATTTCTATCGTAATTACATTTTCTATTAACTTTACCGGTAATTAAATTACTATGTGCATCCCTCTGAGCTAATTGTAACCGATATTTTAGTTCAAGGGCATAGTTGTCATGAGCATATAAAGGATCCACGATGTTTCCTTGTAAATTCGTTGGCAACACACAACGCTTTCCGAACACTAACTCATGCGGGGTGTACTTGGTCTCCGTATGTACTGTATTATTATAGGAAAAACACCAGTATGGCAACCAAGTACTCCACGCATTTACCTGATTCTCACAATTTATCCTTAGATACGCACCCATTGTTTTATGATTGTTTTCCAATGCTCCTATGCTTTCATGATGGTAGGCTGTGGATGAAATTTGGTTTATTTTTAAGAGTTGACATATCTCCTTCATAGTACTGGATATAAATTCAGACCCTCGATCGGTCGCTATTTCTCTAGGTATGCCGAATCTTAAAATAAACTTATCAACGAAAGCACGAGCTACACTTACCGTATCCTTATTGATAAGTGGATAAGCCTCTGTAAATTTTGATAACTCGCTAATTGTAAGGTCAAAATGTATTTATAATTATACATGTCCTGTGGAAGCGGACCTACTATATCTAGATATATTTTTTCTAGAGCTGAATTTGCTGTTGTCGTAATTTGCATTGGCTGCTTAGTATGCAAAGAATATTTTTGCTTTTTACATTTTTGACATTTAGAGACATACTCAGCGACATCTTTGTCTAAACCAGGCCAAAAGTAATATTTTTTAATATTGTTCGTCATCCGCCTAATACCCGCGTGGCCACTTGTGGGCAATAGGTGAAAGTCATTCAATATTACTCGCCTATTATCTAAATTATTTATCCTTTGAACGTTACTTACTACACAAATGCGTGGTCCGGACCACTTTTCGTAACTTTTTACCTCATTGATAAGCCCACTAATGAATTCTTTATTCGATTCATTTTTTAATATGCATATTTCATTTATCGATAACTTTTTACATAAACATAACAAGTCTCTCACCAATTCGACTCGCGTAATCGGAGATCGAGATATTGTTTGTAAGTAAATAATAGATTTACTGGGCAAATACATATAATTTTTATATTTTTCCACTAACACGTCATTTTTTAATATATTGTTTACCTGCTTCTTAGTGATCAGTGAAAGCTCGGTAATATTCGTCGGTTTTTTAATTATATCCACAACTCTCGGTTGATCAGGCCTCGAGTGTATGTCTACATTATCCGCCAAAGAAGTATTACCTCTCTCGTTATCGCTCCTATTCAGCTGTCGAACTTGCGCTCTAGTCATTACACTAACTATTCGCTCATTTATCGACTTCAACTCTTCAGACGTAATAATTATTCGCGAAAGGGCGTCTGCTACCGAATTCGATTGACCTTTTAAATATTCAATTTTAAAATTATATTCCTCTAACTGCAATCTAAATTTTAATAATCTACTAGATGGATCACGCATGGAAAATAAATACACAAGTGGTCGATGATCGGTCTGAACCGTAAACCGTCTTCCATATAAATAAGGGCGAAAATACTTAATGCTCCAAACGATTGCTAAAAGTTCTTTCTCAATAGTGGGGTAATTAATTTCCGCCTTATTTAAACCACGACTAGCATACGCCACTGGCCGACCATCCCCATTACATAGCACTGAACCGATTGCCTTCCCCGAAGCATCAGTTTGAAGTATAAACTCATTGCTAACTGAAAAATCTGGATATTGGAGAACTGGAGGGTTCACCAGGGCTGATTTTAACATTTGAAAAGATTGTTCACACTCCTTTGTCCATTCGAACTTAACATTTTTACGACCTAATTTATTTAAAGGAAATGCATAATCACTAAAATTTTTTATGAACTTTCTATAATAGTTAGCAAATGCCACAAAACGCTTTAATTCATCTGCATTTTGTGGCCTTGGGTAACTTCGTATTATGTTGATTTTTTCTGGATCTGGTAAAATTCCTTCTTTGGAAACGATATGCCCTAAATAAAGAACCTCTTTTCGTAAAAATGAACACTTAGCGGGATTCAGTTTTAAATTGACCTTTCGTAATCTAGCAAAAACATCCATTAAATTTTGACAGGCTGTACTCAAATTTCTACCCATGACTACTAAATCGTCCTGGTATACTAAACATTTATCGTAATTAAGGCCAGACATTGCTATAGTTATCATTCTGCTAAAACTATTGGGACTGGACTTCAATCCCATCGGCATTCTCGTCATCTGATATTGATTTTTGTCAGTAGTAAAGGCCGTATATGGTCTACTATTTTCATTTAAAGCTACCTGAAAAAACCCTTGATACAAATCTAGATGGGTAAAATACATTGCGCCTGACAATGAGTCTAGTATTTCTGCGATATTTGGCAGTGGGAATTTATCGTCTTGAATGTTATTGTTTAACTTCCGATAA
Source organism: Eilema griseolum (assembly GCA_963662185.1). NCBI lineage: Eukaryota > Metazoa > Arthropoda > Insecta > Lepidoptera > Erebidae > Eilema > Eilema griseolum. The sequence continues at coordinate 27,234,420 of OY759241.1, forward strand.
TCAATAACGACACGCCATTTTTTAGTATTTGATCCATTGAGTTTTTTGGGAACTAATAGCAATGGGCTAAACCATGCGCTTTTGGAAGGTTCAATTATACCGTCAGTTAACATATTTTTTATTTGTTTATCTAATTCCGGCTTTTGAGCGTAGGGCAAACGGTAAGGCCTAGTGTAAATAGGACTCGTATGGGGTTTCAAATCAATGGTCTGTTCGTATATCGGGGTTGAGGTTAATTTATCCCCTGGTAAGTGAAAGATGTCTGGGAATTTAGCGCAAATATCTTCGATAGATTTCTGTTCCTCTGTGCTCAATGCCTTTAAGTTTAGCATAGAAAGTAAAGTTTTAACCCTATCCGAATTAACAGTAGGTTTATTAAATTGACAGATATTAAATTCATCTAATTTACCAGTATTCACTTGAAAATAATTTAGTTTTACATCTGTATCGCGAGTATTTAATATACGAATAGGCATTATACCGTTTATGGGTTTATTTATGCTGCTAGCTAAAAAAATGCCTTCACATAATTGTTGATTAAACACAACATACTCTTCGCTCATATCTGTTTCAACATTATGTATAGATTCGCTACGCGCAGGTATGGTCAAATAGCCATTACAACTTTGTTGAATATTCTCAAACGATAAGGTTATTGACTCGGACTTATTAGTTACTAACTGCAACGTGTTTAATTCGAAATTTAAGATAGCTCTGTAATATGTTAAAAAATCCTGACCCACAATACCGTCAGTCGCACACGGTAAATCCTTAAATACTATGAATTTATGGGGGAAACTATAATTCTTATAATTAAGAGTTAAAAACACGTAACCTTCCGAGTATAAACATCCACCAATACCTTTAATACTAACTTTCTGTATATGGAAAGGAATCTGCAATCGCTCTAAGCATGCCAACTTTATTCCAGATACAGATGCGCCGGTATCAATTAACCAACTATGTTTACAATGCATGATGTTAAAGTACACTTTGTTTAAACTATTCTTGCATGACATAATGACATCATTAGGCACGAAAAAGATGATTAAGTGACTCATCATGCGAAGCGCTCGAAGCCTCTTGGTTATCACTTGTTATGGCATTGATATGCCTCGGTAATTGGAAACCTCGGCTACTGTTATTACCTCGCCTGTTCGTAGATCTAAAGCGATTATTAAAATTTCTACGATTATTATTATTATTAGAGTAACGTACCTGTGACTCCTGACCTTGATGCTGGTGTACGTTGGAACGTTGTGACTGACCCCTTGCATAGAAATTACGATGACCTCGGTGTCCTCGCTGTGCCCGTCTTGCCGAATTATTGTATCTATACATACCCATAATTTCCGAAGAACCGCTCTGGGATGGCGCCTCTTCATCATGAGCCGCCTAGATGGCCTCCGTTAAAGAAGAAAAGTTACGCGCGGCAATGACCGTACTTAGACGACGATCACGTAGCCCATCAGAAAATCGCTTAATCGCTAACTTTTCGTTTAATTTAATACGCTATAACTATTTGAGTTGCCATCGGATTGCGAGATAGTTAAATCTACAAAAAGTTCCGAAATTTCTTTGCCAAAATCAGTTATGGTTGCGCCAGTAGTAGTAAATTCAAATCGCCTCTCAATTGGCTGACGCTGAACACACGCTCCCTATACCCATCTCCCTCCCGCACTACCTCTAAAGTGAGATAACAATAGTTTTCGCCCCGCCAATGGTTGAAAAAGCCGCATCTTGACTTCGCATCGAACAGCGAATAAACAATGGCGGCAGCGCACGCGACTCTCAGAAATTAATAATGTTTGTTGGATTTTAACCGCTTTCATAGACCTTTACCGATCGGATTGTGCCTCTCGTGTGTCCCTCAAGTGATTTAGTGATGTGGGCAGCAGCTCCTGAGCCAGGAAGAGAAGACCGGTGCACCGGCTTCGACAGCACGTGGCGCCATAAAGGTTAGTGCATCCTCTCCTAATTTCTTGGGTTGCATTCAATGCCTAAACCACCTCCGCGGCAACCCGATCACCTGTCTTGTTTGTTGTGTAAAGTGTCATATGAAACATTTAGCTTCACCCCCCGCGAAATACAGTCCACTAGCTCAGATGGCATGAGAATCGCGCCACCATTCTTTTTGGTCCTTCGAGCCGGATCCTTAGTCGTAGCTCGCTTTTGTTATTTATTCCATAGGGAATAAAAGCACCGCACCTAAATACCTAGTTATTTTAGTAGAAAACCCCGCATCTAGGCATTTAGGTTTAGATCTTAGGTATCCTAGACACCCTAGTGCATAGGCACAGTGTAATACCTAACGCATTTGGCTTTTGTTTTTATTTGTTTCAATTTCTAAGTTGTCCGTTCGCCGCTGGCTCGCATCGTGTTTACCTGATACCTACATAGGTTAGGTACGTGGTTATACCTCGCTCGCATTTCTCTTATCGTATCGATCCTTAGTCGTAGTTTCGCATTTTGTCATTTATTCCATTGGGAATAAACGCACCGCACCTAAATACCTAGTTATTTTAGTAGAAAACCCCGCATCTAGGCATTTAGGTTTAGATCTTAGGTATCCTAGACACCCTAGTGCATAGGCACAGTGTAATACCTAACGCATTTGGCTTTTGTTTTTATTTGTTTCAATTTCTAAGTTGTCCGTTCGCCGCTAGCTCGCATCGTATTTATTTTTTTATTTATTTATTTATTTATTGTATGGAAGACTTACAGCTAATAATACAGAGCAGGTAAATATGCAAATATATTAAAAAATATGTGACAGAGAGCCAGTTACAAGTCTTCGCTTGTAGTGACACTATAAAATACAGATAGATACTGTGAACAAATTAAAAACAAATAACAATTTTAAAAAATATAGAAAACAAAGGGTAACTAATTAAAAATATAAACTAACTAATATACTAACTAACTATAAACTTATTAAACAACTAGTAAACGTAGCAACTTGACTAACTGTTTGGTTTAAAGAAGTCCAGGCTTAGATGCTTCCTAACTGTAGGTACACTTAAAGTAAAAGGATCAATATCGTGCTGCCTACAGACTTGATTAAATTGTCTACTCACTCGCACTATAAAACTATTTTTCCGATAATTCGTTAATGACGATGGTATGCTAAGAGGGGGATTATAACGAAGTAATATAGGGGGTACATTAAAATTAAGTTTCCCTAAAAGAGTAGGACTATCAATTTTATCACTAAGAATTTTTAGTAGAAATATTATATCAGCTATCTGACGACGTATATCAAGCGGCAGAATGTGAAACTTTTTGCAGAGCTGTAAATAGTTTTCAGACTTGTAAGGAATTTTTTGGTGATAGCATAAATATTTAATAAAACGCTTTTGTACATTTTCTATGCGCTCAATGTATATTCCATAGAACGGACTCCATATTTGGGATGCATATTCCAGGTGACTTCTTACATACGTACAGTATAGTATTTTAAGCGTTTTTGCTTCGGTAAAGCACTTCGAGATGCGCATTACAAAGCCAAGTGATTTAGACGCCTTTTTGATAGCTGTATCGATGTGCTCGTCAAATAGGAGTTTACTGTCGTGATATACACCAAGATCCCGTACACTTGTGCATCTGGAGAGCGAGTGACCCTCTAACATGTAGGTAGTATTTAAAGCGTTGCATTTCCTTGTATATGTAATAATTGAGCATTTTAAGGGATTAAGATCAAGTTTGTTTGCAAGACAATAGCTCTCAAGTCTATTTAAATCTCCTTGAAGTGCAACCATATCCGCCATCGATGATACAGTACGGAAGATCTTCATGTCATCCGCAAAACAGAGTAGTTGAGAGGATTGGAGACAAGCGCCGATGTCGTTTATATAGATAATGAACAACAAAGGCCCAAGCAGGGAGCCCTGCGGCACGCCAGATGGCACAGGAACCCAACTGGATATATAATTATTGAGGACAACAGCTTGAGACCTATTATCAAGATAAGAAGTAAACCACCGAAGTAGATCACCCCTTATTCCGATGTTAATTAACTTCTGTAATAGGGTGTCATGATGAATACGGTCAAAAGCTTTGCTATAATCAGTATAAACGACATCGACCTGCCCCCCTCCTTCCATAGCTTTAGTAATAAAATCATTAAATAACACGAGATTAGTTACTGTAGATCTTCCTCTCAGAAAACCATGCTGATAAGGACTGAATGACATTGATACAGCTGAATAGACTTGGTCATATACTACCCTTTCAAATACTTTGGCTATTGTACAGAGCTTAGAGATGGGCCGATAATTAGTGATGTCTGTTTTATTTCCTTTCTTATAAACAGGTGATATAAATGCTTGTTTCCAAGCATGTGGGAAAACACAAGAAGATAGGGATTTATTAAATAGAGATGATATGGGTAAGGATATTGTAGATGAACATTTTTTGAGGAGCTGCGGTGAAATATTGTCAGGGCCTGAAGCTTTCGTTATATCAAGCTTTTGCAAGATTTTAGAAATGTTCTCCCTATTTACCTCGATGCAACAGATATCAGCAGGAGATAATGTAGGCTGTGGGTTAAATGAAGGAGCGGGAATCGAATTTGTTTTTTGAGTATTGGTAAGAGAGGGGTCAAGGAATGAGGAATGAAAAAATGATGAAAAAGCTTCACAGATTGAATTCCCTGTGGACACTAATTCACCATTATAGGTGAGTTGACTAGGCATTGCATTAGAGTTGTAACGAGTTTTTACGTAAGTCCAAAAAGCTCGAGGGTTATTACGTATCGAATTTTCTGTGTAGTTCATGTATTTCTTATAACAAGCGCTTTCCATAAACTTTACTCTTTCACGCATTAGTTTATAAGTCAACTCATCAGACATGTTACCATATGTTTTAAATTTCCTTAAAAATTTAGATTTTTCCTTTATAGTTCTAATAAGAGACGAGTCATACCAAACAGGATATTTATTTGCTTTTATGGTTTTTTGTGGAATATATTTATTTTGTAGAATGGTTATAGTCTCATTAAAGAAATCAACAGAGTCATCAACTGAACGCTTTGAAAACTCCGAATCCCAGTTAATAGAACTAATATCATAATTCAGGGAGTCATAATCACCCTTACTATATTTGTAGCATAGTCTTGGAGGGCAGTCTAATGCTAGTGTTATATAGACATCTAGAACAACAATTAAGGCTGGGTGATATGCGTCGATCGGGACTAAGGGATCAGAACATTCTGTTATTGTCGCTATACTACTAGAAAGAACTAAGTCAAGTATCTTCCCGTCCTTATTAGTGACACTGTTATACTGGCACAGTCCGGCGGTATATAACTCATCCGCAAGTAAATATTCATCCTTAGTATTTAAGTTGGTGGGAACTAGCGACGGACAGTAGGAAGGCACCCACGTAATTTCACTTAAATTAAAGTCACCAGCAATTAGATACATATCGGAATTATTATTATTAATTATTGTACTGTTCAACTTAGACAAAAAGTTACTAAGTTGTAATGAGAAAGAGAAGCCATGTGCTTGTGTACACAGATAAACGGCACATATATGAATATTTACATATCGTCTAGAATCAGATACTCTGAGCCGCACATTCACCCAAAGGTCTTCTGCTGAAGAATGGAACTGGGGTTCCGGGGTAACCAATAATTCCCTCCGCGCAGCTATCATAACACCACCGCCACGACTTTGTTTTGTTAAATCGTAATCTCGGTCGCGCCGCCACACATTATATGATTTATTGAAAAGTTCCGAGTCATGAATACTATCCAACAACCAGGTTTCAGTTAGAACAATAATATCATACGTAGCCAAACACATCTGACGATAAAACTGATCCGTCTTTGTTCTAAGTCCACGTAAATTTTGGTAATATATGTTAAGCTTATGCTCATTGTGACAAGACATTATCGAAAAAGATATATAACCACTTGATAACATTCACCATAATTAATAGCATACATTTTGTGTTTAAAATAATACCATAAAGAACCAAGGAAATAAAAATTAAATATTAATGGTTCAAAAAGTAGGTAAACAATTATTTTTTCTTTCCCATGTCGTCGTCGTCGGTAGAATTTATATGTTAACAATATCATCAAGTAATAAGTAATAGTACGAGTGAAATAGAAACAACTCAGAACACATATTCTACACGCATGATTGAGCAGGACAGAAACAGTTTTCAGTAGTAGCACTTCAATATGAACTGCACGATAAAGAGAACAATAGGAGCTCGGAAGCAAGCCATGGGACACAAACCTTTTGTAGTGTTGTAGCGAAAAATAAACAAGTGAGACGAAGATGTTAATTAGTACTGTAAATAAAAATTGATTATAACATACTATGTAATGAGACAGTCTACAACAGCATTTTACACTATTTTGTTTAAATCAAGTTCATTTTTGATTATGAATACTTTAGAATTAATGTTTCTTCTTACATGAATTTTACAGTGTTTAACCCAAACAAACTCAAATTTTTTCTGTTTAGCAATAGTTTTTACCTTACTTAGCAACATTTTAGATTCAATACTTAGGTGATCATTTACATAAACACGTTGCAACGAAGATTGAAATCCCAAGTCCGATGTAGATAGGTCCTTTTTTGCACGCGCAGCAGCAATGAAGTCCTCTTTAATATATCTGTTTATAAAACTGATAATGATTAATTTCTCCTTAGAATTTTGCATGGGCACCCTTGAGATATAATTAATTTGAGCCTTAGGACAATTGTAGTTTATTTTACGGCTGATAGATTCGACAATCGAGAACAGATTTTCATCCTTCTTTAAAGGTACTCCCTTGATTTCAACGTTGCTTAGCCTCGACCTTTGATCATGGGAATTAAGGACAAGCTTTGTCTTGGTTACTTCGGCCTGCAATGTACTAAATGAGTCCTGCAGCTTTTCAAGTTCTGAAGTTCTATTTTCGAGATCCAGGAACTTAGAATGAAATTCATCAAGTTTGTTACTAGAAAAATCACACGCAGCTTTAAGTTCAGTGAGTTCACCTTTAATTGATCTTATGTCATCACAAAGAGTAGGAAGTTTTAATAGCTGACGCTTCATGTCGCGGATTTCACTAAGTATGGTATCCAAGGTGGCAGGCAATTCCTGTGCTGAAGTAGCAATAGGGGAGGAGGCCCCCTTACAACGGGGGCATTTCCATTTCCCTCTCCTATCTGCACCCAATTTCTGCCATCCACCTTCAGTTATTGATGCACATCCAAAGTCTAGAAATTTTTTACAACTGCTGCAATGAACTCCGTCGCCACACATAATGTCACAAATTGCACAAGTCTTCATCTTTAATGACGAGAGTAGTTAAAAAGGTTGACGATCTATTTATTTACGCAACAAGCGATGTATGCGTCTCCTCGAGTTACACGATCACAGATCACTGACTTACCTAATACCTACGTGAGTAGGTACGCGGTTACACCTCGCTCGCATTTCATTCAAATTCATACGAAAGTATTTTAATTTGAATAGATATTACGCAATACTTAATCCCTGAAATAATAGTTGAACCTAGACAGCGATCTAGCTCGCGTAGGTACGATCTGGTTGTTGCTATGCGCGTTTGTTCAAGCTTGCACTCGCAGTCATAAGTACCTACCTACCTACGGATATCGCTCGCGCCGCGTCGCTGCTCTGTACCGCTAAGATTGAGTCATTTCATTTGTTGTTTACCGCACTTTAGTTTGATATTTATTTGTAAAAATGCCCCCAAAGGTTGGTAGTACCGATAGTAAAGTTCAATTGAAACTTTTATACGCTAAAAGAGAAATGATTCACTCTCGCGTACAATCGATTTGTGATAATGCACTTAAAACCTCTGATTTGGCTATTAGAGATTCGTTCTTGTGTTCTATAGAAAACTTGGATAGTTTACGCGCGGATTTCGAATCCTTAGTACATGACATCAACGTTTTAGAGTTAAATTTAAATCCCGATTACTCAGTGAGTTATCAGGCCTTGTCGTCGTTTGACGATTTGTATTGTCGTATCAATCGCGTCGCTAGGAGTTTGGAGAAACCGTCTGACCGACCCAATCCCACTCGCGACCGACCTAAGTTGCCACCAATTCAGATACCCGAATTTGATGGTAACATCCGCAATTGGTGTTTATTTATAGATAGTTTTGAGAATACAATAGATAAGAACGATTCGTTGACAGATCACGAAAAATTGCATTATCTCGTTGAAAAATTAACTGGTAAAGCTATAACCGTTTGCGCTGGAATTACGTTTAGTGCCGAAAATTATAATTTAATTTTAAATACTTTGAAAGCTAAGTATGAGGATAAAAGATCGGTAGCTAATGCATATTTGGATCAGATGTTTGATTTGAAAGCCATTACGGCATGTAACGATCAAAACTTAGAGAAGTTTCTAGATACTTTCGCATCATCTGTTCGCGCCGTAAAGAACCTAAAGATCGATGACCTCTGCGACTTTTTATTTTTGTATATGGGTTTAAAGAAATTAGATTCAGAAACCATTCGTTTATTTGAGTCGGATCACCGCGGCAATAAAATTCCTAAGTTCGAAGACTTAGAAAGTTTTGTTCGCGAGCATATAAAAATATTGCAACGCTCTTCATCGAAACATGAAGGCGCGAAGAAAGTTGTTAGTTCGGAAGGTAGAATAGATGCGTCATCAAAGTCACTGAAGTCAACTCATACTTATGTTAATACCGCACCAGCACGTGTACAATCACCTGTTTGCTCTTTGTGTAATACTCATCATTCGCAATTGTACAAAGTGTCCGGGTTTCCTAAAATTATCGCCTAATGATCGTTATAAATTTGTTCGCGCTAATAATTTTTGTTTTAATTGTCTCGGTACTAAACACCGCGTTGTTTTATGTAATAGTAGCAATAGTTGTCGCAAATGTCAAGCGAGACACCACACTTTACTTCATTTTGAGAATAGTAATGCCGCATCCAATTAGAGATTAGAGCACAGTTGGTTCGTCGAGCGGTGACACACGGCGGCCTGCGCCACAGCCGCAGCCCGCGCTCGCGCGCGCTCCGGCCCGCCCGGAGACCGCTGCGAATGACGTCACCTTGTGTTCGTTGTCCGCTAGTGCTGCGCTCACTACTGTGGTCCTCGCGACTGCTCGCGTTATCATTGTTGATGCATTAGGTAAACCGCACATTGTTCGAGCGCTATTAGATGGCGCTTCGCAAAGTAATTTTATTACTCAAGATTGTTGTCAACGTCTTGGTTTCAATGTTAATAAGCGTTCAACCCGCTCAGTGGTGAAGGGTTTTGGAGGCTTACAGTCAGCTGTTCATGGCACCGTTAGAACAAGGTTTGGATCTCGTTTTAATAATAATATTTGGTTTGACATGTGGTGGCGCTTGGCAACGTGCGGTAATGGACTGTATTGCGGGAAGTAGCTAACTGTTCCATTGACGCTTTACACACAAAAGACAGGTGGTCGGGTTGCCGCGGGCGTGATCCAAGCAATGAATGCAACCCGAGAAATTAGGAGAGGATGCACTAACCTTCACGACACACGTGTTTTCATCGCAGCCGGTACACGGATCTTCTCTTCCTTGCTCAGGAGCTGCCGTCAGCGTCACTAGATCACTTGAGGAACACACGAGAGGCACAATCCGATCGGTAAAGGTCTATGAAGCGGTAAAATGTAACAAATATTAATCATTTTTGAGAGACGCGAGCGCGGTCCGTCATTACGCTGGCTAGTTCAAAGCGAGACTGAGTGTCTATATTTCACAAATGGCGGACGGAAGCTACATCTATGGTTAGTGCGGAAGGGGAAACGGGTATAAAAGGAGTGTGTTTCCGTGTCAAAAATACAGTTTCTACTTCGGCGCAACCATTCCCCCCGGCTTGAAGGGTTACCTTCGAAACGACAAATGCGAAACAAATCTAAAGTCTAATCTAAATCTAGGTTTGGGAAATAACAACTAAAATATAAACCTAGATTGGAGCTCGTGCCTACTGCTGGCTAGGCAGCGGGCAGAGGCGAACAAACAACACAACGCAACAGTCTCGACCAAGACGAGACGCGATTAGCCAACAACAAAATAAGGGTCTCTTCACGTGGGACCGATACAACAAGCGAGTGCTTCTTCTCCTCGGGTGGTTCGGAAACCGTAGTGGGATTGAATTGACTAACTGGCCACCCATCTAACGCGGCATGAATCCAGGACGGTCCACCAAACCACAACGGGTGATCCAAAATTTGCGAAGGAAGCAATCCACGAGAGAGACAATCGGCTGGGTTGTCGGTGCCAGCAACGTGAAAGAGATTATGTGGCGCCAATTCAGATTGAATTTTGCCACTCTATTAGCGACGAATGTGTCCCAACGATGGGGCGAAGAGTGGGCCCAACACAAAGCGACTGTTGAGTCCTAAAAGCTAAAATTCTACTAATATTAATGCGAAAATTTACAATTATGTCAAATAAATTACCTTAAAGATTCCGACCACAATACAAAATGTCATTAAGCGACACGGAAGTGCTAGTCTTAGCACTGCCATCCAAAACTACGCGGAGTTTTAGTAGTAAGCTTATCTTCTCTAATAACTCCGCGGTGCGGGATAATGTACGAAGGCTGGGTCCCGCCAGTGTCCGCAGGCGCAGGTGAGATGTAACCTTTATCTAAATATTCATTAACAACCTCATCATAGGCCCGCTTCGACTTTGGGGACGCCTGCATCTTTCGTTCCAAACAAAGAAAGCGTTTTTCAGCGGATACACGGGCGCCACCGAGTGAAAACTTGCGGATGGTAGACTCCAGTGGCGGCTCGACGGTGCAACAGAACGAAGCAGTCGAGTGACTAAAACTATCTATAGAAGCGGGTGCGGAACCAATTATAACAAAACCAAGAACTGTTTCCAGTGCGTGCGGAGCGGGGTACGTCGGTCCCCCTTGAACCTTACGTGATAACTGGAGGTGCGGGAGAATCGAAGCGCCGATCAATATATCGACGACTCCAGGAACAGCGTAAGTCTCATCTGCTAAAGGCAAGTCTTTAAATTTCGTTAATAAAGACGTGTCAACCGGGACGGTAGGCAACTGTTCAGCTATTCTATCTATAACGAGCGAATCCATGTCAAACCAAATATTATTATTAAAACGAGATCTAAACCTTGTTTTAATGGTGCCACGAACAGCTGACTGTAAGCTTCCAAAACCCTTCACCACTGAGCGGGTTGAACGCTTATCAACATTGAAACCAAGACGCCGACAACAATCTTGAGTAATAAAATTACTTTGCGAAGCGCCATCTAACAGCGCTCGAACAATGCGCGGCTTACCTAATGCATCAACAATAACAACGCGAGCGGTCGCAAGACACACAGTAGTGAGTGCAGCACTAGCGGAGAACGAACACAAGGTGACGTCATCCGCGGCGGTCACCGGGCGGGCCGGAGCGCGCGCGAGCGCGGGCTGCGGCTGCGGCGCAGGCTGCCGTGTGTCACCGCTCGACGAGCCAACCGTGCTCACATTGGATGCGGCATTACTATTCTCAAAATGAAGCAAAGTGTGGTGTCTCGCTTGACATTTGCGACAACCATTTCCACTATTACATAAAACAACGCGGTGTTTAGTACCGAGACAATTAAAACAAAAATTATTAGCGCGAACAAATTTATAACGATCACTAGGCGACAATTTTAGGAAACCAGGACACTTGTACAGTTGCGAATGATGAGTACTACACAAAGAGCAAACAGATGATTGTACACGTGCTGGTGCGGTATTAACATAAGTATGGGTTGACCTCGGTGACCTCGATGAGGCATCTATTTTGCGTTCAGAAGTAACAACCTTCTTCGCGCCTTCATGTTTCGATGAAGAGCGTTGCAATACCTTTATATGCTCGCGAACAAAACTTTCTAAGTCTTCGAACTTAGGAATTTTACTGCCGCGATGATCCGACTCAAACAAACGAATGGTTTCGGAATCTAATTTCTTTAAACCCATATACAAAAATACGAAGTCGCAGAGGTCATCGATCTTCAAGTTCTTTACGGCGCGAACAGCTGACGCGAAAGTATCTAGAAATTTCTCTAAGTTTTGATCGTTACATGCCGTAATAGATTTCAAATCAGACATCTGATCTAAATAGGCGTTAGCTACCGATCTTTTATCCTCATACTTAGCTTTCAAAGTATTTAAAATTAAATTATAATTCCCGGCACTAAACGTAATTCCAGCGCAAGCGGTTATAGCTTTACCAGTCAATTTTTCAACGAGATAATGCAATTTTTCGTGATCTGTCAACGAATCGTTCTTATCTATCGTATTCTCAAAACTATCTATAAATAGACACCAATTGCGAATGTTACCATCAAATTCGGGTATTTGAATTGGTGGCAACTTAGGTCGGTCGCGAGTGGGGTTGGGTAGGTCAGCCGGTTTCTCCAAACTCCTAGCGACGCGTTTGATACGACAATACAAATCGTCAAACGACGACAAGGCTTGATAACTCACTGAGTAATCGGGATCCAAATTCAACTCTAAAACATTGATGTCATGTACTAAGGTTTCGAAATCCGCGCGTAGACTATCTAAGTTTTCTATAGAACACAAGAACGAATCTCTGATGACCAAATCAGAGGTTTTAAGTGCATTATCATAGATCGATTGTACGCGAGAGTAAATCATTTCTTTTTTAGCGTATAAAAGTTTCAATTGAACCTTACCGGTCTTATCAACCTTTGGGGACATGTTTACAATTAAATCTCAAACTAAAGTGCGGTAAATAACAAATATGAAATGACTTAATCTTAGCGGTACAGAGCAGCGAGGCGGCGCGAGCGATAACCGTAGGTAGGTAGGTACTTATGACTGCCAGTGCAAGCTTGAACTAACGCGCATAGCAACAAGGTCGTACCTACGCGATGGTCGCTGTCTAGGTTCAACTATTATTTCAGAGATTAAGTATTGCGTAATATCTATTCAAATTAAAATACTTTCGTATGAATTGGGATGAGATGCGAGCGAGGTAGGTACAGCCACGTGTCCACCCACGCAGGTACTAGGCAAATACGACGCGAGCCGAGAACAACGTAATTGAAAAAAACAAAACAAAGCCAAATGCGTTAGGTATTACACTGTGCCTATGCACTAGGGTATCTGAGTATACCTAAGATCTAAGCCTAAATGTCTGGATGCGGGGTTTTCTACTAAAATAACCAGGCACTTAGGTGCGATGCGAAAATTGCGAACTACGATTAAGTGTTGATATGATACCTAACCTATTTATGTATTAGGTAGGTACAATGCGAGCCAGCGGCGAACGGACAACAAATCTAATCCTAAGTGTCTGGATGCGGGGTTTTCTACTAAAATAACCAGGCACTTAGGTGCGGTGCGCTCATTCCCATTAGAATAATAACAAAATACGAACTACGGCTAAGAATCCGGCTCGATCCGGACCAAAAATGGTGGCGCTTGGCAGCGTGCGGTAATGGACTGTATTGCGGGAAGTAGCTAACTGTTCCATTGACGCTTTACACACAAAAGACAGGTGGTCGGGTTGCCGCGGGAGTGATCCAAGCAATGAATGCAACCCGAGAAATTAGGAGAGGATGCACTAACCTTCACGACACACGTGTTTTCATCGCAGCCGGTACACGGATCTTCTCTTCCTTGCTCAGGAGCTGCCGTCAGCATCACTAGATCACTTGAGGAACACACGAGAGGCACAATCCGATCGGTAAAGGTCTATGAAGCGGTAAAAATGTAACAAATATTAATCATTTTTGAGAGACGCGAGCGCGGTCCGTCATCACGCTGGCTAGTTCAAAGCGAGACTGAGTGTCTATATTTCACAAATGGCGGACGGAAGCTACATCTATGGTTAGTGCGGAAGGGGAAACGGGTATAAAAGGAGTGTGTTTCCGTGTCAAAAATACAGTTTCTACTTCGGCGCAACCAACATGGATTCGCTCGTTATAGATAAAATAACTGAACAGTTGCCTACCGTCCCGGTTGACACGTCTTTATTAACGAAATTTAAAGACTTGCCTTTAGCAGATGAGACTTACGCTGTTCCTGGAGTCGTCGATATATTGATCGGCGCTTCGATTCTCCCGCACCTCCAGTTATCACGTAAGGTTCAAGGGGGACCGACGTACCCCGCTCCGCACGCACTGGAAACAGTTCTTGGTTTTGTTATAATTGGTTCCGCACCCGCTTCTATAGATAGTTTTAGTCACTCGACTGCTTCGTTCTGTTGCACCGTCGAGCCGCCACTGGAGTCTACCATCCGCAAGTTTTGGGAAATTGAAGAGGTCAATGTCCCACCTATCCTAAGCCCTGATGACAAGATGGCTGAGGAGATTTATTGTCGCACGACTACTCGTGATGAGCAGGGTCGTTATGTTGTCGCGCTCCCTTTCAAGGGAGATATTTTTTCGCTCGGTGACTCCCGTGTATCCGCTGAAAAACGCTTTCTTTGTTTAGAACGAAAGATGCAGGCGTCTCCAAAGTTAAAGCAAGCCTATGATGAGGTTGTTGACGAATATTTAGACAAGGGTTACATCTCACCTGCGCCTGCGGACACTGACGAGACCCAGCCTTCGTACATTATCCCGCACCACGGAGTTATTAGAGAAGATAAGCTTACTACTAAACTCCGCGTAGTCTTGGATGGCAGTGCTAAGACTAGCACTTCCGTGTCGCATTAATATTAGTAGAATTTTAGCTTTTTCGGACTCAACAGTCGTTTTGTGTTGGGCCCACTCTTCGCCCCATCGTTGGGACACATTCGTCGCTAATAGAGTGGCAAAAATTAAATCTGAATTAGCGCCACAAAATCTCTTTCACGTTGCTGGCACCGACAACCCAGCCGATTGTCTCTCTCGTGGATTGCTTCCTTCGCAAATTTTAGATCACCCGTTATGGTTTAGTGGACCGTCCTGGATTCATGCCGCGTTAGATAAGTGGCCAGTTGGTCAATTCAATCCCACTACGGTTTCCGAACCACCCGAGGGGATGAAGCACTCGCTTGTTGTATCGGTGATTTAAGTACGCTAAAATATTTGCCCGCAATAGATGTTGATGACGATGGAATGCACCTTCTAACTCGTCACGCTCTTTTAGATAGATTAGTCCAATCGTTTTGGAATCGTTGGAGAACCGATTGTTTGCACACGCTGCAGTCGCGTCAAAATTGGAATACTCCATCTAACCCAATTACTGTAGGTACGGTGGTAGTCCTTATGACTGGGAGTGCGCCTCCTTTACATTGGCCTCTAGGAGTAGTAGAGGAAGTTTTTCCCGATTCCCGCGGGATAACTCGTGTTGTACGGGTTAAAACCGCAACCGGATCGTATCTGCGCCCGGTTGTTCGCCTCTGCCCTCTGCCTAGCCAGCAGTAGGCACGAGTTCAAATCTAGGTTTATATTTTAGTTGTTATTTCCCAAACCTAGATTTAGATTAGACTTTAGATTTGTTCCGCATTTTTCGTTTTGAAGGTAACCCTTCAAGCCAGGGGGAATGGTTGCGCCAGTAGTAGTAAATTCAAATCGCCTCGCAATTGACTGACGCTGAACACACGCTCCCTATACCCATCTCCCTCCCGCACTACCTCTAAAGTGAGATAACAATAGTTTTCGCCCCGCCAATGGTTGAAAAAGCCGCATCTTGACTTCGCATCGAACAGCGAATAAACAATGGCGGCAGCGCACGCGACTCTCAGAAATTAATAATGTTTGTTGGATTTTAACCGCTTTCATAGACCTTTACCGATCGGATTGTGCCTCTCGTGTGTCCCTCAAGTGATTTAGTGATGTGGGCAGCAGCTCCTGAGCCAGGAAGAGAAGACCGGTGCACCGGCTTCGACAGCACGTGGCGCCATAAAGGTTAGTGCATCCTCTCCTAATTTCTTGGGTTGCATTCAATGCCTAAACCACCTCCGCGGCAACCCGATCACCTGTCTTGTTTGTTGTGTAAAGTGTCATATGAAACATTTAGCTTCACCCCCCGCGAAATACAGTCCACTAGCTCAGGTGGCATGAGAATCGCGCCACCAGTTATGCTTTTATTATTCTGCCTACAGTACTGCAATTTTGATTGGATAGCAGTGTAACTTTTTTTCGGTAACAATAATTTACGCATATCCTTTACAAACTCATTGACACTTTCGTAATTTGGTAATAATAATAATTTTGCATGCTGCGATAGTCTACTTTTGAGGACAAATTGTATTAATTTCGTTTTACACTCGGGCTTTTCTAACACAGAATCATAATATTCTATATTCTCGATAAGTTGTTTTGTGTTATCAATCTTATCAGTCATGATCGGTAAAAGCTGCAGTGCTGTCTTTAAATCAAATGTACTAGCCATGATATTTGATGGGAGATTACTCTCTTTATTACTCTCTATTTTACTCTCTTCTTGTACACTACAGTCACTACACAATGAAATAATTTCTGAAAATAATTTATCAAATTCTTCACAGATTTTAGTAATAAGTGTAACTTCCTCATTCGACAATGTTTCGACAGAGGACCTGTATTATTCTAAAAACTTATTGTACTTTAATAAAACAATATTCGCCTCTTTCTTTTTGGCTTCTAAAATATTACCTACTCGACGAGCGGGGCCTATTTTTATTAAGTGTGTTCTTATAGCTTTAAGCTCTAATAATATTAGGGTTAATTCCTCGGCCATTACATATTATTAGCTTTAATGACACTTATTAATAATTTTGCAAAATTACAGTATGTATTATTATTTGATACTTATTTATTAGGGAATATGCAAAGTATCGATTATAGGAATAGACAAAAAAAACTGTATCAAAATAACAGTGCCTGGCTGTATCTTATTATTACACTTTTATATATTCATAATTATCTCTAGTACTTACTCTATACGCGAGTATAATATATTAGGCCGCGGCGGTGGCGTGCCTAGCGCGCCTCCCCGTTTCCGGGGTCGAGTTGGGGACTCTGTAGTCCCCACACCCGAGACGAGGGCCAGATCGCGAGAGATGGCCCTGGGTCGGCCGGGGTGCGAGGGATATGCCTGTCAACCTCACCTTCGGCAACCAAAACGACCCACAGGCGGCGTGCGTTTTAGTCGGTTCGAGTCCGACATGACCTCCTTCACCGGCTCCGGTGAGGAGGTATCCGTGGGGATTTTGCGCACGTAAGAAAAAAAAAAAAAAAAAGTATAGGTAATATATTGTTCGAGGTGCTCGTGATAAGTTGATTACGTAATCCTTGAACTTAGCCGTGAGCCTGTGGATGTATCATGTTGCATCGCCGCGCCGCGCCGTATTGGGAATCGATTGTAGATACTCTCGGTTAACCGCCTATGACCTCGACCTTCGCAGCTTCTGGTAGACCAGCTTCCAGTGCCTGGCGTCTCCGAAAAATGCTGGCGTAACGCCTTAAGGACATTTCATTTATATGCCGTTGTATTTTCTTCTTATGGCAATGGTTATACAGCTTGTACAAAATAATAAGTATGCCAATCGCCAAAATCGTGCAAATTACCACCAGAATGGTATTTGTATGTTCCTGCAGCTGTTCTGTTTGGGCTGAATTGGAACCCACTCCAGCGTTTTGAGCAATCACAACTTCTTCTTTTGACTTAGAACCACCCATTGTTAAAATTTAATTCGCAAAAGTACGTAAAAACACCACTTAGACGCGTATTACGCGATCTTTGTTCCATTATAAAAAATCACTGTAACATTCCACTTGATTTATTGTTTAAAATATCTAGTCCTTATAAAGAATATGCTCGCGGGCGGTCACCGTCTCCTGTGTCACGGTCGCCATGTAAGGCAGGGTGTTGGGAGATGAAATCAAACGCATGAGGTCCGATCGTATACTGCCTATATTTCAGAGTAATCATAGCATATATAGGTTGAATAGGTCTAAATACATGTACACTACATCACAGAAGAGCTATGAGAGGAAACAGATGAACCTTCATACGTATATACATACATACATAGCCTGTCAAAACCATAGCCCTCCTTTGCCCACGCCGTAGTCGGATAAATGTACAAAAGTCTTTTGTGTGTGGGTACCATGGCATCATATTCTGTCCTCTGTGGTGGCTACAATAGCGGTTAAATGAACTCATATATCTTAACATTCAAATTATTCAAATATAATTCAGAAGGTTTATTTGAACTTTAAAGATGGTGGAAGTCCATAGAATCAAACCGCTACAGCACCAAATTAATATGGACATCCTAAAGTGTTACGACAGCATAAAAGTCGCAGATGGTTTTGATAGTGTGTACATAAACCTGTCAGCTTTAATATTCATGGCTTGTACGAAGTTATATAACTGTATTAACGTGTGAAAGGGTAAATGGCGAGTTGCGGGATAGTTAGATCAGTTGAATGCAATTTGCAATTATAAACGTGAAAGTTTGTATTAACGTGTGGATGTGGTTGTTGCTCTTTCACGAAAAATTGGATGAACCGATCTGGAAGAAATTAGCATAAAAATAAATTATGGTTTGGAATAGGCTACTTTTTATCTCGGAAATAAGTTCCTGTAGGTGACAGGAACGTCATCAGATTGACGCGGGCAGATCTTTTTTTTTTTATAGAACACGTCAATTAGACTTCGCCTTGTCTGATGGTAAGCTGAAGGCAAAGTCTCAGAAAAGAGGGTCACCATTAATATAGTATAATATTTTTTTTTTTTTTATATAGGACACGCCAACTTGACCTCACCTCGCCTGATGGTAAGCTAAAGGCAAAGTCTCAGGAAAGAGGGTCACCATTACAGACACTAAGTGCTACAATGGTGGCACTCAGCTTGGCGGCCTCATCAGATGCTTTTTCACGCCCCGCTTAAAGGCCCCGGGACTGTAGGAAGAAGGAAACACGTGTGCTGGTAATGAATTCCAGGTCTTAGTGGTGCGGCAAAGAAAAGAGTCTCCGAACCGCTTGGTTCTTGCTCGTATATTCTGCACAGTGTGAGGGTGACATCTAAGGCCTGCACGTGTTGTCCTATATAGGAAAGGAGATGGTGGGATTAGTTGGAAGAGCTCGTCAGAACACTCACCGTGGTAGAGACGGTAAAATACAGTCAAGGAAGCAATATCTCTACGCATCTGCAAAGGCTCGAGGGTGTTCGTGACCTCAGGGTTCCCAATAATTCGGACCGCGCGTCGCTGCAACCTGTCGAGAGCATCTAGTAGGTATTTCGCGGAGCCATCCCAGAGATGCGAGCAGTATTCCACGCAGGAGCGAATTTGTGTCTTATAGAGAAGACACCGCTGCTCCGGCGTGAAAAAACGTCTCACTTTGTTTAGGAGTCCGAGTTTCCGCGAGGCTGTTTTGATGATGCTCTCGATGTAATTTCTGTTATTCAGTTTGCAGCGAATATCCATGCCTAGGATATTGAGATTGTCCTGCAGTGGCAGTGGCGTGCTCTGAAGAGTGGGAAGGGGAAGGAAAGAAGATACTTTTGCTGTGAACGCACAAGCCTGCGTCTTCTTGGCATTGAACTCGACCAACATGGTCGATAGATACACATAGTCTCAGAGCCCCATTGTGAAATGTGATTCAAGATCCGGTCCAGTTCAGTGACAAGAAGCTGTCTTTTTTCCACGATATCAGACTGTTTGGCCGCAGGTTGTCCGTGATAACTCCCGTGTAAGGTGCTATCGTCTGTATAGCAATGTATGCTGCCGGTGGACAGCATGTCGTTGATATGCAGAAGAAAGAGAGCGGGAGATAATACAGACCCCTGCGGTATGCCAGCATTTATTTGCAAGAACTCCGAAGCCCGTCCATCACAGAGGACACGGATACGGCGCTCCCGCAAGAAACTAGCAATCCAGTTGCACAGTCCACGAGGCAGACCAAAGGCTGGTAGCTTGGAGAGAAGCGATTTGTGCCAGACTCTATCGAAAGCTTTGGCGATATCAAGACTAATTGCCAGTGACTCGCCGTGCTTGTCCATAGCCTCACCCCAAAGATGGGTAACGTATGTTAGAAGATCACCCGTTGACCGTTTCGGCCTGAAGCCATATTGCCGGTCATTAATTAAGGAGTGATCCTCTAGGTGACGCGTGAGCTGTTTTTTAATGATGTGCTCGAAGACCTTGCACAGCACTGAGGTGACGGCTATGGGTCGATAGTTGGCTGGCTTTGAGCGATCCCCCTTCTTGGGGATCGGCTGTACATTCGCCTCTTTCCAAGCCGAAGGCACTGTACCTGAGCTGTAGGACAGTCGGTACAGCCGCGTAAGCATCGGAGACAACTCCGCTGCACATTTTTGTAAGACCACCGCTGGAATACCATCCGGGCCACTGGCTTTCCGGACATCGAGTGATTGAAGCACCGCACGGACATCGCATTGCCTGATACGTATTTCAGGCATTACGTGGTCACCATTGGGTAGTGTCGGCGGCTGTATACCACAATCATCGACTCGGGAATTGGCCGCAAAGAGATTTACTAGCATATTGGCTTTCTCTTGCGGTAAATGGGCCAGGGATTTTTTTTTTTTTTTTGTTTACGTGGTGGAATGCATTTACGCACTTCGCTCACCCCCCACGGGGGCAGGGGGCTCGCTTCGTGTGGGACTCCTGGCCTCGGACAAAGGCCAGACTACCCACTAAACCACCACGGTGTTCCTCCTTCGCCTAATCCGAGCCGCGGGATAGTCTGCTCACCGCGACTCGGCTAGGGGCGCCCTTGGTAGGCCCGCTACTCAAGACCCCACCATCCCGGTAATCAGGCCGGAATGGTGGGGGTTTTTTCACCTCAAGAATGCACCCCAGGAACACACAGGGGCGCATTCCGCCACATCAGCATAGGGGCAGCGGGTCCCCCGACCCACTGCCCGTGGCCACTCTCATTCGGGGACGCGGGCGAATTGCGTTCGCCGGCGTCCCCTCGCCGGGGGCCTGCGGGGTGGAAGAGTGAGCCCAGCTCGCTCCCGCTCCCGCAGTGCCTCTCTCTTGGCCGCCATCACCTCGCTAGCGAACGAGGCGACGGCGGCCCAACACTGTTCGCTGCCGGCCATAGCTGAAACTACGGCCGACAGCGAGAGGTCCACACCAATGATGCTTGTGAGGGCCGCTCTTTGACCGCCCCACGCGTCACACACGGCCAAGGTGTGGTGTGCCGTGTCGGGGTCACCGCTGGTGCAGTTTCGGCACCGGGGCTCCGCTTCCACCCCCACCACCTCCCACAGGTACTTGGCGAAGCAGCCATGACCATGAGTATTCCATACCCAGACCGATCTCACCGGCAACAGCAGTAGCACAATCTGAGGGTTTCTTACCTTCAAAGCAGCGTTCAACCCACGGGATGGACGCAAAATAGTTGCGCAGCCCATCCCAATCTGCTGACGAGTAGTGCCAGAGACGCCGCTTCCCCTGTACGGGTCGTGAGGGCGCTATAATTGGTACCTTGGAGCAGACCAGACAGTGGTCGGAATTGCCTAAAGCGGCTTGTACCGAAACACTGTACAGGTCTGGGTGACTCGTCAGCAGAAGGTCTAGCAGAGAGGGTGCTAGGCCCGACCTTCTTGGTATTCTAGTGACCTCGTGTACCAATTGGGTCAGGCCATGCGCCAGAGCAAATGCATGGGCGGCTCTTCCCGCATGGTCTGTTTTGGCGGAGCCCAACCAGGTTTCGTGGTGGGCGTTAAAGTCCCCCAAAAATACCACTTCGGCGTTCGGAAACCGTTCCTGCGCATCATCTGCCGCCTGACTCAGGTATTCAAAGAGTCGAGTTGTCTCAGCATCTCCTGTATGGGAACGGTAGAGGCACACATAGATCTGACTCGTAGAGCCATGGTCTACGTGTACCCCTAGGGTTGAAAAGGATGGGTCCTCAAGGCAGCGCAAACGGCGACAACAAACATCCGCCCTAACAAACACGCACATCCCGGCTTTTGCACGGAAATTTTCCTCGATAACATAGCCGGGGTAAAGCAAGTAGGTCGTGTCATCAGGGCGGCCTATTTGTGTCTCCGTGAGGAAGAGCATATCTGGTTTCGCCGTCTCAAGGTGTTGGTGGACGGCGTTGAGGTTCGCATGGAGTCCACAGATGTTAGTGGACTCCACCTCAAATAGCGAGCTTGTGGGAGTTCGAAGAGCCGCTGTGTTGCCCATTACTCTTAAATGCGCTGCCATGATGAAAAGGAGAAAAGGGCGTGAAAAAAAGAGGTGATTGTCGTCGCAGCACCGCGTGACAAAGTGCGGGATATTGGTTTTGTCTATGATTATGAGGAATGGCGTGAGCCGACACGCCGTACGGAAGGGCCCCCGTACCCCCCCGAATATGGTCGCCGGGCCCCCACTTCCGGTCACCAACCGGCACGACGAGCCATACCGGGATTATGCGCGGTCTGGTGAGGCAGCCTTCCAGGGTGGTTAGTCCCAGTTGGGCCTCTGTACTATACCGCGGGCGGCCAGCGGCACCACCGTTTCTACGGGTCTCCCTGACCGGCGCGTCGCCCCGCACCATCCTCACTAGACTACACCAAGATCCACTGGTCCCACTAGTGCTGCGACCACCATCACCTCTACCCGGCTATGCATTTGCTGATCCCTGAACGCAATCCAACCGAAATTGAATTACTATGAAGGGTTTTTCGCAATATTGCACGGTGGTACCAACCCGGTCGAAATTTGTGACAAATTTGTGCCGTCAAATCTCTACCACCAGTAAATAATAATAATAATTTGTTACCAAAAACACTTTAGATATAAAAACATTGCCAGTGGCCCCACACTAGGCAAGCCTGTCCTGTGGGTGCCTGTTTCGTTCATGCATTATCAGTATACATTATTGTTCGGTGTACAAAAGGTATACATTGCTATCATCATTTCTAATTCAGCATTTTACAGTGTTAGGTACTTGTTTAAGCTAGGGAGAGTAGTACTTTACTTTTTTTTTTTTTTTTTTTTTTTTACGTGCGCAAAATCCCCACGGATACCCCCCCACCGGAGCCGGTGGAGGAGGTTATGTCGGACTCGAACCGACTAAAACGCACGCCGCCTGTGGGTCGTTTCGGTTGCCGAAGGTGAGGTTGACAGGCATATCCCTCGCACCCCGGCCGACCCAGGGCCATCTCTCACGATCTGGCCCTCTTCTCGGGTGTGGGGACCACAGAGTCCCCAACTCGTCCCCGAAAACGGGGAGGCGCGCCACGCGCGCCGCCGCCGCGGCCTGCTTCTGCAAGGGTGACAGGCGGCTTCACCTGTCACCCCCAGGCCGGCGCTCATGGGGGGCGGAGGTCGTTCATCGACCACCGACGCCCGAGTTGCCTTCGTGCGCGGGCAGCTTGTCTAGCGATCCTTCGTCGCTCCCGCTGCCGCTCCCGCCCCGCCTCCTCCTTCACGAGCATTACTTGCTCGCAGAAGGAGGCGCCGGCCGCCCACGCATCCGCGCAGCGAACCATCGCCGCGAGCAAGGGGTAGTACTTTACTTAGAAATATCACAAATTTCAGTTGGCAACAAAACAAAAGTTGATAAAACAAACTTAGTAGATGCCTAAACAGTATCAAATTAATATGTTGATATTATAATACATGTATAAAAATAAATAAATGTATGTGTAGTGTAAAAGTATGTAAGTGTGTTATGTTGTTATAGAGAAGTATATACCTATATGTTTATGTGCAAAAATTTTCTCATAGCAAGTGTGTCATTTTCAGGCTACGTGAACTAACAGATCTTCTGTATTGTCATATGTTAGAGTGAGCAACCATTGTGACATGTTAAGTTTAGCCTCCTTTACAGAGCATAATTTTATGTCGCACAACTTTGTTATCCTGTTGTATATGTATAAATCTGCGTATGGACTGAAACGTCTAGCAAAACTGGTTGTGATAGTTGGCAATGGCAATCTGTAAACACGACGTTCCAGTAATTTATTATTTTCCTCAGTGTTAATAACTGTACGATGTACTTTGATTATTATTCTAAAGAAATAAAGTTGTCGTACAGTCAAGACCTCACATTCTTTGTAGAGTTCAGAAGTTGGATACCTGATTAGTTACACATACCGTGTGACAATGGTGATACTCAGCTTGACGGCCTCATCATATGCTTTTTCACGCCCCGCTTAAAGGACCCGGGACTGTAGGAAGAAGGAAACACGTGAGCTGGTAATTAATTCCGGGCCTTAATGGTGCGACAGAGGAAAGAGTCACTGAACCGCTTGGTTCTTGATCGGCTGTTCTGCACCGTGTGCGGCTGACATCTAAGACCTGCACGTGCAGTTGTCCTGTGTAGGAAAGGAGAGGGTAGGACTAATTGGAAGAGCTCATCAGAACACTCACCATGGTACAGACGGTAAAATACAGCCATGGACGCAACATCTCTACGCATCTGTAAAGGTTCTAGGGTGTTCATGACCTCGGGATTCCCAATGATGCGGACCGCACGTCGCTGCAACCTGTCGAGAGCATCTAGTAAGTACTTTGCTGAACCATCCCAGAGATGCGAGCAGTATTCCACACAGGAGCAAATTTGTGTCTTGTATAGAAGACACCGCTGCTCTGGCGTGATCGTCTAAATCTAAATCGTCTCACTCTGTTCAGGACTCCGAGTTTTCGTGAGGCTGTTTTGATGATACTTTCGATGTAATTTTTGTTATTCAGGTTGCAGCGAACATCCATACCTAGGATATTGAGATTGTCCTGCAGTGGTAGTGGCGTGCTCTGAAGAGTGGGGAGGGGAAGGAAAGAAGACACTTTTGCTGTAAACGCACATGCCTGCGTCTTCTTGGCATTGAACTCAACCAGGTTCTCAGAGCCCCACTGAGAAATGTGATTCAGGATCCCGTCAAGCTCAGTGACAAGAAGCTGCCTTTTCTCTGCGATATCTGACTGCATTGGCCGCAGGATGTCCATGATAACTCCCATGTAAGGTGCTATCGTCTGCATAACAATGAACGTTGCCGGTGGACAGCATGTCGTTGATATGCAGAAGAAAGAGAGTGGGTGATAAGACGGACCACTGGGGCACGCCAGCATTTACCTGCAAAAACTCCGAAGCTCGTCCGTCACAAAGGACGCGATTACGGCGCCCCTGCAGGAAGCTAGCAACCCAGTTGCACAGCCTAGAAGGCAGACCAAAGGCAGGTAGCTTGGAAAGAAGCGATTTGTGCCAGACTCTATCGAAAGCTTTGTCGATGTCAAGACCAATTGCCAGTGACTCGCCGTGCTTGCCCATAGCCTCACCCCAAAGATGGGTAACGTATGCTAGAAGAACACTCCTCGTTACAGATAATACAAAGTACCTAACTTTGTGTTTTACCTGTAGCGTTGTTGGTCAGTAGGTCAATATCGTAACTCTTCAGCATCGAGCCAAATAGTGATTTCTTTAAACAGTATAACTGATAGATAGTGGTTACTTCTGTTCTATGGTAAAGATCTATAGTAAACGCACCTTGGTATGGGTTTATCAGTCCTGAAAAGTTTGACAACTGGTAAAACTCCAGATCTTCGTTTGATCTTCGCTCTGTATTGGTGTTAAAAATATTTAATTAGTACAGCTACCAGAGCTGATAAGCATGCTCACCTAATGACTGTGGGGAGTGGGAATCTGGTGTATGGCTTCAGGCACTTCATTCGCCCAACATTGGTACAATATGTACAGCAGCTGCCTCAGTGGAGAATCTCAAACGGCGCAAATACACCAATTTAACTGGTAATTATGTTATTGACCCGTGGGGTCCAAACGCACGCGCGCTATTCAAAGAATTAACAAAGCAAATAATAAACGCTTCCCTAGACCATAGGATGGCCTTTACCTCACTCAAAAATTGGCATCGCCATTTAGTGTGGTAATGCCTCCAGCCTTTTGGGCACGGTACCAGAAGAGATCCTTGTCTTTATTTCATTTTTGTATATATTGCATAGTTAGCATAGTTTTGTATATATTTTATGTACCTAAACTGAATAAACATTTAATTTTAAAGGTAGAAAAAAAATTGAAAATATCCGTGTCCATGGAGGTGGAAAATGCAGGTTGGAAACGACAGAATTGTAGACTATCGAATATCAAGGTTTTGTTGTACGAGTAGTAGGTACTAGCAAGCGATCATGTTATGAAACATCTTGTCGATCCGATCTCGACACTGTCCATACACATATTGTTCTCATATCAGCGAGAACAAATGTTCCGAATAAGATAAAAACATTCTAGACTTACAAATGTTTAGAAATCTTTGATCTTGTTTTTAACATTTCTTACTAAACGAATATTTTGTAAAACAATAAACTATCATAGAAAGTTATTCAGTAAAATAATATTATGTATTCATAACATAACTTAAAGCATCATCAAGCCCCTTTACAAAAAAGGTGACAAATCTGTACTTAGGAACTACAGACCAATAACTCTTATACCCATATTTTCTAAAGTTTTCGAAGTGGCGATGCATAAGCGACTATATGATTTTGTTACTCAACATGAAATTTTACGAATATGGTTTCCGGAAAGGCAAGTCTACAACACTGGCATGCTTTAACCTCGTGACTAAGATCTGTGAAAGCCTAGACCGTAATATGCAAGCCACTGTTATTTTCTTTGATATGAAAAGCGCGTTTGACCTAGTTTCACACAAACGGCTGTTAATTATATTGGAAAAGTATGGAATTAGGGGCCCTGCCTATGAATAGTTTAATTCATACCTAAGGGAGAGAGAACAATGTGTTGAAATTATGGGTATAGACGATAACAAGGAACTAAAAGCACATAGATCCTCGTACAGAGTCAACAGCTCTGGGGTCCCACAAGGAAGTATCCTGGGACCTTTGCTCTTCTTACTTTATATTAACGACTTGCCAAGTGTAACCCCAAATCCTTGTATTCTATACGCCGACGACATTTCTCTCATCATGACATCTAATTATTCTAATGTTGACTATACTCATGACATAAATAATTCAATTGACTCTATAATTCAATGGCTCCATGAAAATGATTTACAGATTAACATGACTAAAACACAATATATTCAATTTAGTAGGTAATTATGGTACGAAATCACAAAATTTGAATCTCAAATATCTGACTGATAATTTAAGAAAAGCAGATAAAACAACCTTTTTAGGTATAGTTATTGACCAGAATCTAAACTGGAAGGCACACATAGAAAAAGTTTGTAATAAAATAAATAAATTTGTTTACTTTCTGGCTAAACTTAGAAATACTTCAAACCCCGAATCGGTAGCCACGGCCTACCACGGCTACGTCGCCTCAGTTTTGAACTATGGTCTAATGATTTGGGGCAACTCCACAGACGTGAATAGAGTCCTCATTGCCCAAAAAAAGTGTCTTAGAGCTATGTGTGGAGCTGCACCATGGCATTCGTGTAGGCCTCTTTTCTCACAATTGAATATCCTTACCCTTCCTTGCATGTACATTTACGAAGTTGCGAAGTTTGTTTGGCAATATCCGAGTTTCTTTCCGAAGGCACATGAGGTTTATCCGAGGAGCACCAGAAATCAGGATAAAATTGTTTTACCCAGAGTCCCGAATACAGCTTTATACCTAAAAAACTGTTTTGCGATGTGTGGTAATATTTATAATGCTATACCGAAAAATTTCAAGCAACTGCCAACCTCTAAATTCCTGAAAGAATTGAAAGCATGGCTCCTAAAAAAATGCTTTTATACGATAGAAGAATTCGAAAAGTATAAGGGTAAACTATGAGTATTTTTAGCACATTATTGAGTCAACCCATTTACGACATTATTAATTTATCGCAATATATGGACATGTACCATTCTTCACAATTTTAATGACTTGTTTGTTTCATTTTATGTTTTGACATTATTTTTGTGACTAATATTTAGAATTTCAATTGACTTATAGGACATGTGCTGAACTAATGTTATTTAATGATTGTATTCGTAATGATGTGTAATTAAATGTTTGCATGCCATAAAATGGTAAATGTGCCGCACAAAACTATTAGACCTGACATCTTTGTAACCACATTTAAGAAAATAAGTTAATTTGAATTTGAATTTGAATATAAAGTCACGCTTATATCCCCGAAGGGGTAGGCAGAGATGCTAGCACCCATATTTTGCCAGTTTATGTTAAGGTCCCAATGTGCGGTGGAGGTGGCGAGCCTATTGCCACTAACCGAGCACTTATAAACCTGCGATAAATACACACATAACTTCGAAAAGCATCGAAAAGTCATTGGTGTGTGCTATGGTAAAACCTGGGACCTGAGACCTCGTCTCAGCAGTCCATGGCCCATACCACTAGGCTACCGGGTTATTATTTATTCACGCTGTATATTACCTAAGGACATGCAGAAGTTTATCGCTGCCCATATTTCACAATCTATGTTGTCATAGATGACCAAAGACGGCATACGGTTTTAAACTGTTCGAGTTTGACATACCCACCTCTCACTGGCTTTAATTCCATGAATTGATCCCAAATACTTATTCTCCAACGATCGGATTACTGCCGCTGTTCCACTAAGCCAGTCCAAAATTTTTTCTCTCAATTTTGAGAATACTCCCATTTACTGTGCGACCACGCCTGACGACTGAACCAATTTAGCTGGAATCTATAATATACATTAAACGGGAAACCACTACAATACATGTACCAAGGGCAAGATACAATGGGCTTCGGCCCACACGCGCAACCACGAGCCCTTTGCGAGCGAACATCAAAGCGGCCGGGTGCGCCTATACGCGAGCTGGTACTACACATACTCCTTTCATTAATATTCCATAAACGTTTTGCGATTACCTATAACAATAATTACATTTCTGGCTTCTTTTTCTTTGAAAATCTTGTCGTAAGCGACATATAATTTGCCATTTCGCAAACGCCTTTGATCACATTGTGAGCAAAAAGCTAACAATATGTTTTGTAGATTGCTCATTCCTATTGTATACTGGGTAAATATCCTCAATACGAATCATTTTAAATGTGAATGATACGTTTTGGACATTAATTAAGTTAATGTATCATGATGATTTGTTGGAAATGGAATTTTTGATCCAAAACCGGACATTTTGAAATTGTGACCTAGGCTGTAAGTATTAATTAAGTATAATCATTATTATAAATTGCTGACATTGTAAACTTTCTACTGTTAACTATCATTTTTTCTTGTAGTTTTAATTATGTAGTTTAAAACAATAAAACCTCGATGTACCATATTCTCAGAAATAAACAATTCTATTCCATTCTATTCTATGGTCGATCCGAAATTAACTATACTAACGAATTGTATGGAAATCTGTTAGTGAGCAGAATCGATAATATACAGACATACATACATACATAAAATCACGCCCGTCTCCCATAGGGGCAGGTAGGGATCACGTATCTCCATTTGCTATTTGCATCCTGACATACTACTCTCGCTTTATTCAGTCTCATTACATTCTTCGTGCATGCTCGTTGGTTTAGTCGACAAAATATGTGCTTGTATTTATGTGACGTTTAATATTCTTATCAATAAATGAGTTAAGCTTTGTTTTATTAGTACAAAGTTATGTTAACATGCATAGAGTTGGTAAATATATAAGTGTGCTCAATTGCCCTTGTCCAAATTATTTAGGGACGGCGCAACATATCATTCTCATCCATAACTTCCTATCAGATGTCATTTCCTCAGTCACTATCATTTCCTCTTTCACACAATCTATCTTTGCCCTAAATTATTGGTTTATGATAATACTCGATACAGATTCAAATTACAAATCAGATATAACGACAATTAATACATGTATGTCGGCCTGATTTTGTCCAAAAGCAATACATAGTTGTTTTGATTATCTTGCTCAGTTAATTTCGTATAATGCATACTCATTAAATGAAACTACATTATTTATGCTATTCACTTCACAGCTTCACTTGTCATCGTCTATATATTCTGGCAGCGAGCCGGCCACTGTAGGCCAGGATTATTTGTTTGATTGCCGTCGTATAAATCACATAAAATTAATGTTTTTATTGTTTGTACCATTAGACTGCCATTAAGTTTTGGTGAGTTATTGTGTACGTACATATGGCCATGAAGCCTCACAGTACAAAGGCATTGTAAATAGAGAGGCATCAACTAGTACTTATCTGTATCCATACATAG
The DNA here is from genome assembly GCA_963662185.1 of Eilema griseolum. Lineage (NCBI taxonomy): Eukaryota > Metazoa > Arthropoda > Insecta > Lepidoptera > Erebidae > Eilema > Eilema griseolum. The sequence goes on from OY759241.1 coordinate 27,264,483, forward strand.
ATACTTATAATATAAATGCGAAAATAACTCGGTCTGTCATTACGTCTATCTGTATCTTACGCTTTCACGTCTAAACTACTGAACCAAACTTGGTGTAAGGGTATATTAGATATTGAGAAAGGACATAGCCTGGCTTTGTCGCAATAACCGACACCCACGCGGGCGGATCCGCGGGCAACAGCTAGTAAGTCAAACAGGCTTTCATAGGAGTGACAGGCATCTAACCACTAGCTCCTCGTTTTTGAATCAGCCTGTATATAAACTTGTGGATGATGGTAGCTTGGTACCAAGGGTCTTAATGGAGCCCCATACTGTCACGAGACTTTAGATGCTGGTGTGAGGACTCCATACCTATATTTACATGGAGATATATCTTTTTTAAATGGCGCACATTGGGAGTGGCCTATTTCCAGCAGTGGACTGCGGTGGGCTCACCCCTTATTACGTGGGAACGAAAACAACGATTGGTGAAATGTAGGTGTTAATTCACCTCTGCCTAACCCTTCGGGGATAAAGGCGTGATTATATGTATGGATGTATGTATGTTTGTATGTATGATTGCTAGGGTCGTGCAGTAAACTATACAGGTAAATTATTTAATGAATTTTAATATTAAATTATTATCCGAATTATATTATTATTACATACAAAATAATTAAAACATAAATACACAAAACAAATTCACGATTATGTCGCGTCAAACAACCCACTCCGCATCGTTCGCGGCGCAAAGGTGCCCATGATGCTGGCTGCGTTACCTCGCTGAATCGCAATAGCCAACCTTTGCCCCAGGAACGAGCCGGATCGGGAGTCACCGCCTGGGTCGTGGATGCGGCGGCCAATTTACGCGATTAACCTCTTAAATTAAAATTTAAAAAATTTAATTATGAAGCTTTCAATTTTTTTCTATCTTAAAAGATTTATACAGGTAAATGTGATATAAAACATCTGCTAGATGGCGTAATTAAAGTATAATGTCCCGTGCGCAGAGCCTCGCGCCAGTTTTATGTGCGACAATGAGATTGTGACGTGATTAAATGATGTTACCTTCTAGTACATTACCTGCCGGCGGAGTAATTAGCCTGCCGGAGATTGTGTCTCATATTGTAGACGTCATACGTCACCTGGGGTCAATTAACAGCGGGTTCAAAGTTAAAGGTTATAATAATAATGAATTAGCTAGTTGTCTCTAAAATGAGTTGAACGTGTGAACATAAATGAAATAAAAATATTTTCAACTGATTCTATTAAACACAGATTATTAAACATAGATATTTTAATATGTAACATTCGCGTAACCTCCCGAATGTATCTTCTGAAGATAATTTAGAATTTAAATATTTAAGCTTAATCAAATTTGTAACGTCCTTAAATTCTCTACTGAATAAAACGCAAAAAAGAAATAAAAGTCCATGAATTACTTTATTTTAATAAGGTTGCACTCAAAGATTCAAAGCTCAGCTTACTACATCAGCGTGAACGAGGTGGAATAAACCTTCATATTCGTGAATCCTCAGACCGCCACGATCCACATATCGTACACATGTCTCGTGGAAACGCCGCCTAATTCGCTGCAAACGAGTGACGACGGGTTAATTGCCAGTACCTGCAGGTTAATCGAGTAATTATCGCACCCGACGCGCGACTCGCACGAATCTGGCGACTCGGGCGGGCATATTACAGGCACCTCGAGCCAACACATGTCCCAATTGTGCAATATGACTTCGAGCAACGAGTGGGTGTTACTCAGTTATTTGACAAAAATGGAATAAGAATAAAACCTGTGGATATTTTATATATTATATTATGCCAATAGGACTATCCCGCCTTATAGTTAGCTATAAATGAAGTCTAAAGATATTATATTGGTAATGTCAACCGTAAATGAAAAGACTATTGTTCTTGTTATTCAAAAGCTTTACTTTGTGAGTTACTAAGACATTTGAATTTAATGTTTCAGTAAGACGTACACAAATGTAGTTAAACTCGACTAACACAGCGATAGCGGTGTACCAGAGTATTTAATACAAGTTACTCCACTACGCGCGTTGTGCCTTTGCCGAGATTACAGTTGTTAACTCTTTATAGCTTCGTGGATGTGACTATGATAACATTCACGAAACAATCCTATAAAAACATGAAATTGAGTCTATTTGTTCTATAAAAACGGCTTACAAGGTATATAATACAAAAGACAATAGGATATAGTCTACTTTTGTATCAAAAATAAAGTCAAGCAGATTACAGGGACGAGGTTAGTATTCTACCCGAGCGGAACTGCGGACAAGAGCTAGTTCTATAAATAGTTATGTATTTATTTATGCGGTTATCGCGACCGACCGACTTAGCCTATGTTCTTTCGCAAGTTCTAATCTATCAGTGTACTTAATTTCTTCAAAATCGGATCTGTGTTTACAGACAGACGGTCAGAGTTACATTCACATTTATAATATTAGTATTGAATCCAAGAATAATCAGGACCACTCGCTGCCTTCAAAATGTCGTTAAGTACCTAAGTTAAACTTTAACAAAGAGGTTTTTAGTGAAATCGTTTTTCAATGAACAATGAGAGCGACCTAAAAGTTATTCAATTCATCAACGTCAACAAAAGCGTTGGTTTGCGCGCCCCGCCTGAGACCCGATCAGCGCGTTTGGGGAAGGATTAGAAGTGTTACCATTAATCTGTGAATCAATTGCTGACCGATTGAAGGACTGGAGTGTTTACGACGAGATTATCGGGAATCGTGAGCTTGAAGATATTTAGAATTTCGTTATATTAGCGTTATAAGAAGTTTATATTAGATGCACTACTATTGAGGAGGATAGGAGGATGATGGTACTCTGTCACAAAGAGGAGACGATCACGCGAGTAGTACCCAACGGCCTGTAAACCTTTAGTAGCTTCACATAAGCATGCGGATCCTACTCGCTGAGGTTCCCAGATAAGTTTAATCTAGTTTGGAATGGGATTAATTCTGGGAAGAATTCTCGCTTGCACTACTAAAATGTATTATTATTTAGAGACCTGTGTTGTTTTACATTCTAAACTGAATTCATAGTGAAATGTGAAGCTTTCTCCAAAAAAAGTCAATATTTGTACTTATCACGCCTTAAATATAAAACTGTCGTGTGTTATTTAAGTGTCATGATAGTACTCGAGCAGATGTAACGTCGAGCGCATGTGCGGAGGAGTGTCGTGTGTCGTGACACAATCACGACGTGATAAATTGATACGTGACAATAACATGCGGCATGAGTACCACATGTTGTGTTCTGTACGCGGCTATTAATCTATCGCTCTGTGAAGTAATGTCGTATACAGTTTGTACTTTGTTCTTGTCTAATAAAGAAATAATGATTAGAAATTTGAAAATTTGGAATCATGTCTAAAAACACAAAATATAATCGTTATTAATATGGAAATATAGAGTACTAGCTCTATGCTCTCCTGAATGTTGATTATTGCATCAAAACACAACCTATATCTATTGTATTTCATCAAAATTGCCACAATGGTTCAGGCACGAAAACAGAAAGACAGTGATACTTAGTGTTCAAACTTTGTTCAACTTGAAAACAATATAACTCGTATGAAGCACTGCTCATTATACCGCAATTTATAACTAGAACGTTTTCATATTGCTAAAGTTTCCTCTTTCAAACGACACTTTAGTTGTAGCGACATTTCAAGCTAATCCTCCATCGAAGCGCCTCTGTTCGACTTATCTGACAGAGTTCTGTACCTATACCTGTACTTGAGACTAGGATGCCAGCTCCGTGCGAGATCGACTATAAAATTGTTAAGATCTTGTTACTATGATAATATTATTCCAGCTTTACTAACATGATTTTTAACATTCATATTGCTACCTAGTGACCTTGGGTATCTTCGTTTATGATCGCAATTAAATAGGTGTTGATAGTAGATTACACTACGAATGTAAATCGAAACAGATTCTGTATTACTGCTAAGGTGCGACCGTGCGAATGTGTGTTCATAAATGTCATACACACCTGCCACAGTCTTGTAAAGTCAATAGACTTTTTTTCATGCCTATTGAGCTCTCAGATAATTAGTTGTTCAAAAATAACAACACTGACTGTGGACATAACTAAAATGAGATGTATCAAAGGAGCCGGGCCAAATATTCATAAGACAAATCTCATTACACAGTCACAGACTATAAAATACGTTAACTAATATTGGAAGAAAAGCAATTTCAAGTTCAAACATCGTAAGAAATCTAACAAATAAGAATCAGAAAGAGAAAAGCTATTTGTGTGTGAGTATTCTGTCCACGATATTTACTGAATTAGTTCGTTGGAGGTTTGTAAGGCAATACTATACGTGGTGGTGATCTATGCGTTTTATAGGAGCAACAGTCTAAGGAGATATTATTAGAATAGTGCGGGACAAATGGAAGTACTAATCAAATGCAGAAAACTAGCAATGTTCATAATTTTCCTTTTAAATTAGACACGCTCAAAATAAATTAATCGAATATATTGCGTGTTTGGCTAATGAATTGAAACCGTAAATACATTTCTATCCAAATCGAAGTGTAGCATACAATTGGTTCATTAAAGATATTTGTTTATAATTAAATAGATATAACACTACGCCTCTCTATCAGCGAAACTACATACTGTACAAAATTGCCAAGTAACCGAAAGGGCTAACAAACAAGTCAACAAAGTGAAGGTCACGAAAATCTGATGGCGAAGTGTATCGCTATATCATTTGTATAAAACATTCATAACCATCTTTATGGCGATCTCCATTGTAACGTATAGTAACAATGAGTTAGACGAAGGACGAGACGAAACTCAAACTAACGTGTAGTTTGTTTGAGTTGCGTCTCGTCCTAACATAATGTCATGTTAGCCTGGTAGTGTAGTGAGTAAAGTGATTCAGCGACGGTTTCAGGTGATTGAACAGAGTAGGTATCAAAAAAGTATATTAATGTTAATTACAGGCTTTGAATGAAATAGCAGTCCACGTTACCCCCGAATCGTTTATCTTCAAGTTTTAGTTAACCTTCAAGTGGACAAAAGAAAGAAAATTAGGGCTCCAGTATTCCCATAACTATATTCCATCCATATGCAATTAGCGTTATATAAAGGGCAATTAGGGTTACATGCAATATGGTGAAAATATCAGTATCAGAATAAACGGGATATTTACCATGTTTCATTGTTTTGAGTTTCCGATATTTCGGAGCTGTTGCAAGCACCATGATCACGGAGGAACTGGAGTAGTGGCGGTGAACAGAGAAAAAGTTTTTTCCTAGGAGTAATCGATCTACCCTCTTTCAAGTTCTTTTACTACGCGTATCTGCACTACTATTGGTTTCACTCTCACTACAAACTCGAACCCGATCTCGATCACGTTCACGACATACGATGCTCACTGTATCCACTCGCGATTTTGTTTTAGCTTGTTCCCGGTTGTTTTTGCAAAGACGGACGCCAGACGTTCGGCAGTTGAAACCCACCCTCACGATTGAAATTTTTATACTTTTTTATTTCAATTGCTTCCCTAACCAGTCTTGGTATATACTGGCGTTCTGTCGAGAGCATCTGAGGGTTATGTAGCTCGATCCAGTGGTTCGTACTGGACTCCAATAAATGTTGAGCGATTGCAGATTTATGCGGTTCATTGTTTTTGACTGCTGCTGTTGTTTTCTCTGTTCACCGCCACTACTCCAGTTCCTCAGTGATCATGGTGCTTGCAACAGCGCCGAAATATCGGACACTCAAAACAATGAAACATGGTAAATATCCCGTTTATTCTGATACTGATGTGAGTGACCATGATAGTTTAAATACCTATATGGTGAAAATAACTTGGTCAAGGTCATACATATTGTAGAAATACCGGCCGTTATCATGGACATCCTGCGGCCAAGCAGTCAGATATCGCAGAGAAAAGGCAGCTTCTTGTCACTGAGCTTGACGGGATCCTGAATCACATTTCTCAATGGGGCTCTGAGAACCTGGTTGAGTTCAATGCCAAGAAGACGCAGGCATGTGCGTTTACAGCAAAAGTATCTTCTTTCCTTCCCCTCCCCACTCTTCAGAGCACGCCACTGCCACTGCAGGACAATCTCAATATCCTAGGTATGGATGTTCGCTGCAACCTGAATAACAAAAACTACATCGAAAGCATCATCAAAACAGCCTCACGAAAACTCGTAGTCCTGAACAGAGTGAGACGATTTTTCACGCCGGAGCAGCGGTGTCTTCTATACAAGACACAAATTCGCTCCTGTGTGGAGTACTGCTCGCATCTCTGGGATGGTTCAGCAAAGTACTTACTAGATGCTCTCGACAGGTTGCAGCGACGTGCGGTCCGCATCATTGGGAATCCCGAGATCACGAACACCCTAGAACCTTTACAGCTGCGTAGAGATGTTGCGTCCATGGCTGTATTTTACCGTCTGTACCATGGGGAGTGTTCTGATGAGCTCTTCCAATTAGTCCCACCCTCCCCTTTCCTACACAGGACAACGCGTGCAGGTCTTAGATGTCATTCGCACACGGTGCAAAACATCCGATCAAGAACCAAGGGGTTCGGAGACTCTTTCCTCTGTCGCACCATTAAGGCCTGGAATTCATTACCAGCTCACGTGTTTCCTTCTTCCTACAGTCCCGGGTCCTTTAAGCGGGGCGTGAAAAAGCATATGATAAGGCCGTCAAGCTGAGTGTCACCATTGTCACACAGTATGTGTAAGTAATGGTGACCCTCTTTTCTGGGACGTTGCCTTCAGCTTACCATCAGGCAAGGCAAAGTCCAATTGACGTCCTATATAAAAAAAAAAAAAAAAATAAAGTATCAACCAGGATGCACTGACTATATTACCTTGATCTAAACTTAAAGTTAAATTGTGTGTACAGCATCAGATGGTGTAATAAAGTGTTTCTTCTTGCCAATGTTTTGAAGAGAATAAAGTATTATGGCCGTCTTACATTAAACATCTCGTTAATTTTACGACTACTTACCGCTATGGAGTGAGAAATAATTAATGGTGTCTGGAAAATAAAACACGGGATTAAACTCAACCGAAAAACTGAAAATAAAATGCAAACAAAATCTATAAACATTACAAGTCTTATTTCACAGCTATGGTTACCGGACAACACCGAAGTTCGTTGACCTCACCGCTAGCGGAATGTCACAGGGATCAATTATAGGACCGCCTGATGATGTTCACATTCTGCAAATTACAGAAGCCTTTCCTACACCAGACATTCCGTCGAAGGTAAAGAACATATCATACCTCGACCCAACGTCTCTCATTTAACATTATTATTAATGGTAAGTGATTCGTTCCAATTTATACTTATTAATGAGTTTTGTTATATACGCATTGGCAATAAGATACTGTTTTCCGGAAAAGTTGTACCAATTTTTATTGTACACTTTTTTATTCGAAAATTTGACTATATTGAAAAATAATAGTTCACTTTAAACATGACACAAAGTTTAGCTATTCAGCTCAGCATGAAAGTTCATTTAAAAGAAGTTACCAGACAAAAATCACCTTGCAATTTAAATGCTGCCTACGTGATACAAGCCAATTGATGAGTAAAATGAGTTTTTTTTTTATTTTTTTTTTATAGGACACGTCAATTGGACTTCGCCTTGCCTGATGGTAAGCTGAAGGCAAAGTCCCAGAAAAGAGGGTCACCATTACTTACACATACCGTGTGACAATGGTGACACTCAGCTTGACAGCCTCATCATATGCTTTTTCACGCTCCGCTTAAAGGACCCGGGATTGTAGGAAGAAGGAAACACGTGAGCTGGTAATGAATTCCAGGCCTTAATGGTGCGACAGAGGAAAGAGTTCGCTTGGTTCTTGATCGGATGTTTTGCACCGTGTGCGGATGACATCTAAGACCTGCACGCGTTGTCCTGTGTAGGAAAGGGGAGGGTGGGACTAATTGGAAGAGCTCATCAGAACACTCCCCATGGTACAAACGGTAAAATACAGCCATGGACGCAACATCTCTACGCAGCTGTAAAGGTTCTAGGGTGTTCGTGATCTCGGGATTCCCAATGATGCGGACCGCACGTCGCTGCAACCTGTATACTATAAATACTATAAATTACTATAAATTCATTGCCGACCTTCAGCGTAATTCTGTATCCGTGATAATAATTTGTGAATCGTTGGTTCCTGTCATATATTGTCTGCTGTACTTGTACATTTAAGATAACTGCGCACAGTACTATCTTAATAAATTCTTATTATTCACGTGCAGTACAGGAAGTTCGTTGGTACAGCTGGGAAAGGGTTTCCTATCTGAATTCATTAAAATTTAATAATTTTGACATTATTGACTATTTTTAAATGTAGATACTGTTTGATATTATGATGTATATAATATTAGAAGCGACAGCCATATGACTTTCCAACCCGGAGAGAAACGTCTACTAGCACGTTTGGTAGATGTGATGGGGCTCCTACACTTCGACCGCTTAGCGGCCTTATAAAGAACGGGCCTGAAGATTATTTTATAAAGGTACTTGTCCCTTAATAAAAACATACCCTCTCATCATTATCTCACTTTTATTCCCAGAGGCTTTCACCTCAGAGCCCAGAGTTCGCTCATTTTTTTTTTCTCCTCTTGGTTTGACTGCAACTATTACAAAAAATGCTCTGAATTAATTACATACATACATATTATCACGCCTTTATCCCTGAAGGGTTAGGCAGAGGTGAATTAACAAACACATTTCACCAATAATTGTATCCGGTCCCACGTAATAAGGGGTGAGCCTATAGCCGTATTCCGGGCACTATTTTTGACTCGAGCCATGCATCTGAGACTGAGTCTAGATTAATTACACGTTCGTAATTAGTAACAGTGAAAACATATTTTTAATCCACAATTAGTGCACAAAATAACAACAACATTGTTTAAAAATAATCAAATGTGAGCATTCACTTTTACGCGTGTAAAAGACACTCCGTCTCGCCCAATATTTTTAGAAAACCAAATAACTCTTCAGCTCTTAAGATCTACTTAACATTTGAGTTGCAGATATATTGTGAACGTAAAAATACATTCTGACAATACTTAGACCGATGTCCGTATGGTATTCCGAAATACCGCTCACCGAATAGGACGGTTGACCGATAACACTCTACTCCGACCGTTAGTTGAACGAAAAAATACTTGGCCGATGGAACGTTTCGCGGAAAATATTATTCATCGACCGTTGGTAGTCCGAATGAATCCTTCGCCGATGGAACGGTTCGCCGAAAACACTCTTCAACGACAATTGGTTAAACGAACGAATCTTTCGCCGATAGCACTCGTCGTAGGGAAATTCTTTTACCAAATGGATAGTTTTTCTTTCAGCTTGACTACACCCTTAGTTCATGTAGAAGTTATGTTAAATAATAAAATAAAACATGAAAGTGTGGCTATAGAAAAACAACACAAAACATAATGCGATTTAAGTTACACATTAATTGTAATGGTTTTTTTATTTAAAATAAGTAAATTAATGAAATAGACAAATTTCAATTGTTTCTCTATTGGAAATGTGACAATAGATAAAAAATAATAATTAAATAATACATATTCTATTAGAAACTGTGCGAACTGAACAAAAACAAAAGTAACACAACGTGATAAATGTTTGAAGTTATAGTAAATAGTGAGTATATAGTTATTATTATTATTATTTGTACTTATTTTTTATTTATTATTGATATAAAAAATATTTATTTCTTGTTTTTAATGTGTAGAATATGGGCCAATCCACCTAAGAAAGATTCAATATTCATTTCACTCTTTTGTGATTGGTGTGTTTGTATCTAAGCATCATATTCAATCTGTGCATTACGTCTCCGATTTGGCAAGGGTTCCGAGGAGTTGATTCGTTCAATGACACATTCTGTGTGATGCTACTCTTTTGGAAATTCCATAATTGTTTTATAAATGTTCTTTTTTTTATGGAGAAGCGTGTTCCAGCTTTCATGCCATGATTCTAATGCGGTGTACAAGAAAACAAACAAGTGGCTGTGGTGTAAGTGTAACAACTTTATTTAATTGTTATGAACATACATTTATCAGTCAAAACTGTGATCATGACATTTGGTAAAAGAATTTCCGTACGACGAGTGCTATCGGCGAAAGATTCATTCATTTAACCAATTGTCGTTGAAGAGTGTTTTCGGCGAACCGTTCCATCGGCGAAGGATTCATTTGGACTACCAACCGTCGATGAATAATATTTTCGGCGAAACGTTCCATCGGCCAAGTATATTTTCGTTCAACTAACGGTCGGAGTAGAGTGTTATCGGTCAACCGTCCTATTCGGTGAGCGGTATTTCGGAATATCACTTAGACCACTTACAAACAAAGTCAAGTGCGCCTTAAGGACAAACTTGATAAAAAATGTGACTGTCCCTAAGAATTTGGTAACACACTGTATACGACTCTTATGTAGATTACTACCGTCTGACGTCCTCACAAACACACTGAAATAAAAGCATGCGCCAATCAGTAGGTGTGCCAGCCTGCGGGTGAGACTGATTTCTACGCGAAAGTCATAATGAGGACACAAACACCCCTCCCGCACCAGCAAACGTAAAACATCGTCTGATTCTATTATTGATTGACTCTAAGAGATTGTACAGTACGATTTTTCCTTTTCTGCAATACACAAAAAGATATTTACTTTATATCCGTAATAGGAATAATAGGTACTTACGGATTAGAACCAACAACGAAAGAGGGAAATAACCTAATACGATTCTGTCAAGAGAAACAGGCAACAATTATATTGTACCCTCTTCAAATTGCTCCCTCGCCTCACCTCGCTGCTGGTACACGCAGCCGTTTCCACAACATACTCCTAATCGTATCGGTCAAGAGGAAATACGTTATATTATTGTATTCATTATGGATGGAAAGCTACACAGGAGGCGCGGTTTCGAGCTCCACTCAGAGCAAATATTTGTATGCATGAATATGGGTATTTGCATTGCTTTGGTCGTGCCTCGGAGAGCACATTAAGCCGTCGGTCCCGGGTGCCATACGAACATCTATGGCAGTGGTTACGGGTGGCTGCAGCCCTAAAAGTCCAAAAACTGATCTAACTGCAATGCTTCGATATCGCCATTGGGTTGTGGAAGTCATTTCACGGCATCCGCAGTTAGACTATGGCGGACCTCAGACTTCGAGGTGAAGCTTCAAGTGCATTAACGCTAAGATGAAGAAGAAGACTGCACTCATTATGGATAGAAAATATTATTAGTTAACTAGAAGTTACTGTGAAATGATTCGCGCTATATTTGTTTTTATTTTAAAAATTCAGAGTCTTTCATGAATATATGTTTTATTCACACCAATGGCGAACTTAATCCAATATTCAGTTTTATATCAGAAAGCCTTTGACACAGAAAATTGTAGTATAATTGGTAAAAAACCTAACCAATCAAAAAGTAGTAAAATAAATAACTTTGATAATGTTGTCAGAGCAAAAAGTACACACATTAAATAATGAAAATTGTTTCTGAACCCTAAGTAGCCTGCTTTATGTATTTATGCTAATTTTATTTTAATGATGCCAGAGACCTTTGCGCAGTAAAGCTCTACTTAAACCAAAAGCCTCTCAATTAAATTCTGAATTAAGAATCTTAAATATTTACTTTTGTAATGGCGAAGCTTATGTTTACACAATTTTTTATTTAATGACCAGCAGTAACCTAATACTATTCTGTCAAGAGAAACAGCCAACAATTATATTGTACCCTCTTCTACTAAGCGGGAGAGGGTAAAGAACAGGAATAATCATTTTCAGGATTTTGGATATATCTCCATCAAACAGGCACAATTGGTGACTCCAAGCTGGTACCTACAGTTACAGAAAAAATATATCTGGGACACAAATCAAGAACCTAGACAGCGTTGTTTAGTGAAGCCTTCCTTTCTTTTTTGTACGGAACCTACACCCCAGATAATATGATGGGTTACCCTACACTATTTTCAGTAGGAATCAGGCACTGAGCATCATCGCAATGTTGACATAACTTATAAGGAGGACCCTCGGTTCGCATTAAAATTTCTTTGTCCCATTAAGAAGTTAGTGAACCAATGCTTCGGCTTTTCGACCTAAGTGAGTTACGCTACTTAAAATTTATAATACTTGAAATATTTAATTACCTGTAAGAATGTCTATTACCTGGCAGAAATCACTACGTGGTTCATACTAGCCCATATCAGCCAAATATCAGACCATACCAGCCGAAATACAAAACATGGTCGCCGTAGCCGATTTCATGAAGCAGTTTTTAATATATAGTATGCAATTGTCTGGTGCTTTACTGTATCGTATAAAATATATATGGTTGTTTCAGCCATTCCACTTATTTTTATCCGTTATTCTTTGAAATAGGCCAAGAGATTGTAATGGCCGGGACTAAATTTTATTGAACGCAATAACGATGGCGAGGGGTTCTGACACTCGGAATGGATTGCTTGAAGTTTAAGCAAAACGCTTTAATAGTCATTAAATGCTGAGCATGTTGCACTCTCGATAGAAACTGTCTGATCATGCTGTATGTAGCGCTTGAAGGTTTTTGTATTTCAACATAGTGTTTAATTGTGGCACTTCACATGGCTACTGTACTACTACTGAACTGTGGGTGCTAGCACCTCTGCCTACCCCTTTGGGTATATAGGCGTGAGTTTATGTTATGTTCACATGGCTATTTGACAAACAATTACCATGTGTCAACAGTGTACTTGACAAAGCGTTGGCCTTATTACCGATTTGACAAATATGGCCAATACAAATACGTTCAAGTGACAAGTTATTTAGTTATTTTTTTGATTTTGTACGGCCAGTGGAGTCCTTTTAAGAGTAATAAATGTGACAATTTACATGTGACACCTCTTTGAAGTGAAAACTTTGTAGGGTTCCGTACATCAAGAGGAATAAAGGGTTAAATTAAGGGTTCCGCCTTATGGCATCACTTCGTAGTCCGTTTGTTTGTCTGTCTGTCAAGACCTTTTTCTTGGGAATGCGTGGTCATCTTGTAATTTATACTAAATATTCAAGTCTGTAACGCCTTGAAGATATGAAATAAATCAAGATTCTACGTTAAAGCAATCAAAAGATATTGACGATTAATTACACGATACTCTTGACTCCATCTTCCTTCTTTGACCAGCCTATATTTCAAAATGAGTAACTAATTTCTTTTTTATTTTCGGCATGCGCAATGAATTTCTTTTTTTGCCAATATTACGTATATGACCTATTTATAAAATTACACTCTTAATCGAAATATAGTTATCTTGCCAATATTGGAAAGTTGAATGTATAATAATAAATTGACAGAATCTATGACCCGAGTGGTGACTATGTAGGTAAGACGTGTGCCATTCGCATGAGCGTCCGGGTTTTGTTCGCATGTGTACTAAAATACATAAAAAATAACTTTAAGTTTGTACGCAAACCTCAGTGCGCAAATCTGACTCGCACTAGACCGGCTTTTTTGTGAAGTCGATTGTATTTGCCTGTTTTGCACATTTACATGTACGCCAAATATTTTGCCAAATACAACAAACGAACAATATCAAACACAAAAGCCATGTGAAGTGCCACCATAAGACTACTCACGCAGGTGATATTATTTATTTAGTTTTAACTTTATTGGAAGATTTTTGTGCGTATTTTAATTGCTATGATAATTCGCTTATTCATATAAGAATTGTGATAATCGTAAAGAGAAGAAATGGGTTTTATGTAATACAGTGTACAGTAGGTACATACAACAAAGCACTTAGGTAATCGTATTATGATTAATGTGTAAACGATACAGACTACGTAAGGTTTCCTTAAGACCTGCACTCGATATTTTATGCTCTAAGCCGTCTTTTTGTTTTAATGTGTGAAAAATTAATGTTTCTTCAAATAAAGTGACGAAAGTTGATAAATCGAAACGTATTTGTACGTACTCGTAAAGTTTAGAATAATGCGGTATTCTGTTATATAACTATGAAAATATTATCTACCGCTCCTTCCTCTTGTATCAAAAACTACCCCTACTTAATTTGTTTCTTCGTTTTGCCGACGCAAAGGGTTTGCGCGACATGCCTCCCAGTGATGAGATAGTCTTTTATACATATTTACTTGCGTTTTTTATTTTATATTCGTTATTCTTCTCTTGCGTACAATGAAATTTATTGCCATTCTATTGTAGAGGAATTGATTATAAAATGCGAGCATGGAGGATGTAAGACGTTGTTATTTGTACAAAATTTGTGAGATGTAGTTTGTGGAGCAAGATCTACGAAAGTAATTGAAATATAAAAAAATGTAGAGGTAGCTGTATATTAATAATAAACGTACTTAAATATCACTGAATACATAAATACATACATATTATACCTAGAGAGTCCCGAAAAAATCTATGCTAATATTATAAAGCTGAAGAGTTGGTTTGTTTGTTTGAATGCGCTAATCTCAGGAATCACAAATTCGAAGTGAAAAATATTTATTTGTTAAATATTTCATGAATCGATGGAGGTTATAGGCTATATGACATCACGCTATTGCAAAAGGGAGCGGAGCAGTGATCATAAATGTCAACAAATCCAGCAGATTCTCAAACATTTATTGAAGAGGAAAGATTGGTATTTTTGTATTCAAATAAACTCTAAAACTACTGCACCGATTTCAAAAATTATATTACTATTAAAAAGCTAGATTATCACTAACTAATAGAGGGTTTATTATTTTTTCTTAAAATTAGGGATTTACTAAAACTCCAATAATGCCATTCAAGGTGTAAAAAATGACTTAAAAATCCTTACGTTGCATGCGCAGTGAAAACTATTGATGACAGAACATAATAATGTACTACTGAAATGTATAACTTTAAAAGGTCTCGAAATCAATGTTGAAAATGAAGTCCAATGTTAATATACATTCATGCACAGAAAAAAATTCAAGTAGGCCTCACAATATGCAAAATTAATATCACAATTACGCCCTTTCAACTCGCTAAGTCCATCAACAGCTACACTTGTGTAACACTTCGTGTACAAATTACAGTAGTTGCTATTAATTACCCCGACGGTGAGCCCCACGTCGAGCATTCCATCCAATTAGCGTCCATCATCATCAACCGCGCGGTAAACACGCCACCGCCGGCCGCGGCCGCGCGTGTGCCGGCGAGACGCGAACCTTCTCACTTAGTTAATTGTAAGATATGTATCATAATTAATTATATGAACCTGTCATTTTAAAATAAGGTTTTTTTTTTTTTTTTTTGTATATATATAGGACACGTCAATTGGACTTCGCCTTGCCTGATGGTAAGCTGAAGGCAAAATCCCAGAAAAGAGGTTACAGTTATTTACGATATTTTAGTGTGTATAATACTAGTCTGAACTTTGTCATTTTAGCGTTATTTCCGGTTGCATCCGAGGCTTTCACCTTGGGGTTACGGCTTTTATGCGAGTGATTGACATTTGACGCACCAACTCCGAAAGGAAAGCCTATGCCAGGACCTCGTGCGTTGGTCGATTGGTGTATCGGCTTGCAGGTGGGATTAGCTAGGGCCTAGAAAGTTTTGGTGGAGTCTCAAGAACACCCTACGCAGATCTAAAGTTCTTTATATCAATACACATACATTATGACGTCATGATCTCAAGCTTTGAGTAAATGGCGTGAAGTGATGACCTACGAGTATGCAGCTCGTAGCATCTCTACGTGCTACGATATCTACGGTATATAATGCAGTTGTTATTGTCAAAGACTCGTGTTCTCAATGCCTACGGCAAACTCCTAGTGATGTAAATTTCCATCAACATCTGCTGTCACTTCCATTATTCCACTGTTCTCACTGGAACATCTTATGAATATTATGTTATTCATGAGATGTGATTGAGTGCCACTAAAACTTAAATCATGGCAAAAATTTAGTTCCAAATACGGTACAAACTGAATTAAAAAGTCTTGAGTTTGTGGTAGAATGATATTTGGGGTTCAGTAGCATAAGCGAATGAAACAGCTCTAAATAAAAAGCAATGGTGTACCTTCATTACTACATATCAACGTCGGAGTATTTATTTTATTTATTTATCTCATATCTCAGTATGAACGAACTGTAGTGGAACTCGCAGACAAATGGCAATCAATATCGTCTGTAATATAATTGGATCGGAGTCGGATAAATAATACGCAATTTGTGCACAAAATAGGGTCACCGTGAGAGTGGCGTGAGAGTGCATGTACCGTCATGTATGCCACACTCACTTACGAATTTACTTTTTTACACTATGAATGTGGATAAATCAATTTTGAATAAACATAAAATGTGTTCGAAAAAATAATCATTCAAACATTTTCGTTAACAATCTAATTATATACAGCAATTATTAATAATATTCATCATCATAGACGAAGGAGGTCCCTTGTTGGACACGGGCCGCCACAATGCTCCCACAATGTTATAAACAGTCTCAAATACGGCGCAACTCTAAAAGTATTGCTGAGGTATAAAGAGCAGGCGATGAGACATTCCGCACGTCACTTCACTTACTTGTTGCGCGTCATAGTACAGTTTGTAAGACGAGTACAATGTACAACACACTTTGTTACCCAAACACTTCGATAGATCTCCAGAGATACCTCGTGGAGTGACAAATGAGAGGTATATTCTATGTTTATGTCATAAAACATAATGCCGTATGTACGTGGAAAATAAACAGCATACATTGCTATGCAGACGATAGCACCTTACACGGGAGTTATCACGGACAACCTGCGGCCAAACAGTCTGATATCGTGGAAAAAAGACAGCTTCTTGTCACTGAACTGGACCGGATCTTGAATCACATTTCACAATGGGGCTCTGAGGATATGGTCGAGTTCAATGCCAAGAAGACGCAGGCTTGTGCGTTCACAGCAAAGGTATCTTCTTTCCTTCCCCTTCCCACTCTTCAGAGCACGCCACTGCCACTGCAGGACAATCTCAATATCCTAGGCATGGATATTCGCTGCAAACTGAATAACAGAAATTACATCGAGAGCATCGTCACAACAGCCTCGCGGAAACTCGGACTCCTAAACAAAGTGAGATGTTTTTTCACGCCGGAGCAGCGGTGTCTTCTCTATAAGACACAAATTCGCTCCTGCGTGGAATACTGCTCGCATCGCTGGGATGGCTCCGCGAAATACCTACTAGATGCTCTCGACATGATGCGATTGATCTCGATGCTGTCTTTATTGAGAACCCTGAAGTCACGAACACCCTCGAGCCTTTGCAGATGCGTAGAGATATTGCTTCCTTGGCTGTATTTTACCGTCTCTACCACGGTGAGTGTTCTGACGAGCTCTTCCAACTAATCCCACCATCTCCTTTCCTACATAGGACAACACGTGCAGGCCTTAGATGTCACCCTCACACTGTGCAGAATATACGAGCAAGAACCAAGCGGTTCGGAGACTCTTTTCTTTGCCGCACCACCAAGACCTGGAATTCATTACCAGCACACGTGTTTCCTTCTTCCTACAGTCCCGGGGCCTTTAAGCGGGGCGTGAAAAAGCATCTGATGAGGCCGCCAAGCTGAGTGCCACCATTGTAGCACTTAGTGTCTGTAATGGTGACCCTCTTTCCTGAGACTTTGCCTTTAGCTTACCATCAGGCGAGGTGAAGTCAAGTTGGCGTGTCCTATATAAAAAAAAAAAATCCAAGCAATATCGTCTTCCTCTTCTTCTCAGCTCAACTTTCTTATTAATACTAGTATACCTACTAACACGAATATCAAACATTACTTATCTACCTATAAATTATACTCTAACATTATTAGTATCTATTGCAGTCCTAGAGTCCGAGACGAGTCCTAGAGTGGAGACCATACAGAAGGTTCAATGCCCCCTAGCCAGATGGACTGACGACCTGAAAAAGGTGGCTGGGGCAGACTGAATGATTGATTACAGAGGTAAAGTAAGATAGCACAGTTAGATAATCTTTTTATATATCGACTCTTATTGATTACATTCTAGGGTGAATTGGACCAAACGTAAATTTATACTATTCCAGAATTAATCTATTCCAAGATCCTTCCAACATTCTTGAGCTTCAAATACGTTCTATAAATCAGTGAACGTTTTTTAATGCAATCTACTGTATGCTATAGTTAGATATATCTATGCGCTAATAGCAAAATGAATGATGAATGAATGTAGTACCCGGCAATTATGTGTTGTTTTAAAAAGACGCCGTGTTAAATGCATGTCATGTCAATACGCATTTGTCATATAATAGCGTGTGACAGAATTTGTCAAAAGCTTAATTATCCTTACATGCTAAATGACAGTTCGAGACATCTTTTTATTATTCTTAGATTAGCTTCTTATTCCGTGAGAAACGGTGGTATATAATATATTCCTGAATAAGGTCACTATGCTAAGTATTATGAATTTGAAATTGATTTACTCTCGAATATGTGGTCATTTATTCTAAGAATAAACTTCACTCGCGTCTGGTCGAACCGACGCGAAAAATTATATATTAATACGTCATAAGGCTTTTGCACAGTTGCAAATTTGTTATTATTGCAGAAGACGTGATTTCTTAACTTTTAACATTATTATTTATACAAATGACTTTCCTTATAGAAATCATGTCTTGCCTTTTCTATGGTTGCCATAGTCTCCATGTAATGCATTGTATGTTAGAGCACAGTGTACTACTTCGTATATTAAACCCCGTGCCTGTGTGTTGCATATCGTCAGGAAAACAATTAAACCGCACGTCTATCGCGTGTCTGACGGAGCGTCGAGCGTCGGGTGCCAGCTGTCAGAGTGGCCAAATTAAACTTTAGGCGATGTGACGCGACTGCCAAGTGACATAGTGTGAATGGGACAGAAGAGTCACATTGAAATAGCCTTCTGATGTCCACATTCCAATTAAGAAATACAGCGGTATGTAATAAATGAGACTAGTCCCACCCACATTTCCATATAGATATACGTGTAAGTACCACAAACAACAGTTTTAATATTATAATTAAATAAAACTAAAGCATTTGCAATATAAAAAATATACTCTTTGGGTACGGAACTCAAAAACAACTCTTAAAAGATTGCATATATTGAATGTATACGTGGTGCTTATAACAAAATACCCTTTTTAAAAAGAAAATCGGAATCTTTGTAGTTCTCAGGGGAGGATTTGTAATAAATATTCTGCCGTGGCGTTGTTTGATCCATTGTATAAAGCTGGTAGTGATGATATGAAGCCCGTTGCGAAGACCCTAGAAAAAGGAGAACCTCCCCAGCGGCAAAACCGCGTAGCTAGAAGCTAATAACAAAAGAAAAATATTGCAGCACAGCGCAAGATTGCGACGCGACCTCTGACCGTTACCGGCCTCGTGGCACTAAAAGTAGGCTGTAGTACATACTGAATATACTACAATAAAATATATTAAGCCAAGCATTAAGCAGACAATAAACCACCACTGAGAAGTCTTCACCTGTAGAAAGAAGAAGGAAATTTTGATCTCAAAACTTACCCGAAGTTGGTTGTTGGCCACGGGGTCAATATGACCTTCTTCGATGAAGATTGCTGAAGAAAGGGACGGTTTAAGAGCCGTCATTTGACAACTAAATCTCGCTCGCACGACCGTAGACAAATAGTAACGTAGTATAGAAAAATACTAAAACATCGTTTAATTCAGAGAACTTGTTTAATTTTTTTTTAAATCCACAACGTTACATCTTAAGGATCACTTTGGTGTCTGTTTAAATGTCTGTTCACCTGTCTGTCTTTCAAGAATTTTATCGGGATATGTGGACTTCGACATATAGTAGAACACATTCAGTATAAATTATTAATACATCTTACAGCTGTGAAAACTTAAACTTCTTGGTCTACACAATAAAAAGATACTCGTAATATAGTTTATGTTGCATAAGTTTGACCCTCGGTTTAGTTTTGTACGGTACCCAACTTGATGTAATAGCCAATTATTGTCTTATCAAGTTGCCCTTCTTGTTATAAACAAATACTATAATATTTGTTCAAAAAAGAACTTAGTGGGTTTTCTTCTCCATATAAAAGCTGCGTCAAATTTCACGTCTTTCAGGTAAGTAAGTCAATTTATGTACTTACTTTATAATAATAGAATAACATCTTGTCCTTCTAAAACTGAAATAGATCAATACGTCCGCGTACCACCGACGTTGTTATGAATCAGTGACGTGTTCCTATTAGTAGTTGACTTATATTGGACCCTCGTTAAGGGACGTGCGGGATTCTTTATTTAAGGGAGTATTAGTGAGCTTGTGGACGTTGTACTTGTATGACAGCGGTTGTGAGAAATGATGGGGTATAGTGGAATGAAAGCTTTTATGGAAGTGATGATTCCTTTTATTTGGTATGGTTACGAATTTGCAGCGGCCTTTTATTTTATTTTTTTATACCACTTAGTTGGCAGACAAGCACACGGCCCACCTGATGGAAAGTGGTTACCGTGACCTATGGACGTCTGTAACACCAGAGGAGTCACAGTCGCGCTGCCAACCCTGTAAGTACAGAGTTTCTGTGCCGTCAGTAGAAGACAAAGCAGGACAAGCCTTCCCACTGACAGCACAAATTCTCCAGTGA
Source organism: Eilema griseolum (assembly GCA_963662185.1). Lineage (NCBI taxonomy): Eukaryota > Metazoa > Arthropoda > Insecta > Lepidoptera > Erebidae > Eilema > Eilema griseolum. Next base: position 27,285,131 of record OY759241.1, read on the forward strand.
GCTCTAGCTACCCTACTCACCGCTGGGAACACAAAACGAAGTTATTATAGCCGCGGTATTCTGTAGGGCGGAGGTACTACCCCAGTCAGACTGCTCAATCGGGCGGAAATACCGCCGTGTCCTACCTCCTTACAGTCCTGTTGTATGAGGAAACATAATATCAAGTTATTCCATTTCTAATTAAAAAAAATTCAGGAGAATTTATTGGAAGATAAATGCTCCTTTAATCCCTAATTTCGAAATATAGTTATAATACATAAATATAGTTATAGTACATTCTCAATAAAAAGGCACATTTTGTTCGATGTTCGTGTAGTTGGTACAAAACAAAAAGTGGAGAATTGTGTTCATCCGAAATACGAATTACAATGCTATGAGTTTTTTTAATAAATCTAAAGAGTTATTTTATATTAAAAAGTAAGATTTTGAAGTAAACGGCGTAGATGACTTTGGGTGATCATGAAGATTGTAAAAATATTTACTACAAGTTTTCTTCCGGACCGGTGAGAAGAGTTTTCTCGGTCACGCGGTCAAATGTTCATTGACAAAGAACGACCTCAATCCTGCGGCGCCCCGTGTCCACACAGCGCAGATTAACAGAGTTTTCTCTTTGTTGTACCCAAGTGGATTAATATTATACAAGTAAGTGTATCTTGGTCTGCACCGCCGATATTACAGTGACGTTAGTTGCAGCACATTGTGATCTACTCCATTTTCATTCTGTTAAGATTCTGTATTCATATTTCGGTAGATAAGATTGAGAGTAATATCTATAAGATACAGCGTTGTTTATCTACATGCTATGGAGAAGTAGAAGACTGTTAGTATTGTGTATCGCCGATTTGTACTTGGGCACGGGATTCCGGACAGTTGGCACTAAAGTGTGCCAAGTGCTGGCAGGTGTAGATATGGTCGAGTTGAAGATACAGAAACGGGTAGCTATGTAACGGAGAAAACAGGTTATTGACAAGTTTGATTGATTGATCTAAGGTTGTTTCAGTAACAGTTCGATCTGATGGATGAAAATCCACCTTTACCATATTTTCCGAACCCTCGTGAGCGATAATCGAACGCCATTTTGAATTATATGGATATTTTAAATACGGTTCATGTGGAAAGTGATTACCGCGGGCTATGAAAGATTTCAATACCAGATATATCAGTCTCAAGTAGGTAAAGCCAGCGGAGGGTAGAGAGGGAAGATGGAAGGGTACAGAAGGGGATGAGATATCCGGTACCTCACAAACCGTACGAAATGTAAATAGTATGTAAATAAAGTCAATATTAAGTGAGAGAGTGGCATTTTCTTGGTCGAGGCGCCGCAGAAAGTGGGGCTTTGGCATCTAATAAAACACGAAATTGCTGAAGTTTGCGCAATAGTTGTGGAGGGTCACTGTGTCGCTAAAAAATCGTTCCAATATCTACAGTTTGATACAAAATGTACAACTTTTATTTATATACTACTCCTGTGCCTACATTCTCACGTAAACACAACACGACACGTACAGGATGCACTTAATAAAACGGTATTCCTTAACCCTTTGATTTGACTCCGGCCTCTGGATCATTGAGGTCGTCCAAATATAAGCAATACAATTCGGGGAAGCATACACTCTTCCCACACCACGACTCCCATCCACCAACAACAATCTATTGAACATCTCAGAATGTGTAAGTCTTATTGCGCGTTTAGTACAGAAACAACACTAATTCTCTTTACCAAACGTTCAATGGACTCGGTATGACAGAAAGTTACAGATTACACGTAGTTGATGGCTGTGTGTAGGTACCATTCGTTTCCATAAACCGTATTTATTTACATAAGTGCCTATTATGCTGAAGTTGACAATCGCATGTCTGTTGTTATTGAGAAAACCATTTCGGAGCGTCCACCTGAATACTGAGCATATTAGTTTAGGAATGAGTGTGACTGAATAAAACTAAAATTGGTATGTGAGTATGTCAATCATTCATTCATTCAGTTCATTCGTTCAAGTAAGACGACACTATTTACTTTATCTATTGTTATACAAGTACATCTACAAACAAATGTCATACAGTTCTTGAAACAAAAGCATCTATATTCATAAATGTGAAGTTATAACGTGCCTGGAAGCTCTAGCCGCATGGGCTGTCACTTTCGATCTAAGCGATAAGGGCTCACAAGATGAAGGCATCACTTTTATAAATATAATTCAAGGACCTTTCCTTTTCTTCTCACGTTTAACTTAAGTACAGTCGACAAAGGAGATGCGGTTGTACCTTTACACACAACAATATGTGAGAAATTGCAACCGTACCTCCTTTAGTATTAAAGTTTTCGGGATATTTACCTTGTTGTACTGTTCTGAGTTTCTGATATTTTGGTGCTGTTTCAAGCACCATGATCATGGAGGAACTGGAGTATTAGTGGTGAAAAGTGAAAAAGTTTATCAGGAGTAAATATCGCGATAACTTTAATGCTAATGTGAGTGACCATGATAGTTTAAATACGTATCTCCTTTGTCTGACTGTATGTACCTAGCTAAGCATTATCATGTGAACGACTGGTTATTATTTAAACACAGATATAACTAGCTATAATTTGATTATAATAGTTTGTATCTTCAGGCTGCCGTCCCCGTCACTATTTTGCATAAGCAGACACCATGGAGCCGCGAAAGTTAGAAATAGCAATAAATGTCGTGGTGAAGTTGTCTGTGCGCTCGAGTTCTTAGCATTGTGAGGCAGTGCTATCATTGTACTTGTTCAACGTCTTATATACATGATAAAATAAATCATGTTAACTTTTCCTTGTTTGTGCAATATAATATTGTTACTTACTACTTATACTAAACAACGATTTCACAGATTAAGACATGTATGTAGGCTTTACTTTATATGGGCAATATCATAAACGATTGCATGTATTTATATATGGGGTTACCATTGTCATTGAGGTCTCTTTTCTCGTGTGAACATTGGTTAAAACAGCTAAGGTACATACATTAACTAGCCCGACATTCGAAATCGGCCAATAAGTTTGTCAACTACCCTCTTTGAAACGACACTCAAACGTGCAATAAAAACACTCCGCCAGCGGCAGTCCGAGTTAGATGTTATGAGCTATGTTCAGAAGCAACTTCCACTGATTGTTACTACACTATATCAAATAACATCAGGTGCCTTTGCTTTGATTTTGATCAAACACCTACGTATTCAGTAATACAGTCGTCTTTGATAATGTACAATAAATAACATAAATGGATAACTCTTAAAAATACATACGGAAGTATTATAATTAATTACGAAATACCTTCATAACCCGCCGCACCGTTCTCACAAACAAACATTCAGTCACGTCGTGAGTCGCGAGGAAGCCTCGTAATGAACTGAAACTTCTCAAAAACAACGGTTTAGCTGTTTCTGATCCAGTGCGCTACAATTGTTTTACAACAACAGAGATGTTTAAAACAATGATTATATAACCATAAATTGGGGTGTTTTCAAATGTACAACTCTCAGTTTGTTGAATACCCGGGTTTGTTCTGTAATGCGATATGTTTGCGAAAGGGCTCGCTGGTCGCTGGCCCCCGGCGAGCCATTCTCGGAAACTGTTGTGTGGACGTTGGTTGGGTGTGTTTCTTACGAGTTGGAACAATAAACTGGACCATATTAGCACTGGCCGGGGTTAAGTCTCGTTGTATCAACACGCACTCTATACAATTAGTGAACATTAGAAATGAACCAACTTGTAACATTGGTTTGTTATTAGCACAATTGTAAGTACATTTTCCTAGTTTACATAACATAAACTCACGCCTATATCCCCGAAGGGGTAGGCAGAGGTCCTAGCACCCACACATGTTTAGGTCCCAATGGAATAGGTGGCGAGCCTATTGCCATTAACCGGGCACTTATAAACCTGCGGTAAATACACACATAACTTCGAAAAGCATCGAAAAGTTATTGGCGTGTGCCATGGTAAAACCTAGGATCGAACCCGAGACCTTGTCTCAGCAGTCCGATACCCATACCACTAGGCTACCGCGGTGTGTCTTCCTAGTTTATAAATATAAATTACACAACCTGATTTATGTCCTAGAGTATCTATCTTGTAGGTTAGGTACACGATAATAATAGTGCATCAAAAACTTAAATAAAACTAATGACACGCGTTGATGTAATTTTGGTTTAAGTAGGATATATCGTGTTCTCCAACATTAAAATAAAGCTAGCCAATCACCTGGCCATTACACCACCGCGGTTAACGACAGGTATACCGGCGCGAACTCAATACTCGCCACGCATTTTACTTATCCAGAGAGGTTAAAGAGGATATTAGTTATTTCTTTTAGTAATATTAGACTCTTTGCTGCTCGTTTTGGATTGTGGCTATCTGAATTGTCATTTATAGCAACCCAGGTTCCTAGACATTCTATACGCGCCACGCGTGGACGGTTACCCGCGCGCTATGCGTCTCCCTCTGACACATAAGCGGTTAGTTCGACACACGGCCGCAAGGGCAGTCCGCCGGCTACCGCGCTTACGCACACGTCTCGCTGGTACCTACCTAAGCTCGCCGGAGCAATACTTACTGTATTCGACGTAGTGTTACTGACTTTCAGGCATTGTAACCCCGTAAACATTATCAGTGTAAATCAATCTTTGAAATATATTATATACTCACATCTCGTGAAACTATTCATTCCCCTGAGACTGACGTCTCCCCCATATATGGCGCCCAACGTTTTTCTCGAATACCAGTGAATTAGTGACTATATCAGTGATCATGCCAGTGACCAGGAGTAGAGCGGCTAGTTTGAATCGCAGGGACGATGTCGAAAACACATCAACGATTGTCTCGCGACCGAACACGCCGCCGCCCGCCGAGTCTGCGTTTCAAGATGGCGCCAACGCGTCCTCTCCTCCGCCATGTACCGACGCTACGTTTTCTTTACAGCACGTAACGTCCATAATAGCTGCCCTTCAACGTTCACAGACTGAAGCGCTCAGGGAGCTACTTACCTCGGTACCACGCGCGAACGCATCGACTCCGGAGTCATTTGCTTTTTCAGGGCAAAGCACCCTAGCTCGCTGCAAAGTCACGTTCTCCGGCACACCGAAAGAATCGGTAGAAGCTTTCATCGATGGTATAGAAGCATACAGTGACTGTGCACAAGTTTCGGACTCAAACATTATACGCGGCCTTGCATACTTATTCAAGGACGAAGCCGCTGTTTAGTGGCAAGGAATCAAACATACCGTGTCAACATGGCGGCAAGCTAAAGAAAACTTAATAAGTGCATACGGCGACCGCCGTCCACCGCATCGTATATATAGAGATATTTTTTCAACAACACAACAAGAGGAGAATACAGACGTGTTTGTTTCGTGAACTTTTATCACGTTTACCTACGGGAGACGTAACCGAGTCTGCCCAGATAGACATGACGTATGGCCTTCTCAACTCTAGGATAAGAAAAAGGCTTCGAAGAGAAGACTGCACAAATTTTAGTCAATTACTTCGGCTTTCACGTAACATAGAGGATTCATTTGATGATAAACACACGATGCCTACTACAAGTGAGCGCCAGATACAAACAAAGATGCGCCCCTTGTCTACATCTACGCAACAGACACAACTCGTCGCTAACACGCTACCGACCCGCGGGGCTCAGGCGCCGGCTCGCAGCGCTCCGCTGCCCGCTAGAAACGTTCCCGCCGTTTACGAAACCCAGCGCCCGCCGCCGCCCGCTCAGCCGCCGCCGCCGAGTCGAGACTCCGCCAGCACTGCGAAGCATCAACGACCCGTTTGTGTTTACTGTAAGAAATATGGACACACTAGGGACCAGTGCCGTAAGTTACAAAAACATTCAGGTGAGTCTCAATCTCATAGCTGTACGGAAGTGCGCGTGCGTGAAAAACCCGATGTCTGTGATAAACAACAAAATAACTCATTTTATTGTGTTCATTCTCGTGTTATACCTACAGACTCTAAGAATAATTTTAATAATTCTTACGCTAATAATACTTCTCGTACGTATAATTCTAATATTCATAAGTGTGTATGTATACCTAAATGTGATCGAAGTATTCATTCAAATTTTTCTTGTGATAAATGTGTTAACAAGTCACTTCGGTTTTGTAATAATAATAGTAGTTGCTCCGAATTGGATTCAAATTCCGTTTCGCGAAATTGTTCAAAATACGATAGTAAACAAATACGTTTAAAACAAAAGTGTAATAAGTCTAGATTATCAGATCAAAGTAGTGATGTGAACCAAAAGGTTAATAACCTCTACATTGATAGAAATGTACGCACAGTCGGAAAGTATTGTAACCCACAAATTTTAGAAATTAAGAATGTTTGTTATGGTAGTTCTATATGTTGTAATGGAGATGCTTCATCGTGCGGTAACCGTCCTGTCGGACGTATAGGTCGCGATTTACGCCCGATTTTCGAAATTCAAGTTTTGGGTTTTAACGGAACCGCATTGATAGATACGGCTGCTAAACACTGCATTGCGGGTCATTCGCTGTATACTCTCCTTCTACGTCAAGGACATCCACTCTTACCTTCCACAAGGGAAGTAAAGCTCGCCGATGGTATAGTGCGATTAATGGATGTACTAACGACTACATTAGAGGTTACTTTAAAGACTTCAGTTATCACCATGCCATTTTTAATTTTTCCCAACTCAACTAATAATGAAACATTATTAGGTATAGATTTTATAACTGCCGCCAAGGTTGTTATTAATTTTCATAAAGAAACTTGGTACTTTAGCAACAAGAATCAAATAAAATACAAGCTGTGTTTTGAACCAAGCTCTCCTAACGTGTCCTGCGCCTCGACTGAAATACTTCGGGATGATGAAGGTACTCACCTCACGCCAGCTGAGCGTCAAGCGCTCGCTGACATCATTAACAGGCACGCTCGCGTCTTCAGTGCAGGGGGAGGTCCAACACCGTACGCAGAGCATCGCATTGATACAGGTGACCATCCGCCAATAGCGGTACCCCCTTATCGCCTTAACCCTTCAAAAAAACAGCTGATGAAAGCTGAAATAGCGAAGATGCTACAAGACGACATCATTGAAGAATGTGAATCGGCTTGGTGTTCACCGGCGCTTATGGTGCCAAAATCTAATGGTGGTATCCGTTTTTGTGTAGACTATAGGCGTTTGAATTCAATAACTAAGGCTGACACATACCCGATGCCACGCATCGACGAGTTACTACAGAGTACGAAACAGGACTGCTACATGAGTACGTTGGATCTTCGATCTTCCTACTGGCAAGTAAAGGTAAGGGAATCAGATAAAGACAAAACTGCTTTTGTGTGCTCTTTAGGGACCTATAGGTTCAAAAGGATGCCCTTTGGGGTCCGCAACGGTCCGGCCACGTTCCAGCGTCTTATTGATCGTCTCCGGTCCTGCTCTGCACTTCAAGAGGTAACTATGCTATGCTACTTAGATGATCTGTTGATTATGTCCCAGGGGTACCAAAAACACCTGCAAGACCTCGAAATAGTATTTAAACGTCTAGCCGACTTCAAACTCCATGTTAATAGAGAGAAATGTGTCTTCGCCAGAGCTAGCGTTAAATACCTCGGTCATGTCATAACTCAACAAGGTATATCGGCCGATCCGGAAAAGGTGAAGGCTGTAACTGATATGAAGGAGCCAGGTAACCTTAAACACCTGAGAACCTTCCTACAAACTTGTTCTTGGTTCCGAAAATTCATACCGAGTTTTTCAAAAATTGCCGAACCATTAACCCGTTTGACTAGAAAGAACCAAGAATGGTCTTGGAGCTCAGAACAGACCCAAGCATTTACCGAGCTAAAGCGTCTACTGACCACAGCTCCCATACTGGTTCAAGCCGATTTCAGTCGTCCTTTTGTTCTGCGTACAGACGCAAGTAACTACGCCTTAGGTGCAGTTTTATTACAGGGCGATAGCAATCAGGAAAGGCCTAATCAAATCATAGGTAAATATCATACTCAGGATCTTAGCCTTTATCAAGGTAGAGAGTACAGCACTGTACCAAAACCCGTAATTCCAAAAAGGAATCGCGGACGTCCTACAAAAAAGGTTGAATCACCAGTCCAGGAGCGAGGGCGTTCTCCAGAACTGGAGGGGGAGTATATAGCAACCCAGGTTCCTAGACATTCTATACGCGCCACGCGTGGACGGTTACCCGCGCGCTATGCGTCTCCCTCTGACACATAAGCGGTTAGTTCGACACACGGCCGCAAGGGCAGTCCGCCGGCTACCGCGCTTACGCACACGTCTCGCTGGTACCTACCTAAGCTCGCCGGAGCAATACTTACTGTATTCGACGTAGTGTTACTGACTTTCAGGCATTGTAACCCCGTAAACATTATCAGTGTAAATCAATCTTTGAAATATATTATATACTCACATCTCGTGAAACTATTCATTCCCCTGAGACTGACGTCTCCCCCATACATTATTATTATTATTATTTTAACCGTAAAATTGAGAAACCATTGCTAAATATGTACTTATTTATAAGGAAATAATGTCTAAATGAAATAATTTCACACGTATAAACATAAAATTGTAAGGTAGGTAAATCGGAGAGCTACTGATAAATATTTATACACTATAAAAATATCTAAAAATTGGTTAAATGTACTGGTTACATGTGACTGATGTATGATACACCCAACATGATCTGAACTTATAGGTTTATATGTCAGCGGGTATACCTATGTACTTCTTGTGTGCATAATGTCTGCGAGAGTGATATATAATAATTAATCAATGTAGGTACAACAAGTTACCTGACTGGGCTGGGCTACGGTTGAAAATCAGCGCTGCAGATTGTACCCAATCTGAAGCATTTAGCTGAACTGTGGCCATTTGGACACACACTCCACACCGGCCGACATGTAAGTTATGTAAGTGTAGGTTGTTATATGTAAAGTTATGCATAACGTCAATTTTATTGGTTTTATTTTGTATTTTGTGTTTGTGTGTGTGTCTAATAAACGCATTTTCTTTCTTTCTTTCTTTCTTTCTAATTTTCTTAAAGAAAACAGTCCCTAATTCGGTGACTTTACTATCTTAATTTAAAAAACTTAAAGAACTAAAGATGAAAATACTACCTGTCTGGCCTTACCCTACATTATTAGAGAGAGTGAGTATAAACAAAGTAAATAATCATAAAACACATGTTGCAATGGCTCCAAAAAAATCACACACAAATCGAGTCCCTCGCGGGCACGTGGTCTCTCTGATTGCAACGGGTGACATATGTGTCGCCAGTGCACCACACAGTAAACATGCGTTTTTACTTTCTTTGCCGTAAGTTAGTTTTGTGATTAATGAAGTTTTTTATTTTTTTAAATAGAGCTAATCTCATTATAGATTTTTTTTATACCACTCAGGTGGCAGACCAGCACACGGCCCACCTGATGGAAAATGGTTACCGTGGCTATGGACGTATAACACCAGAGGAGCCACACTCGCGCTGCCGACCCTGTAAGCACAGAGTTTCTGTGCCGTCAGTGTAGAAGACAAAGCAGGACAAGCCTTTAGTCTTCCTACTGACAGCAAGAATTCTCCAGTGAGCTCTGGCTACCCTACTCACCGCTGGGAACACAACATGAAATCATTATGGCCGCGGTATTCTGTAGGGCGGAGGTACTTCCCCAGTCGGACTGCTTAATTGGGCCGAAATATAAATTTACTGCAGCAAATGAGTATCTACCATGGCTTCACCATTATACTAGTATCGGCTTTAAATCATCGAACTTTAAAGAGCGACTATCCGCTTTTTAATTTCATAAATATTTGATTTTATTTCTTACGTTTTCTTTTTCCGTTTTTAAATTAATGTAATAAAAATTCAGTGCATTTGGAGATTCCCTAGGAACCACCAATAATAATATATTTTCTTCTGCGCTCACAAATCCACTAGTACTATTCGCGCCCACATAGGTACGTCGCTTATTTTATTCCCGAGTAATGCGGTCCATTTGTTCGATCTCGGGCGTGGTGTTATTTCTACCGAGACCCGTAGAACAAGCACGCTTCTATTCGAGTGTGGTCCAAGTCAATTACTTATGCATATTTGCTTCCTTGAAAGCACTTTCACAAGGGTTAGGTCCAAAAGTTACATACTTACTTGAATTTGAGTACCCATAAATATATTCTTTCTGAGAACCTTACGTCGTAGCAGCCTACATTTTAAATAATGTGTTGTTATTTTAGGTGCTATCGTCGCCGTCAATCGAGTTTGGCTTGTTATTTTTACAAGTAGCCATATATAGGGCACGCCGTAGTAACGGCGGTAAGACCCATCATGGGGGAGTGGCTAAGGAGGCCACACGGCAGCCTCTCGTACCGTCTGACGCAGATGATCACCGAGCACGGATGCTTCGGAAAGTATCTGCGTCGGATGCAGAAAGAGCCAACGTCCGAGTGCCATCACTGCGACGCGAGCGAGGACTCAGGTCCGCACACGCTCACCGAGTGTCCGGCGTGGGAGACGCCGAGGCGGGAGCTTGTGGCGGCCCTGGGAGTGAGGGTTCTCACGCTCTCCACCTTGCTCGCGGCGATGGTTCGCTGCGCGGATGCGTGGGCGGCCAGCGCCTCCTTCTGCGAGCAAGTAATGCTCGTGAAGGAGGAGGCGGGGCGGGAGCGGCAGCGGGAGCGACGAAGGAAGACAAGCTGCCCGCGTACGAAGGCAACTCGGGCGTCGGAGGTCGATGAACGACCTCCGCCCCCCATGAGCGCCGGCCTGGGGGTGACAGGTGAAGCCGCCTGTAACCCTGGCAGAAGCAGGCCGCGGCGGTGGCGCGCGTGGCGCACCTCCCCGTTTCCGGGGACGAGTTGGGAACTCTGTAGTCCCCACACCCGAGAAGAGGGCCAGATCGTGAGAGATGGCCCTGGGTCGACCGGGGTGCGAGGGATATGCCTGTCAACCTCACCTTCGGGAACCAAAACGACCCACAGGCGGCGTGCGTTTTAGTCGGTTCGAGTCCGACATAACCTCCTCCACCGGCTCCGGTGGGGAGGTATCCGTGGGGATTTTGCGCACGTAAAAAAAAAAAAAAAAAAGTAGCCATAATAAAAGCGAAACTATATTGTAAAAACCTGCATTATAATAATACACGAACGGTAAAATTGATCTCATATATTGGATACCGTATTTATTAGGACATACCATAATTTGAATTAAAATTTGTTTTGTTTGAACTCAAATCATCGGTGAGCGGTGCGCATCGACCACAGTTCACTGTACTTACCCATTAATTTTAAACCGTTTTAATTTTGTTCAATTCGTATGTTTGTGTCTAAACTGTGACAGACAGAGTGCACCACTCAAGGATTAAAGTTAAGTTTGTAAGTCACTATTATAAATTCCTTCAGTAGTATAGGTAGCACTCGCCGGGATATTTGTCATGTATTTTATATTTTTCGAGTATCCCATATTACGGCGGCGGTGCGCTGTTACCTACAAGCGCCATAAGCACGGATGTACTCCGTAAAGATGGTTGATATCCTGGTGAGTGTTGAGTGTTATACTTCTAATATATATTATGTACCATGTCAATCTCAAATCATAAATTCGTTTTAAAAAATCCTACTAAAATTTTGCCCAATTAACTCAACTAGTGTTCTGGGAGAGATGACGCTGCAGTGATGATGATGGAAGAGTGGTACACAAACGTCGCACTTTACGTTATGGAAAATAAGTTTTGCTCTCGTCCGCGTGTCCCCGTGTGTACCAGGGGGTAGGTACAAGCACAGTAGGCGCGGGCGAGCTCGCCGGTGCTCACTACTGTCACAATTAACAGGAAAACTTGAACGAAAATCCTGCCGCATTATATTTCCACAGGAAATGAAAATAAGAATACTATTATAATTGTGGGACGGAAACCCTACCGGCATTCCGGTTCGAAGAGAAAATACAATCAACAAATACCTATATAATGTGTGTATATAAAATTCTCGTGTCGCGGTGTTTGTAGTTAAACTCCTCCGAAACGGCTTGACCGATTCTCATGAAATATTGTGTGCATATTGGGTAGGTCTGAGAATCGGACAATATCTATTCTCATCCCCCTAAATGTTAAGGGTAGTACAGTCCTAATTTTTTAAATTTATTTTTTATGAAACAGCATTAGAAAATACATACAACCCTGAATGTTCAACCCTCTACGATCAACTCCTATTTTTCCATCACGATTATTTTTTAATTTAAATATACATGGCATGGCAAAACAACGTTTTCCGATTCAGCTAGTAACTATCTATGAATTCCTTTACTTTACGCCACGAAATGGAGTACATTATTTACTTTTTTTATAAATTGTGCATGTATAAAGTGTACGTTCAAATTAAATCTTTCTCGCGTCAATATAAACAGAGTGTTCTTTAGAAACCGTTTCACAGGTTCATCGAGGAGAGTGTATTCATGTAATGTAATCTGATTGAGAACATCAAAAAGACGGCGAGCGAGCGAGCCCCATATCTAGCGAATTGATTTTCCTTGTGCGCGACGACGCGACGGCTCTCTCCATTGGAACGTACGTACCACGGAGGCTTACACTCCACGACCCGACAGCTCGCCTCGCGACTGTACTGTGACACGGTTCTATCGGCTCTCTTACAGATTTATGCCTTCAAGCTTGTTACTTGTTATGATAAAAAAATATTATTCAATTGTTGACGGTGATTGACTCAATTATGTAGTTTGAACATGGTGGTTTATATGTAGTGTGTAATGTAGTTCGTCCAAGCCAGAATATTCCTCTTAATCTAACGGCCTAAATAGGTGTTAAAAGACGAATTTGCTGAATATAATTACAGTTGCCTGGTGTCCCGATTTTTAGAGGTCTAAGAACGCGTCCCTATTTGCACTTGATCGGGACGCTAAATGTACCGATAAATAATCATGTAAACATGACACTAAATAATTGCTATACGGGCAGCCTTATCGCAATTATTTTCAATGCAACATGCCGTTCTCTTCCATTCATGCCTATCAGATGCCAGCAGAGATACTCCATTTCTAGCTATATCCTCTTCACGCACTGCATTGCATCCAAGGAACCAATTGTTTGTAGCTTCGATCTGCAACTGTTTATGATCCATAGCGGGCTACACTTTTCACTCTCTTCTTCTTCTCCCTCTACACTGCTTAAGCTTCATGGTCTTACAAGTTTTCCCCTTAAGCTTATAGGCTTCGCATATGGTACCTCTTACCTGCCTGTAATTTGCGTCAATTCTGTGATTCACTGCACGATCACTTTCCCTATAGATCTAGATAAGAGATCTGAAGTAATTGGAGCAGGCTGCTATTGGTGTATGGTCTAACACCACGAATGTAAAACTGGAGAGGCCAGCGAAATCAGAGAGCAATACCCGGTTCTCTCTCTACTAATTTTCAAGCCTACACTCACCAGTCTACAGTGCCATTTCTCCAATCAGCTCAGGACCCCAAACCCATCTTCACCAGCAAGAACAATATCGAGGCAAGCACAGCCCGCACCAGGGGCTCTCTTTCTCTCCGAAATTAAGGAGATATGAAAGGAAATTCCTTATTGGTTAACCTTACAGTCCGGTAATTGAATTCTAAAATGGAACTCGGTTTTAAAACCCAAAATTTTGATTGGTTTCACCATATGTCCCGGCTTTAGTTCTATCGGACCTGACAATACTAGCCATAATAGATATTAAGGTAAATATTGAAAACTGTAGGAGTTGATATGTGTACTCTGTGTTGTGTGTGATGTGCCAGTTAGATAATTTGTTTATAGAAATTAAAAAGAAAAAAAATCCAAAATAGTAGAGCAGTAAATTGATAGAAGATGAGCAGCGCTCAGTGTGAACGCGCGCAGATAAACTATTCGCACATTGTTAACTTTCATGCAGCGTGGTCTTGCATGCGACTGTGACACAGAAGCAGAGCTCGCTCGCTGTCAGAGTCGAGTGAGGTATGCTACGTCGCGTCGGTCGCAATTACGCTTTGACCGATTTGCCATCTGCACTCCAATCGCCGGTCCGCTGACTCCCAGATGTCGGACATTGTTCAATTACCTCCCGGTCCTCTCGGCTATTGTCCCCCAGTCGGACGTGCTCCAACAAACACTACTCTTTTTCAATTGGACGCAAATCGGTACTTGTAGTTCAAATAGGATTTTGGCGAAATTTGGATGTTTCGATTGGTATCTGCCTACTATAAGGTATCATCTCCACTGTTTACGGCTCTGATAAATATCATATAATATTGTTGAAGTTAACAATTCTTTCGTTTAATTAACTGTACAGCTTCTTTCCATTATATGACATAACAATGTGTTCAAACGGAGTCGGACACGTGAGTTTGCAACTAATTAAGTTCAGTTTAATCAACATTGTTAACAGAGTATTCGGTTAAGAAAAAAAAAGTTCAAAAGGTCCAGGTGGGATTCGAACCCGCGATCTTTCCCTTACAGGGGAACGTTCTGACCACTGAGCCACCGAACCTTCCCCTGACTTGAGGATGGCCTCATGACATAACAAATATATCTTATTCGATTTGAATAGTTAGCATATAAAATGCTTTAAAATTTCATTCAAATTTAGTACTCGTCAAACCTATCAGTGTAAAATCATGATCATTAATATCTCTTAATGTGTGATCATTCTGAAACAGTTCAACATCCAGCTCCTGCCCGAGTGTTACGAGTACGTTCGATGTGTTCGTGGGTCACTGCAGTCAATTCCAGTATACAGGAGTCATTCCAGTGTAAACATGGCTCGTATTATATTGTAGATCATGAATGTATTGTAATAAAACTCGAGTAAAAAAGTTAGAAACAACTTCCTCGTCGCAGGGATTTGTGCGGCTCCACACACGACGACGCGACGGTACGACGGTACGACGGTACTAACCACCCAAGGGCATACAAAGACTAATTAAAAAGTGTATCGTGCGAGGGGAGGGGAGAGGGGGGTCAGGCAGGATGGTGCGCGATGGGTGTGCGAGTTATTTATGGCTGCACACGGCTTTGCTTGCATATAGAGTAACAATTTAAACTTTGCGTTCCTATATTCTGTAACATTGTAAAAATATAAATGCATGAGCTTTATGATAAAACAATCTACGATTAGGTAATTATTGTGCGACCATCTAATAAATTACCTTGATTCGTAAATACTATAGATATACTTCAGAAACCTCTATGTAGGAATCGTAAAGAGTTTAAAATAAGATATAATTTTAATAATTAGAATTGGCATTACCTTGTAGCCAAACAATTGACTGAACAATTTAGGAAAACCGAAGTAACTGGTCTAGGGCTCTCGATGTCGCCAAGTGGAACTGATAATGAGCCCACTGTAAAGTTTGAAGTGATGTTAATCAGTGAGTGGGAAGCGTTCAAGTGGTTATAACGAAGCGGAATGAACAGTATCTAACTCTGGAGTATCCCAAATTTTGTAACGACTTATCAAAGTTTTTATGAAATATTATCAATAAATTTAACATTTAAAATATAACAGTTGATAATGTTACTATAGATGTCTCCAGCTGTAGTAATATGTAACAGAAGGTATCATTATAACGCGTATCGAAACAAAATCAACAAAAATATTTGGCCATGTCCAAACGACCCCAAATATCTCACATAATCGAGGCGCAACAATAACACAAATATTTATCGAGAGCCGACGACTCGCGGTCCGACACCTTCAATACGTGTTTCCCATTATTGAGTGTCACACGACACGACACTGTCACGACAGGATCCCGACGCCATTATGGGCATCTTGATGTGCAGGTATGTCTGGTTACGTATCAACCATACATACCTTGACATCAAGATACCTATTAACGAAATTATAAACTATGACATAATTCATTGTTAAGTATAGGTTCATAAGAAACGAACATATTTATTTTATTCATTGGATGACTAAAGGCTTGTCTTGTTTTGTCCTCTACACTGACGGCACAGAAACTCTGTGCTTACTCTTCTTCTGCTTCTACTTCTGGTGTTACACATGTCCATAGGCCACGGTAACCACTTTCCATCAGGTGGGCCGTGCACTTGTCTGCCTGCCACCTAAGTGGTATAAAAAAAAGGACGTGAATAGATAAAGAATCAAATATTATTATTACCGATGCAACAGGTGGGCAAGCCTGAAATCATAAGTGCTTATACCTCAAATGGCATGCAACCTACATTTCTTGATATATAACCTCCAGTACTGTTAAAAAGATCGTCAATACTAATTAACAGGATGATACTTCCGCAGTCGAGTGGAACCTTGGGGGAAGTTGCTGAAAACGGTTCTACCAAAAATTGGATACTGTTAAATATTATATTTTAAACACACTAAATATCAAACATAAAGTGTAGACTATACCACAGATAACATAATTTAATTCTTAGCATTAAAGTACGGTATACCAAAAACTAAAAGCCACCAGATCATCTTATTATGGACACAGTACTGCAGTATATACCTACATATTTTCTTTGTATGTTTCATTACTCTCTCGTCACTGTCTCGGCACAGAAATCCGTCCATATGAGAAAGCTCTAACTTTCAGTTAAGTACATCCTATTTCTCCGTTTTCTAAACAACACAATACAATCACGCTCTGAATATTTCGTGCCGGAATGGGCTCCCGCCAAAGCTGGTAATCCCCTCAATGCTAGGAGTTACATTATTTAGCGGCACTGTTTTTACTTAGACACAACGTTCTGCTAAAGGTGACTTCACCATGCAGACGGGTGCCACAATCATGTATTTCCAGCGACGTAATTTTAACCCAGTTACAGTATCAGACATCCAAAAATAGTATTATTATATTTATTTATTGTATATAGGTACGTCATCGAGACGTATGAAGCCGAAAATTTCAACTATCGACTTAGCCCCGGGTAACTCAATTGGACAGAGCAATCATACGGTATATGAATATCATGGGTCGTATTTTAATTTTCCTACGGACCGAACTTAAATAATAATATCCTCAGCTATTATCAAGGTATTTTCATATCATCCAAATTGGAAACAGTCTCGGTAGTGCTGAGGAAGAGAGTTCAGTGACTGTGCATGCGGCTCCTGAGGCCTTTTAGGGGGTTCTCAGCATCAACCTTTTTTGAGTCCTTGTCTTGAAACTAGTTCAAGAGGGTCTTTAGATTAGATTAAAGCCAGCATTTTCTATCAATAGTAATTTCAATCTATTACATTAAACGATCGGACGCGGGCATGCTGGCTATTGGCACAAGAGCATTAACACTTACAGCTCAAAGGTTAGTGTGTAGTTCAGCACTTTGACACTCTACCACACCTTAAGTGGTCAGCAGAGGTCATGATTGGTTTTTACTTCACTATTCACCAGTGCCTACGTGTTTCCACTGTTGATGCTTTCATACACTCATTGACCACTTGTGTAGGCGGGCAGTTAGAATCATACACTTATGTTTAGAGCAGTGAACTCATATAAACACTATAAATGCAAATGAATTGAAGATATATTGCCGGCATTTAAATCTGGAGCGATACAAACTGAGGTTATTTGGAGTTATTTTCTCGGAAAATTGCGATGAAGCAGTGGTGTGATTCTGGGGAGTGGGGTGATGAGCGCGACCGGAGCGAGCAGTGATATTCCGAACACGTAAACAATTTATAGAATGTAAACAAGCGGGAGGCGAGATGAATGGCACCATTGAATATGCATATTTATGTATATTGTAGCTTCTGAGAACCTTTTTAGGATAATTTTGTGTTTTATTGCTCATTTTCTGAATCAGGAGTACCATTGAAACGATTTTACAACAAAATAAGGGAGCGTTTCACTGCAGAAATGTGGAGAAACATTAGTGCGTTTGAAGTTTACTTATGAAGAGTATATACAACTGAACTCTAAGCGTACATAATACCCACTAACATAGTTTCGATATAAGTAACCACACTATTTAAAATGATTTATTGCCTTCAGCAGAATAAGTACCTATCAGATAAAATAGTACTAGTTTCGCTGATGAGTGTAAAAATGAAATACTGGCAGAATACATCACACAGATAACATAATATATGTCAGCTATCAAAGCACTGCGCTAAACAACACCGATGTTCCCCCCAATCGGAACACTCGGAGTGTGTTCATCAGATATCGTAATCTCTCGATGTTGTAACGTTGTAGTTCATTACGAGCCGCTTGCGCGTATAATTTACGCGCACATTAATCTGTCAGAACCGCTTCGCAATTGAGCGATGTTTCTCCAAGCGAACACTAGAGAACTATAAAACATACGCTGGCTTCTGAAATGTAGTTTATGAAAAAGATGATGGATCTACTCGTTCATTGTTTGGATACGTTTAATAAATTCTTAAACAACAACTCTTTCAGGCCACGTGTGTACCTAATGTACGTATAAAAATTATAGCGTTGATGCTGAAGGGAATGGATATCCCTCTATAGAAATATCTCTGTGTGTACCTGCGGTGGAGGTACAATGTAAGGGTCATCCTATCTCTCCCCGGGGGACTCGTACAGAGCGATTAAGGGATTTAGGGGCTGTTCTACATCCAACAGTTAACACTTAGTTTACTATTAGGTGAAGTAGTTATATTGACGTGGCTGTTACGACGAAAATGTGAGTAATGAGGGAATGTAGGTAATATAAAAGTACCGCCACGAAACCTGGTTGGGCTCCGCCAAAACAGACCATGCGGGAAGAGCCGCCCATGCATTTGCTCTGGCGCATGGCCTGACCCAATTGGTACACGAGGTCACTAGAATACCAAGAAGGTCGGGCCTAGCACCCTCTCTGCTAGACCTTCTGCTGACGAGTCATCCAGACCTGTACAGTGTTTCGGTACAAGCCGCTTTAGGCAATTCCGACCACTGTCTGGTCTGCTCCAAGGTGCCAATTATAGCGCCCTCACGACCCGTGCAGGGGAAGCGGCGTCTCTGGCACTACTCGTCAGCAGATTGGGATGGGCTGCGTAACTATTTTGCGTCCATCCCGTGGGTTGAACGCTGCTTTGAAGGTAAGAAACCCTCAGATTGTGCTACTGCTGTTGCCGGTGAGATCGGTCTGGGTATGGAATACTATATCCCGTACACTGATGTCACCGGTGCCCGAGGAGTGCGCCCTTGGTTCGGGCGCGAGTGTGCGAGGGCTGTTGATCAAAAGCAGTCCGCGTATCGCGCTTGGGTAAGGGCGCGTGCCACCCACGATCCCAATGTGGGCCACTTCAAGGCGGCGTACAACAGAGCCACAAAGGTCTGCAAGAGGGCTTACGTCAGAGCGGATGCCCTGCGCATTGCACGGCTTGGTCAAGAGCTAGTGGCACATCCCACGGGCAGCCGTGGATACTGGCGACTGGCCAAAGCCGTGCAGGCCAACTTCTGTCAGCCTTCGCTGCCACCGCTGCGCTACCCTGATGGATCCCTGGCCCATTTACCGCAAGAGAAAGCCAATATGCTAGTAAATCTCTTTGCGGCCAATTCCCGAGTCGATGATTGCGGTATACAGCCGCCGACACTACCCAATGGTGACCACGTAATGCCTGAAATACGTATCAGGCAATGCGATGTCCGTACGGTGCTTCAATCACTCGATGTCCGGAAAGCCAGTGGCCCGGATGGTATTCCAGCGGTGGTCTTACAAAAATGTGCAGCGGAGTTGTCTCCGATGCTTACGTGGCTGTACCGACTGTCCTACAGCTCAGGTACAGTGCCTTCGGCTTGGAAAGAGGCGAATGTACAGCCGATCCCCAAGAAGGGGGATCGCTCAGAGCCAGCCAACTATCGACCCATAGCCGTCACCTCAGTGCTGTGCAAGGTCTTCGAGCACATCATTAACAAACAGCTCATGCGTCACCTAGAGGATCACTCCTTAATTAATGACCGGCAATATGGCTTCAGGCCGAAACGGTCAACGGGTGATCTTCTGGCATACGTTACCCATCTTTGGGGTGAGGCTATGGACAAGCACGGCGAGTCACTGGCAATTAGTCTTGATATCGCCAAAGCTTTCGATAGAGTCTGGCACAAATCGCTTCTCTCCAAGCTACCAGCCTTTGGTCTGCCTCCTAGACTGTGCAACTGGATTGCTAGTTTCCTGCGGGAGCGCCGTATCCGCGTCCTCTGTGATGGACGGGCTTCGGAGTTCTTGCAAATAAATGCTGGCGTACCGCAGGGGTCTGTATTATCTCCCGCTCTCTTTCTTCTGCATATCAACGACATGCTGTCCACCGGCAGCATACATTGCTATGCAGACGATAGCACCTTACACGGGAGTTATCACGGACAACCTGCGGCCAAACAGTCTGATATCGTGGAAAAAAGACAGCTTCTTGTCACTGAACTGGACCGGATCTTGAATCACATTTCACAATGGGGCTCTGAGAACATGGTCGAGTTCAATGCCAAGAAGACGCAGGCTTGTGCGTTCACAGCAAAGGTATCTTCTTTCCTTCCCCTTCCCACTCTTCAGAGCACGCCACTGCCACTGCAGGACAATCTCAATATCCTAGGCATGGATATTCGCTGCAAACTGAATAACAGAAATTACATCGAGAGCATCATCAAAACAGCCTCGCGGAAACTCGGACTCCTAAACAAAGTGAGACGTTTTTTCACACCGGAGCAGCGGTGTCTTCTCTATAAGACACAAATTCGCTCCTGCGTGGAATACTGCTCGCATCTCTGGGATGGCTCCGCGAAATGGCTCTCGACAGGTTGCAGCGACTCGCGGTCCGAATTATTGGGAACCCTGAGGTCACGAACACCCTCGAGCCTTTGCAGATGCGTAGAGATATTGCTTCCTTGGCTGTATTTTACCGTCTCTACCACGGTGAGTGTTCTGACGAGCTCTTCCAACTAATCCCACCATCTCCTTTCCTACATAGGACAACACGTGCAGGCCTTAGATGTCACCCTCACACTGTGCAGAATATACGAGCAAGAACCAAGCGGTTCGGAGACTCTTTTCTTTGCCGCACCACTAAGACCTGGAATTCATTACCAGCACACGTGTTTCCTTCTTCCTACAGTCCCGGGGCCTTTAAGCGGGGCGTGAAAAAGCATCTGATGAGGCCGCCAAGCTGAGTGCCACCATTGTAGCACTTAGTGTCTGTAATGGTGACCTTCTTTCCTGAGACTTTGCCTTTAGCTTACCATCAGGCGAGGTGAGGTCAAGTTGGCGTGTCCTATATATAAAAATAAAAAAAAACCTAATGGAGTGTATGGGCACAACCAAAGTTGACGAGGGCCAAACAAACTTTATGTGCGAATCTGTGCACCTGCTGTTTGACTGTTGGAGCATTGCGCTCAAGTCGCTTCTGTAAAAAAAACTTAGGATCAGAAGTACGGGTTTTGAGAGCAACTGGGACTTAGACTGTGATGATAACGACGTTATAACATTATATAAATGTAAATAGTTCAATGTACGTTCTTAAAATTTAAGTATTTACATATGTTATGTATGTAAATACATAAATTTTAAGAACGTACATTATTTATAATACTCGCTGTTTATAATATGGTAATATATTTAATTTATTTTAATACACGCACACACGCTGTAAACACCAAAAAGGTACACGGAGATGGATTACATTAATATTTTACCCGCTGTGTTTTTATAGTCCCAACTCCCACGTAAAGGGGTGAGCTGATTGCCCATGAACTGGGCTCCTCTCTTAAGATTTGTAGTAGGAACTTTTTAGTAATACCTAATAATACTTAATTCCTCATTATAATTTGATTCCAATTTAGAATGAAACTTGAACCCGCGACCAGCCCCTTACAGGGGGAATGCTCTGACCATTGAGCTACCGAGCCACGGCTTGAGCATTCGAAATTCTCCACTACAACCATCTTGTGACCATGATGCCGGTGGTGAGTAGGGTAGCCAGAGCTCACTGCAGAGATTTTGTGCTGTCAGTGGGAAGACAAAAGGCTTGTCCTCATTTTGTGTTCTGCACTGAGGGCACATAAAATCTCTGTTCTTACAGGATCGGCAGCACGGATGTGACTCCACTGGTGTTACACACGTTCATAGGTCACGGTAACCACTTACCATCAGGTGGGCCGTGTGCTTGTCTGCCACCTAAGTTGTATAAAAAAAAAATAATGATGGGACACATCTACGTAGTCCCAATTGAGCACTCACTTCTTCCAATCTAATTAGATTATTTTTTTAATAAAAAGAAATATTTTATATAGTGTCTATATTGATCATAGTCTTTCTAAGATTATAATCAAAGAACGAGATCACAAAGATCATCCACTCTCTATTTGGATGGACCAATCGTTTAAAGAAGTGCTTGAAATTCGCACGATCGTATTACGTACATGTTAGGTGGTTTAGTTTCGCGTCAGTTCTTTCTTATAAATCATTGTAATCTACCGAATGTATAAAGTATGTGATTGAACATGTTTTGTAACTGTAAAATGTCAGGACAATTTATTCGTCTCTTTTATTTTACGAACGCTAAACGTGTTCATTACACACACGTTCTATTCCCGAGCTCGTAAACCGGCATAATTTGTATGTTTATTTGTTTATACACATTGTCTGTGTGTGTGTGTGTGTATGTACATGTTCAGGGGTGATGTGACGCGACCACCTGTCGCTACCGGCGACGGCGACGACGCGAGGTAACTTCAATCTTTCAACCAAATGTGAGTTTAGAAGGTAATGTCAAGTTAGAATGTAATGTTAGAAGTCAATGTTAGAAGGTAATGTTTTACTGGTGGTAGAAACTTGGTGGCACAAATTTGTCTCAAGTTTCGACCGGGTAGGTACCACCATGCACTATTGCGAAAAACCCTCCATAGCAATTCAATCTCGGTTGGATTGTGTTCAGGGGTCAGCATGTGCATAGCCGGGCAGAGGTGGTGGTTGTCGCAGCACTAGTGGGACCAGTGGGTCTTGGCGTAGTCTAGTGGGGATGGCGCGGGGCGATGCGCCGAACAGGGAGACCTGTAGAAACGGTGGTGCCGCTGGCCGCCCGCGGTATAGTACAGGGGCCCAACTGGGGTTAACCACCTTGGGAGGCTGCCTCACCAGGCCGCGCATAATCCCGATATGGTTCGTCGTGCCGGTTGGTGACCGGATTTGGGAGCCCGGCGACCATACTCGGGGGGGTACGGGGGCCCTTCCGTTCGGCGCGTCGGCTCTCGCCATGCCTCACATTCATAGATGAAACCAATATCCCGCGCTTTGTCACACGGTGCTGCGGCGGCAATCACTTCTTTTTTCACGCCTTCTCCCACCCAAACTCATGGCAGCGCAATTCACAGAAAAAGGCAACACAGCGGCTCGTCACACTCCCAAAAGCTTGCTATTTGAGGTGGAGTCCACTAACATCTGTGGGCTCCATGCAAACCTCAACGCCGTCCACCAACACCTAGAGACGGCGAAACCTGCCATGTTTTTTCTAACGGAGACGCAAATACACCGCCCTGACGACACGACCTACTTGCTCTACCCTGGCTATGTTCTTGAGGAAAGTTTTCGTGCAAAAGCCGGGGTGTGCGTGTTTGTTAGGGCGGATGTTTGCTGTCGCCGTTTGCGCTGCCTAGAGGACCCATCCTTCTCCGTCCTTTGGGTACACGTAGACCATGGCCCTACGAGTCAGATCTATGTGTGCCTCTACCGTTCCCATACAGGAGATGCTGAGACAACTCGACTCTTTGAATATCTGAGTCAGGCGGCAGATGATGCGCAGGAGCGATTTCCGAATGCCGAAATGGTATTTTTGGGGGATTTTAACGCCCACCACGAGATCTGGTTGGGCTCCTCCAAAACAGACCATGCGGGAAGAGCCGCCCACGCATTTGCTCTGGCGCACGGCCTGACCCAATTGGTGCACGAGGTCACTAGGATACCAAGAAGGTCGGGCCAAGCACCTTCTCTGCTAGACCTTCTGCTGACGAGTGATCCGGACCGGTACAGTGTATCGGTGCGAGCCGCGTTAGGCAACTCTGACCACTGCCTGGTCTGTTCCACGGTGCCTATTATGGCGCCTCCACGACCAGTGCGGGGGAAGCGGCGTCTCTGGCACTACTCGTCAGCGGACTGGGATGGACTTCGTGACTATTTTGCGTCCATCCCGTGGGTTGAGCGCTGCTTTGAAGGTAAGAACCCATCGGATTGTGCTACTGCTGTCGCCGGTGAGATCGGTCTGGGTATGGAATACTATATCTCATACACCGATGTCACCGGTGACCGCGGGGTGCGCCCTTGGTTCGGGCGCGAGTGCGCGGAAGCTGTTGAACAAAAACAGTCTGCGTACCGCGCTTGGGTAAGGGCGCGCGCCACGCGCCATCCCAATCTGGGCCACTTCAAGGCGGCGTACAACAGAGCCACAAAGGTCTGTAGAAGGGCCTATGTCAGAGCGGATGCCCTGCGCATAGCGCGGCTTGGTCAAGAGCTAGTGATGCATCCCACGGGAAGCCGTGGCTACTGGCGACTGGCTAAAGCCGTGCAAGCCAACTTCTGTCAGCCTTCGCTGCCTCCGCTGCGTAACCCTGATGGATCCCTGGCCCATGAGCCGCAAGAGAAGGCAAATCTGCTGGCTAATTTCTTTGCGGCCAACTCCCGAATCGATGATTGTGGTACCCAGCCACCAACACTACCCGACAGTGACCACGCGATGCCTGATATCCATATCAGGCAACGCGATGTCCGTGCAGTGCTGCAATCACTCGATGTCCGGAAAGCCAGTGGTCCGGATGGAATTCCAGCGGTAGTTTTGAAAAAATGTGCAGCGGAGTTGTCTCCAATGCTTACGCGCCTGTACCGGCTATCCTACAGTTCGGGTACAGTGCCTTTGCCTTGGAAAGAGGCGAATGTTCAGCCGATTCCCAAGAAGGGGGATCGCTCGGAGCCAGCCAACTATCGACCCATAGCCGTCACCTCAGTGCTGTGCAAAGTGTTCGAGCACATAATTAACAAACAGCTCATGCGGCACCTAGAGGATCACTCCTTAATTAATGACCGGCAATATGGCTTCAGACCGAAACGGTCAACGGGTGATCTTCTAGCATACGTTACCCATCTTTGGGGTGAGGCTATGGACAAGCACGGCGAGTCACTGGCAATTAGTCTTGACATCGCCAAAGCTTTCGATAGAGTCTGGCACAAATCGCTTCTTTCTAAGCTACCTGCCTTTGGTCTGCCTTCTGGGCTGTGCAACTGGGTTGCTAGCTTCCTGCAGGGGCGCCGTATTCGCGTCCTTTGTGACGGACGAGCTTCGGAGTTTCTGCAGGTTAATGCTGGCGTGCCCCAGGGGTCCGTCTTATCACCCACTCTCTTTCTTCTGCATATCAACGACATGCTGTCTACCGGCAATGTTCATTGTTATGCAGACGATAGCACTTTACATGGGAGTTATCATGGACATCCAGCGGCCAAGCAGTCAGATATCGCAGAGAAAAGGCAGCTTCTTGTCACTGAGCTTGACGGGGTCCTGAATCACATTTCTCAATGGGGCTCTGAGAACCTGGTTGAGTTCA
The DNA here is from genome assembly GCA_963662185.1 of Eilema griseolum. Classification (NCBI taxonomy): domain Eukaryota; kingdom Metazoa; phylum Arthropoda; class Insecta; order Lepidoptera; family Erebidae; genus Eilema; species Eilema griseolum. The sequence continues at coordinate 27,310,625 of OY759241.1, forward strand.
ATGCCAAGAAGACGCAGGCATGTGCGTTTACAGCAAAAGTATCTTCTTTCCTTCCCCTCCCCACTCTTCAGAGCACGCCACTGCCGCTGCAGGACAATCTCAATATCCTAGGTATGGATGTTCGCTGCAACCTGAATAACAAAAACTACATCGAAAGCATCATCAAAACAGCCTCACGAAAACTCGGAGTCCTGAACAGAGTGAGACGATTTTTCACGCCGGAGCAGCGGTGTCTTCTATACAAGACACAAATTCGCTCCTGTGTGGAGTACTGCTCGCATCTCTGGGATGGTTCAGCAAAGTACTTACTAGATGCTCTCGACAGGTTGCAGCGACGTGCGGTCCGCATCATTGGGAATCCCGAGATCACGAACACCCTAGAACCTTTACAGCTGCGTAGAGATGTTGCGTCCATGGCTGTATTTTACCGTCTGTACCATGGGGAGTGTTCTGATGAGCTCTTCCAATTAGTCCCACCCTCCCCTTTCCTACACAGGACAACGCGTGCAGGTCTTAGATGTCATCCGCACACGGTGCAAAACATCCGATCAAGAACCAAGCGGTTCGGAGACTCTTTCCTCTGTCGCACCATTAAGGCCTGGAATTCATTACCAGCTCACGTGTTTCCTTCTTCCTACAGTCCCGGGTCCTTTAAGCGGGGCGTGAAAAAGCATATGATAAGGCCGTCAAGCTGAGTGTCACCATTGTCACACGGTATGTGTATGTAATGGTGACCCTCTTTTCTGGGATTTTGCCTTCAGCTTACCATCAGGCAAGGCGAAGTCCAATTGACGTGTCCTATATAAAAAAAAAAAAAAAAAAAAAAAAATGTCATTATGGTGTGAAGATGAAACGTTTCGCACGTTACCCATGATCTTATGGCACATAAGTAAAGTTCAGTAAGCAGATGATTATACAGTTGATACAAAAAATAGTTTTTGTGGCGATGTTTATGACAATTATTTTTCTGTCTTGCCTCATTGACGTAGCGGTATTGAATGCGACTGTGATATTTCATCTTCGGGAATCGAATAGGTGCAATGTCACTTGACTCACATTGTTGCAGAATATTCACTACTTCATGTAAACTATGCAAGCGGACTATTAATCACATGCCAAAAATAAAAGTAGGTAATACAAAAGCTATAAGTTGAATAATTGAATCTGGGCCCACCCAATGCTTTGTATGTGTTCTAAATAATGTATGATCAAAACCCTCAGACTCAACCTCCACCTCGGCGAGTTCGCAGCAGGCGCCTGTGAAGTACTGAGAGCCGCCGCGCCAATCGCGGAGAGTGCTTGAGCTCCCGTATTAAGTTAAATTACGCCTAACGATATTCGATAACTTTATTATTTGGTTCAAGGCGCGACGCGTCGCCTCTTCGGGGACGGATCCGTCGCCTGGCGTCACGACGCGCGACGCTCACAACCGAACGCTTGTATGTTCATAGATTTAAAAGCGACTGGTTTATATTGCATACTGATATTATTTTGGTAGCTTTGAATTTCTAATGTGACTCTCGTAGTCATCGTATATTTAAACGGCGTATTAATTACAGAAGAAATTATGGAGACTAACGTAGTTTCAATATTAGGTAAAAGCAGAATACACATACACACAATACACAAAAACCAGTAACGTCATTTTGAACGCATTATATCTTCGTTTAGTTCAAAAGCAGAAATTATTTCCGCTCTTATAGAATGCCTTATATAATACCGCACCATAAATACTCGGAATTATTTACCAACACACCTGCTTCCCGCTTTTAAAATCCCGTGTTCTTTATTCGGGCCGTGCAAAAGCTTTTTTGGAACTCGTTAAACCTAACACCATTAATTGTGACATTCATTCTTCAAACTTTCAAGCGCTCGTAGGATGAAAGTATATTCTCATGCCATAAATAAAATAACCTAACCTTGATAAGTCGATAAACATTGTTCTAACCTAAAAACTTGTTTAAACATATTAAAAATAATGAGAATTTGCAGTTATTTTCTTCCAACGAGTTGGAACATTACGAAAGCAAAACTGTACAGTGTAGTGGTCATTACTGCGCGTGAAATAATTACGAGTAGACGCAACACGCCCCGCTGTCCGTGTCGCCTGACCAGAGGTCCTCTCACACTCACGTGCAACGAGACACACCCGCTTGTGTTGTGGCTTTGTGACGAAGTGCGGTTTTAGGGACTCTTGTTTAGAAATTGTAGAAATATCGTTTAACAGGTACATAAACAGGCGAGTTTTATCGTATAGCTCAAAATAGGTACAAGGAATACCATATTATATATGGTACCATGTTAATTTTAGTGTATATTGGGCCTCACTAAGGCCGAACCAATTTCAATTGCCACCTGCTGATAGACGAACCAGATTTTCTTTTGGCAGCTAGGAGGTCACACGGCAGCCACACTCATAAAGCCATGCAAGATAAATCAAAATGGTAAGAAATAAGCGGTCACCCGGACTCCGAAGGGAAAGTCTCGGATGTAAATGGGTACAAGACTAATGGTAAAGATTAGTACAAGACGAAGAGGCGATATCGTTAATTTAGCAGTAAGCCCTTGCTTGCAGTCCGTCCATTGCATGTAGGCGATCTAGTTATTATAGCCGGGAGGTAGAAGTAGCCACCAAAGGGGGCACACTGCGTCATCCCAAGCGCAAGGCAGCGCTGCTGGTCACCGGTCAGTACATTAGCGCTAATGATTTTGTAAAGTCTAAATAAAAATTTCAAAAGATAATATCTTGCAAGGCTTACTACGGTAATAATGAGATAGGATGGAAACATCAGTTATTAGAACACTCTACTGAAAAGCGTACCTCACTCTAATGCCATGATTTTAAATATACCTAATCACGGCACATCGCATTACAGTTTGCGACAGGACGTTACCGTGAGAAAGTAATAGTTTGTTTAGTATCCAAAGTGCTTACAACGCCAAGCTGTTAGGCGTGCCGCGCAGGATGCTGCCTCGGCGTGATACTGGCGCCCGTACGTAACACATTCATTGTACGCAGGGGACGAGCGGCCGCGTAATTAGGCGCATTATCTCGGGAGGGCCGTTGCTCTGTGATTATATTAGCGTGATAATAGACTGCATCATAGTGCGCCACGAGATTCTATGCAAATTTCCTGTTTAATTGTTTATTGGAAAGTACTTGCACTATAGTAATGAAGCTGTAATTTTAAATTGTGTTAATCCGATCGGCAGCGACAACCTAGCCAGTTACTCGACACAATACTTGCCTGCATGTACAGGAAGGCAAGTATTAAACGTAGATATGTGTAGTGTTAGACAGCCTCTGTGGCGTAGCGGTAGTGAACGCGACTGCTACCCAGGGGGCGCTGGTTCGTATTCCGGTCAGCGCAAATGTTTGTATGCATACGTCTACTTGCATTGGTCTGGGTATTTCCGTGCCTCAGAAAGCACGTTAAGTTTTCCGTCTCGGTTGACATACGAACATCCGTAGCACTCGTTATATGGTGAAAGGGTGAAATGGCCCCCACAGGAGGGTTGATCACCCGTCCGGTCACCGGTGTTCCCACTGGCAGTACTTCTTTATAAAGCACAGGTCCGGTCCCACGTGGAGTACTGCTGTCACCTTTTTGCTGGAGCGCCTGTATACCAGCTTGACCTCTGCGACTCAGTGCAATGACGGGCGTTGAGGCTGATTGACAATCCTAGAATCACAGGTAGTGTGGAACCTCTTAGCCTTAGGAGGGATTTCTGTATGTATTCTACTGCCTATACAATGGTTTGCGTTCAGATGAATTGTTTGACATGATGCGCGCAGCTACATTCTATCATCGCACCTCTCGCCATAGGCAGGGAATTAATCCTCACACATTGACCTGAGACGGTACACACTGTGCGGTATGAAAGAAACTTCATCCCACGCATACTCAAGCTGTGGAATGACCTCCCTGCTGCGGTTTTCCCAAGCACCTAGAATATGAGATTCTTCATAAGGGGCATCAGTAGGTTTCTTCATGGTCGGCAGCGCGAGTGTAACACCCCTGGTGTTGCATACGTCCATAGGCAACGGTAACCACTTCCCATCAGGTGGGCCGTGTGCTTGTCTGCCAACTAAGTGGTATAAAAAAAAGTAGAAACGTACGGATACATACTATCAAGTTACTAAAAAGGAACATAGCAGTACACTATCATCAATTTGCCTGACCCAGGAATAAAGTCCGTGATTCATGTGCCGCCTTTTCTTTGTACCGCTGCGTCACCACGCCGGTCTATAAACACTCCTTAATTAAAAGTTGTCTGTGTTGTCTGTGTTGTCTGTGCGGATATCCGCCCCCTGCTTTTTGAGGTTTCAGTACAACACAATTAATTAAACTAAAACTTGGGCCGTGAGTGTTTCACAATATGCCCAAATGAGATACTTCTTTGTCGCCGAATTTACAGCTTGTTTAAATATATTTTAGTTGTAGGTTTGTAATAGTAAAAGTGTTTGATAACACAATCTCGTACAAGTGGTACAGCTACTCGCTACTGGTCGCGCGAGGTGCTCAATATAAAGATAATTACGATAACAAGTAATCGTAAGATAATGTTGATAACTCATCGGTCTTCACTACGTCCTAGGTGACAGTTTCAAGGCTCGGACCAAACAATCTGCATTGTGGTGAGAGGAGAAAACAGAGTGGTGTGCTTTGATGGGTTATGGACAAGGAATGGATTAGTTTAAATTATTATAAATTAGTATCGCACCCCGGCGTCGCCCGTGACCAAAGTTCCACATAATTATGTTACAATCCAACCACAGCGCCAGTGTAGGTGCTGCGTCCAGTTGTGAATCTGAACCATTTCAACACGAATTATTGAATGATGAAATGAATTACAGCAGTTTCAATATTGAACTTCTTGCTTCTGCAACTCTCCTTGAACTACACAAAGTGGCGAACTTCCCATTTTAACCCTAAATTTCAATCCCTTAGCAGAAAAGTCAATAAATGCGAGTAGCTACATTTATTTCCAACCACATGCTCACATTATATTCCCGTAAATCGTGATATGAAAATAACAGACTTCAATACATATGTTATGTGTTAAAGGGTGAAATATCCCAAAATTCTTCCTTACTCATGTTCGAATGAAATATATCAGACCAACGGGCAAATCCCATTATGTTCCCTGGTGAAATCCGACCTGTAATGTGTTCTTACGTCAATAAGGAAACAGTGTCAGTTATCAAACGCACACATTATATGCCTACCTAGTATCTTAAAGTAATATACGCGTCATAATGTTGTTTTCCACCCAAAATGGGCGATTGACCACTTCCGATGTGGCGGTCTAGTTTCCGCTCATAAATATACCCTAAACTAAACATTCGTGTGGGTGACGCCCACTGGCGATTAAAGGCTTCAGGGCCCTTAGGTAACTGTGCAGAGGGAATTTTCAAATGCAAAAAAGATCGAACTGACGACTAAAGAGCTAACTAAGCACACGAGACGGACCTTTACATTAAGAAGCTCTTTCATTAATACTTTTTTATTAATGGCTCATCAAGTTACCTCCTCTCACTCATGGTTCACCTCACTGATGCGAGTTGTGAACCATGTCTATTATTTGCAGTTCGTCCCACTCGCAGTTCATCGTACTCACCGCTGGTCTTTTTTTCGTTTCGTTGGTCTTTACTGTCCATGTAAAGTTCGCCCTAAGCAACTATTTTATAAGAGAATGATAAGATTTATATCTAATGTACATTATCCAGTACTGCTGACAGAAGACTATCTATTATCTATTGTTTAGTATCAACCTAAGAGATTTATTTTTTTCAATTTCATATTACATGCGCATAATGGGTGTATGGGTAATGGACTGCTAAGACGAGGTCTCGGGTTCGGTCCCAGATTTTACCATGGCACACACCAATGACTTTTCTATGCTTTTCGAAGTTATGTGTGTATTTATCCCAGGTTTATAAGTGCCCGGTTAGTGGCAATAGGCTCGCCACTTACATGGAGACCTAAACATAAACTGGCATAATGTGGGTGCTAGCACCTCTGCCTACCCCTTCGGGGATATAGGTGTGAGTTTATGTTATGTTATATTTAATTAGGCATATATGTATTTTCAAACTGTAATAAGTTTCTTAATACGTGCAGTCGCTTTTTTGACGTTCAATTAAAATGTAAATCATTTTCTCATCTACGCGTAAGTCCCGAGTGTCCCAAGTGCGGTACAATACATGTTGACACTCTGAAAAATAGCGATACTTTCTTCTATGGCATAACGTAGCATCCCGCGGTGCCGTGAGTGCATTAGCTAAAGTTAACGCAAGTCACGCCATCACGCCGCTCTGACGTGACGTAGACAGTCTCTGTGAACTAACTAATGTGACTATTACTCTACAAATAAAGCCAGTATTGGAGTCTAAACGTTATCACCTCACAGTAAAATTGAGTTCAGCCTTTATTCGACAACCTCCTAGCAATTATCTAACATGTAAGTATAGTTTTTTCTGTTCCGAGGGATATACCTATCAACCTCACCCTCGACAACCAAAGCGACCCACAGGCGGCGTGCGTTTTAGTCGGTTCGAGTCCGACATAACCTCCTCCACCGGCTCCGGTGGGGAGGTATCCGTGGGGATTTTGCGCACGTAAAAAAAAAAAAAGTATAGTTTTTTCTAATTACTCCCAATGTTTAACTCTAATGAAAGTGGACTATACCCGTACCCACTGTGCTAAGTAATAGTTTCGTGTACTGTAGGTATACGCACGACACACTATTGACTATTGTCACTAAGTAAATTATATTATACCATACCAGGTAAAAAAAAAGTAACGTAAAGCGCCAACATATTCCTCCCACAACTAGACTACGCCGCTATCCCGGAGCGAACTCCTTCCACCAATCGATAATGATATGACCTGATTGAAACGACAGTTCAGAGGTATTTCCGTTATAGTTCAAAGGCATGTACATTGTAATTACATTTAAATTGTACTTCAATAAACTGAACCTTACATCGTACAAAAAGAATTTGAAGTCATGAGTGTAGGTGTTATTTAACGACTTCAGATCGCTTCACGCAGACGTCTCACGAGCGACGTGCGCCCTTCAGATGTTTGCGTTAGACAAGTTTATAGCCAAAACTGAGAACAAACGGTTCTTTTTACATCACCCAACTTCATCTGTTCCTCCGAGCTTCATAAAACTGGCTCCAAACAACGAGCTAGACGAGATTATCGCGCCGCTGACGCCAGATTCACATTCCATATATTGTTTATCGTGGAGCATGCTATGCCATCAGTCTGTGTATTTGGCGAAATGTTGTGTTTCATGCACTTTAAATGGGACGAGTGACTTCATATGAATGACTACTCAGAGCGCTATTCCAATTTGTGTGATATGATTAGAGGTTAAACAAAGTGTTGGTGATGTGTTTTTTTCCACAATAGTTCTGAATTGAATAGAAAAGGGGAGATATTAATATTGCACATACTTATTGCAACAAAATCTCCCCTGTTCTTTAATCAACGGTACCCACTGTGTGCCCCATTAAAGACTCAGTTTTATGCGAAATTCATTGAACTTCTCCGAAAGAAGAAGTAAAGTAATTAGTTAATGTAGAGCAATTATAGACCTAGCAAAACTGTACAATTGAAAGCATTGAATGAGAACGTAATTAAGGACGCGCGTAAGCCAAGTCTTTGAGCTAGAGCTACAATAAGGCAATGGAATGGTAATGAACGCTAAACGATGGAAATTGATTAAAATATTCAGAAATGACTTGAGGAGACGGTCCATCGACGCTGCCGTTGGAGGTCTATTGGCATTGCGAGATTACCGATGTTACCAATGATATAAAAGTACAATAACAAGTGCTAAAATGAGATGTTGTAAATTAGTAACTAAAATAGTTTGACTGGGTTTGTGATAATATATTCTAGAAGATTGTCTATTACAACTTGCCTTCAAAGTTTACAAATAGTGTAAATAAATCTAGGTTACTAAACTCGAGACTAGACGAGAGTTATTAAGGATTAAACGAACTTGTCTATGCGTGAAGTTCTGTCATGATTATACGGCGTCGATCCCAAGGAAGCTGGCAATCTAGATAATATATAATATACACAACGTTATAATTATTTAAATAGAACCTCGTGATGCATAAATGCGGTTTTGAATGATGATATAGAGCTCATAGCAAGTGCCTACATTTTAATTTTTAGGAGACATAGTACGTACAAATTTCTCTCTGCCACGCTCCCTTGTAACCGGAGACACCAATCTGTAATTTTTGATATCCTTCTACACCTAATTTTTCGTGGTATTGTACTCTTTATGTGAGACATCTCGTTTAGGCTGCTTGAAATTATATCTAACTTTATATTACCAATTTTAGGTAATAATGCAATAAATGCTTAATTAAGAATTCGATGCATCATTTAAATGTTAAATTCAGATTGTACACGATTAAGATTTGTTCGTTTCCCATAGGCTATATACACCACCAGCCATAAATTATGGAATGAAAATTGATCTCATGGTACGCATGAATAGTTTCCGTGCACCCGATAAATCAATGATAAATACAATTCATTGTTTCCATTAAAGTATTCCATTATTAGATATTTAGCTCATTTTATTAGGTATCACCATGTGTGTAACATGGTTACGTATATTTTTATATGTTTATGTATTCTGATTTATTTTGTTTAGTAAAATATTAGCTTCATCTGTCAATAATGATGTATAACTTCCGAAATGTGAGTAATAACTAAAATTTACTGCTTCTATAATAGCAAAAATAAGTTTTGGAATCAGTCCAGCAGTTTAAGTGGATTGCTAAAAGAAACAAAATCTCCTAATAACAACACATATATATTTAAAATGATTTTCAGTCAGAGCTACTAAATAATATAAATACTGTGTATTGCTGAAATATATACAGGTAGAGGCAGAAAATGAAAACGGCCTAGATAAAAATAAGTACACCGTGAAATTATTCCGCGATGTGATCTGAATAACAATCCGAAACGTGATTTTATTCAGCGTAGAAAACTTTACACTCAGAAAATATATATATAGGAGAAATCATTAAAAGATGAACGGGTGCTAGCACGCATCACATCCGCGTCGATTTACCTGACATATTTTAAAATCCCAATTTGATTCACCCTCGTTCTCTAATTCCGTCGTGTGAACTTTTGACGTTCTGTATTTCGGTATTAATAAAAATTAGAGATTATTTATTAGTTCAAGACGTATGTTAGGATGGAAGCAAATAGCGAGCTGTTGTTTGTGCCCACGCCAGAGGAAAAAATGAGAGTTTATGTAAACATGTATGCAAAGTCAATTGAATTTCTTATTTAAATATATCTATTTCATCTGCTATGCACTCTGCTGCTTTCTGACCAGAACACAGACCCGCTTGGCCTTGCCATGTGTAATTACGGGTCTGTGACCCATCTAAACCTAACAAGGCACTTGGCCCTAATTACCTTCAATTAAGCTCACCTGCCTACAAAATTAATAAGGAGATAAAACCTCTCAGTACGGGTATGAGCTTCAAACGAGCTACAGTGAGTAACATAATATTGCTATAATTTTGTTTAACAGATTTTAATGAGAGATCTCCTTTTAACATATCTGCAAAAGAAAGCGGGAATTGGTAACACGAAAATTGAATATAAAACCTGAACCTTTATAGACCACTGTTTTCATACAGGTGCACAGTCTTGGGGTGCGGGTTGGGTAACCTCCACGTTGGCTTACCTGTTTCTTTTCCCTCTGGACCGCGGTCCTGGGGAACGGAAGCGGGGAGGCTGGTGCACCCTGGACGACGGTTAGTAGACTCTGACTCCAAGGAGAAGGAGCTCTGCTAGCTGTCGACAAATAACCCGACAAGCCCTTTCTAGGGCTAGCTGACCCTGAGGGGGTCGTGGTATGGCGGACCTGCAAGGCTCGCGGGAAGGGATTCGTAGAATCCCTTCCATCCCAAACAGCCCTTTTTAGGGCTAGCCTGTCGCTCCCGGTATCCCTCTGCTTTCAGAGGGGACATGGGGGCGTAATAAGGATCCATGGGATCCAGGGACGGGCCGGCCTACTGCTCGCGCAGAGGCTGGCAGGCATTCGTGCCACCGTCGGTGTTGGGAGAGTTGGCTGCTCTCCCGCGTCGCGTAACCTCCAGGATATCGACAACGACCTGAGTGCTAGCCACACTTGGGAAGCCGATATTCTGAAGGCCGCGGGGCTTGCCTTAACTGGCCGGCCCGCGACAAGGAAAAGTCTGAAAAACCCGACAGCGAAGTCGATTAAAACCTGTGGACACCTGGGGAAATCCACAGTATTTACCCCGCTTCTCGGAATGAGCGTCACCCGGGAAGTGTATCTTAGATCGTCTCTACTCGTGGGATATGGATATGGATACTGAAACTTTAAAACCAAAACAACCAACACCAAGCGAAACAGTCTGCGCGGAGGTCGCGCAGCACCACGACGCGGAGGTCGCGTCCCAAGCAGGGACGGTGTCGGAGGACTTCGACACTGCCACTGAGAGGAGCAGGGCGAACAGCCCGGTGGGTCTGCAGACCCGGAAATCTGCACCACGGCGAAAACGAAACCGGAAGAAGAAGATGATTCCGGCACCAAAAACTGACTCGGATCTCGAGCTCACCCTGACTGACTCGTCGTCGGCGAGCAGTCATGATGGAGACGAGACGATGCGCCCTCCCCCACCCAAACAGTTTGCGGTGAGCCGCCGAAAACTGCAGGGCGGGAGCACTAAAGTCGCCCCCTCACGGGCCTCAGCCGGGGAAGATGTGAGGGCGCCGCCGAGTCCCTCCGTCTCGGCGGCGCAGGCGCTTCGTACCGACGGCTCCACGTCCAGGGACGTGATGGAGGCCCTGGAGAGACTGGCTGGGGCTCGCTCTGGACCTCTAACGCCGGAGGAGGACCGGGTCCGGCTGGCTGCGACGCGCCTCGTTGAGCAGTTTGAGCTGCTCAAGGCGGAGCTGGCCGAGTCCCGGAACGAGCGAGCTCAACTTGGCAGGAGGCAAGTTGAGCTCCTCAACAGCGTGGAGCGTACAGCGGCTGAGCACCGCAAGAAGATGGACAGGATGGCGGCCGAAGTGGCGAACCTCCGTCAGGTCGTCGCCGGGCTGCCCGCGGAGCGCGTGACGCGGTCGGCGCGGCGGCGACTAGCGGTGCAGCCGGAGCGGCCGGTGCCGTCGGCGCCGCAGCTGTCACCGGTGCGGTCGAGGTCACCGGTGCGGTCGGAGGCACCGGTACGGCCGGAGATACCGGTGCGGTCAAGGCCGCCGGTGCGACCGGTGCGGCCGGAGACACCGGTGCGGCCGGAGACACCGGTGCGGCCGGTGTCACTGGCGCAACCCGCTCGGCTGGAGTCGCCGGTGCTGCAGCCGGCTAGGCCCGCGGATCCACTGGCGGCATGCATGGCGGCAATGGCCGCCATGGAAAAGCGGCAGGAGGCGGCGCTGGCTGAGCAGCGGAGGTGGCAGGTGACGCAGGAGGAGCGCACCCAGAGGTTCATGGAGGCGGTCATGGACTCCAGCCGCCGCCCGCCCTTGGCGCCGCTGATGGGGTATGCCGGAGCGGTTAGAAGAGGTCCCACCAGTCCGGCGGTCGCAGGGGCCCTGCAGGAGTCGGCCCGCAGCCCGTCCGCTGCGCCTGCCGCTCCTGCCACTCCGGTCACTCGAGCCACTGTCGCTCTCGACGTGGGAGCTGGGAGCTCCCAGGGTGCCCGGGCCAAGGGCAAGGGGAAGGGGAAAGGCAAGGGGAAGAAGTCCCCGGCCCTAGCCTCAGCCCCAGCGCCGGCCCGGACCCCGGTGGGGATTGCCTCCACAAGTTCCCCGCCGGAGGGAGGCTGGGAGGTGGCCGGAGCCTCCAAGAAGCGGCGCAAGGCCAAGAGGAAGGCAGCCAAAAATGCCAAGAAGGCTGAGGCTGCTGCGAGGGGAGTGCCGGGGAGGCTGCGCGTCCCCCGCTCAACCGCCGTCGTGCTAACGATGACGGCGGAAGCAGCGGAGAGGGGCGTGCAGTACGCCCAGATTGTCACGCAGGCGAGAGCCTGCGTTGACATGAGGGCTCTCGACATGTCGGGCCCCATCCGGGTGAAACCCACTCGGACGGGTGCTCGGCTACTGGAGATCCCCGGCGCTTCAAGCGGTCCCCAGGCCGATGCCCTAGCGGCTAGGCTTCGGGACACGCTAGACGCAGCCGACGTCCGGGTGTCCAGGCCCAACAAATGCGCAGAAATGCGCATTTCGGACCTGGACGACTCCATCACGGCGGAGCAAATCCGCCTCACCGTGGCGGAGGCCGGGGGCTGCCCCCTAGAGGCGGTGAAGGTCGGAGCAATCCGCTTCGGCCGCCGTGGACTGGGGGCGGCAGTTGTCGGCTGCCCCATCGCAGCAGCCAAAAAGGCTGCCGACCGGGGGTTCCTCGCCGTTGGAGGCGTGGTGCGGGTGCAGGTCCGGCTCCTGCAGGCTCGACCGACCAGGTGCTTTAGGTGCCTGTCGGTCGGCCACGTGGGGGTGCAGTGCACGGCGGCGGTGACGGTCGGTGACCGCTGCTTCCGCTGTGGCCAACCCGGCCATACGGCCGGTGGATGCGAAGCTCCGCTGCACTGTTTCAGGTGTGCAGCGGGGGGCAAACCGGCCGACCATAGGGTTGGCAGCAAGGCCTGCACCGGGGGGGAGCCGAAGCCGCAAGGCGGGAGCTCCACCCAAAGTTCGCGGCGGGATGCGGAGATGGTTCCATAATGGATCCTCAGCTCCGCATCCTGCAGGCGAACGTGGGCCACGGTGCCGATGCTCAGGGTCTTCTGCTCCAGAGCATGGCACAGTGGTCCATACACGTCGCCGCTGTCGCCGATCCGTACACTCACCGGCCCCTTGGGCCTGCCTGGGTGGTCGACCTGGACGGGTCGGCGGCACTGGTGTACAACGCCGCTATGGGTGCCCCCCCTTCCTGTTGTCGTGGCAAGGGAGCATGGCATCGTAGCGGCGCGTGTGGGAGAGATTGCGGTCGTGGCTGTCTACTTCACGCCGAGCTTACACCGACGCATAGGGGAGTACCGGCGGTCGCTGGAGCGACTGACCGACGTCGTCAACGCCTGTCACCCTCATCCGGTTCTTGTGCTCGGGGACTTCAACGCCTGGTCAGTGACCTGGGGGTCCCGGCACACGAACCCACGAGGTAGGGCTCTGGAGAGCTGGGCCGCTAATCACGGTCTAGTTCTCCAGAATCGCGGGGCCGAAGCCACGTTTGTGGCCGCGGAGCGCAGTTCGATTATTGACCTTTCGTTCGCAGGCGCTTCGCTGTCGCACCGTGTGCGGGACTGGCGTGTTGTTGTGGGGGTGGAGACACTGGCGGATCACCGATACGTTCGGTTTGATGTCTCCCCTCCCGCGGGTGATGCGCCGGTCATACCGGCCCCACGCGAGCCACGCTGGGTGCTTGGGAGATTGAATCGGGAGGTCCTCCTGGAGGCCGCCATCGTACAGGCCTGGGCCATTGCGCCGGACGGGCCTGTCGATATTGACGATGAGGCGGTGTGGTTCCGGGAGGCCATGACTCGTGTCTGCGATGCGGGTATGCCTAGGGCTCCACCCTATAGTCCGAGGCGTCGGGTCTACTGGTGGTCTGCGGAGATCGCGAGGCTACGGCAAGCCTGCGTGATCGCGCACCGCCGGTGGACCAGACTCCGTAGGAGGCGTAGCCGAACCGCAGATACGGAGCCCCGAGTGACGGAGCTTCATGTGGGATACAGGGAGGCCAGAGATGCCCTCCGAGCGGAGATTAAGCGGGCGAAAGCCGCGGCTTATAAGGAGCTCATGGAGACGCTGGAGCGGGACCCATGGGGGCGGCCTTACCTTATGGTAAGAGGAAAGCTGCGCCCCCGGGCCCCGCCGTTGACCCGGGTTCTCCAGCCAGCTCTGCTCGGTGGAGTGGTCGAGTCCCTGTTCCCGGCGCGAGCGGAACACGTTCCGCCGCAGATGACTCCGCCACCTCGGTCGCCTATGGCGCCCAGTGTGGTAGTTGACGACGAAGTCCCCGAGGTTACTTGGGTAGAACTGGAGCTGGCGGTGCGAAGGCTTAGAGCCAAGAAGAGCACCGCCCCGGGACCCGACGGCATTCCAGGCCGCGCGTGGGTCCTAGCTCTGGGAGAAGACGGTCTCGAACCCCGACTGAGAGGGTTCCTCAGCGCATGCTTGGAGCGGGGCCAGTTTCCGAAGATGTGGAAGACGGGGAAACTGGTCCTCATCCGAAAGGAGGGTCGCCCGGCGGACGAACCGTCCGGCTACCGGCCCATTGTGTTGCTCAACGAGGTGGGCAAGCTCTTTGAAAGAGTTATTGCGAAGCGCCTCGTCGAGCACCTCTCTGGTAGGGGGCCGGACCTGGCGGATGCCCAATATGGCTTCCGCCGGTGGCGGTCCACCGTGGATGCCATCATGCGCGTGAGGTCTTTGGCGGAGGAGGCAGTCGCCCGGGGCGAGGTGACGTTGGCGGTGTCCTTGGACATCTCCAACGCGTTCAACACCTTGCCCTGGAGTTGCATCAGGGAGGCACTCGTGTACCACGGTGTGCCTCTCTACCTCCGCCGCATAGTCGGGGCGTACCTGACGGAGAGAGCCGTCATCTACCCAAGTGCGACCGGCGTCGGTCGGCGTGAGATGTCGTGCGGTGTTCCACAGGGATCGGTTCTTGGGCCGCTCCTGTGGAACATCGGATACGACTGGGTGCTTCGCGGTGAGCTCGCGGACGGTGCCGACGTCACGTGCTATGCGGACGACACGCTAGTGACGGCGAGCGGGGCTACATACCGCGAAGCGACCCTGAGGGCCACGACCGCGGTTGCTCAAGTCGTGGAACGGATCCGGCGGCTGGGCCTTGAGGTGGCTCTGCATAAATCCGAGGCCATGTTCTTTCATGGACCTCGGCGCACGCCACCACCTGGTTCCAGTCTCACAGTGGGAGGCACTCTCATCGGCATCAAGCCCCAGATGAAATATCTGGGGCTCGTGCTCGACGGCCGGTGGGACTTCGAGAAGCACTTCCGAAGTCTAGGCCCCAAATTGGTGGGCACAGCCAACGCTCTGGCGCGGCTACTGCCTAACCTGAGGGGCCCAGAGGACTCCTGCAGGAGACTCTACGCGGGTGTCGTGCGGTCCATGGCCCTGTACGGGTGTCCCGTGTGGGCGGACACCCTGAATGATCGGCACATGCCCCTGCTGCAGCGTCCGCAGCAGAAGTTGGCGTGCCGCATCATAAGGGGGTACCGCACGATATCCTTCAACGCGGCGAGTCTCCTCGCCGGATCGCCACCATGGATCCTGGAAGCGAGATCCCTTTCGGCGCTATACCGGTTCCGAAAGGCGGCGCGGGAGCGGGGTCACGATCCCGAGCCCGAAGAAATTCGGGCCGTGAGATCCCGGCTCCACAGGGAAATGGTGGCGGAATGGGAGCTACGACTTGGGCGACCAGGCGCAGGGCGCGCCGTAGTAGCGGCGGTAAGACCCATCATGGGGGAGTGGCTAGAGAGGCCACACGGCAGCCTCTCGTACCGTCTGACGCAGATGATCACCGAGCACGGATGCTTCGGCAAGTATCTGCGTCGGATGGAGAAAGAGCCAACGTCCGAGTGCCATCACTGCGACGCGAGCGAGGACTCAGGTCCGCACACGCTCACCGAGTGTCCGGCGTGGGAGACGCCGAGGCGGGAGCTTGTGGCGGCCCTGGGAGTGAGAGTTCTCACGCTCTCCACCTTGCTCGCGGCGATGGTCCGCTGCGCGGATGCGTGGGCGGCCGGCGCCTCCTTCTGCGAGCAAGTAATGCTCGTGAAGGAGGAGGCGGGGCGGGAGCGGCAGCGGGAGCGACGAAGGATCGCAAGCCAAGCTGCCCGCGTACGAAGGCAACTCGGGCGTCGGAGGTCGATGAACGACCTCCGCCCCCCATGAGCGCCGGCCTGGGGGTGACAGGTGGAGCCGCCTGTTACCCTGGCAGAAGCAGGCCGCGGCGGTGGCGCGCCTAGCGCGCCTCCCCGTTTCCGGGGTCGAGTTGGGGACTCTGTAGTCCCCACACCCGAGACGAGGGCCAGATCGTGAGAGATGGCCCTGGGTCGGCCGGGGTGCGAGGGATATGCCTGTCAACCTCACCTTCGGCAACCAAAACGACCCACAGGCGGCGTGCGTTTTAGTCGGTTCGTGTCCGACATAACCTCCTCCACCGGCTCCGGTGGGGAGGTATCCGTGGGGATTTTGCGCACGTAAAAAAAAAAAAAAAGGTGCACAGTCTTAGAAAGGTTGATATGTTGTTTTTGAGTTTACAATAATCATATTTTTTTGAATATGAGATGTTGTAAATGATTAAAAATTTAAGTTATTTCAGAAGAAGCGCGTCAGCGCCGCGCGGCCCTCGCGCTGTGCAACACGTCTAATTTTTTTCTCACAGACGCGGCAATAAACTTTGTTACGATGGTTATAATGTAATCGCACCTAAACACACAAACTCGCTTCAAACATCTCACTACGTGAGTCACCTTGGAACGACTTCCAATTATTATTTCAGCTCCAGAGTGATTACACAGAACAGTGCGACGACTCAACATCGCTTACAATCTGTAAGCGATGTGATGAATGGTTTTACATTTATCAGTTTCTATGAACTGTTCAAAATTAAAGGCTGTTTACTAAAATACCACAAGGCATACCCATCACCCACCAGGACTCAGTTTCTTTGAACAAAACTCTGAACACTTTAATTCGCTATAAAATAATCCTCGTAAATATTGACAGTCAGTGCTACTTGTAACCTCACCTGCCTATCATCTACATTATCACCTCCTCTTTAAACACTCTGAGTGCAAAATTTACAAAGCTTTCAAAGCTAAAAGAAACTTTTTGATAGAGTTACAGCTTTGTGTAAACTTATGTCCTTACTAAAGTTAGTGAACGAACTCCCTCGAGTGATCATTAACGCCTCATACAACGTCGAGCGTCGCCGGAGGACACGCCCCTGTAGGCCGGACTTAGACCATTTTAACACAGCTCACTGCTACACTATGCAGATCAAAGAAAACTATTTCTAAATTGCTTCTGATAAATAGAGAGAAAAAACGATCAATTGTGAAAAAAAAACTTGAAAGGTCATCAAATGTTTTATCACCGAAAAGTAGGGACTTTGGCGTGGTAACAAATGTAATAAGTATTTGACGATTGTGATGAATACCTGTTTACTGTGGATAGGTTCTATTTTTTTACCATTTAAAAGGGAATTAGTATTTTTTTAAGTCTGATTATCTGCTCAGTGTACCGGCAAGGTGTTCCCGTAGTCGGCGCGTCCTTGCGGTGGTCGACCATCTGTTGAGCTCTTTATTCGTTTCGCCGTGAACACAAATTATGTAATCAACAGATGATTCTCTGAACAAGTTTACTATGTGTATATGGCACCCGCTGGCACATCGCGCGGTAAAAATAGTTCTCGCTCATAAATATTTTATCGTCCGCGAACTAATATAAAAGTTTAGTTTAGAACATAGTTTGTACTTGCTGTATTTTGGGCTCTCCACTATTTATATAACTTCGCCCTGAGGATGTTCTCGATGTCTCACTACTTATAAACATTGTTGAACATTAATGGAATCAGTTTGTAATAAAATGTTTACGAAATATTTATAAAATGGAGTGTTCCTTTAACTCGATGTCTGACTGACTGACACTTAGTACTATTAGGCTTAAGAATATGTTACTTTTGTTGGAGTCATGTACGCGTGTTTATACAACATATTTGCCTTATGATTTATACGGTACGGTTTTCAAATATCGCTGTTTAGAAGAATAAAGGACTGATTGAGCTTAAACAAGAACATGCCGACTCCCAGCTACACTATGTTAACCTAACCCTCATTAAAAACCAAAAAGTTTATTAGATTAAAGCTATCACTTGGTATATCAGTATCAGTAGACATATTAGACTCACAGAACAGTTATAAGAGCTTACCTCTTATAACTGTGGAAGTGGTACAACCTCTTCCACAGTTCTGTGATTAGTCTAGTATTTTAATATCAAATTACTAAAAAATCACTACACATAATGTTCACTTATCTTATCGTGAGCACAATATTCCTCTCGCCCCTTAAAAATTCAGAACCGAGAGGAAAGTAAAGCGAGTTTCACTAGTTCCGACGCGGTGACGCTTCTGGGAGGTGTGGGGAGGTGATCTTCACTACCAAAGAATTCAAAATTATCTTAGTGCCAAAATCCCAATTTTATATTAGCTATCACAAAGCTCAAATAGTTGTAAGCACCCAGAATGGTCAAAACATCTTAACAGTCAATTATCCATAGCAATGTAAGATAGCAGAGTGTTCATATTGATCTCTACATAATGTCATTTAATCATATTTTATATCCTTTTCTTGTAATTCCATCCCTTTTATTTCTTGTGTGTCTTTTGTTCTAAATGAAAGAGAGCTATACAATGAATGTGATGAAATGTGACAAAATTAAATTATGTAAAGATAATTTTGAACACTGCGTATTTAGATGACATTAAAACGACCTGCTAGCACATATCAATCTGAGCACTCTGTTATCTTACATTATTATGGAGAATTAATTGCTAAGATAGTTCGACCACCCTGGATGCTTACAACTATTTGAGCTTTGTGATGGTTAATATAAAATTGGAATTTTGGAATTAACATTATTTTGAGATCTTTGTTAGTAAATATTAATCTGATCGGGACTGTACGACGCGAGCGTTTTCATCAAATTAAGGGGTAGTCTTACAACATGAAATTTTTGTATTGTTTAGGTTAATCGTCCTGACTGTTTGCTGGAATAATAAGTATTATATTCCAGTGGTAGTTTATCATTACTTATCAGTCAGATAGCTAAAATTTACTAGTTTTTATTTGTAGTGACCAGTAAGTGAATATTTTGCAGCCGAATTTTTGATTTGCTAGTAGACGTGATGTACCTAGTAGGTAGATTTTGTGATCTTTTTACAGCAGAGCTTGTTTACCAATTTTGCTAGATTATAAATAAATGAATTTAAAAATTGATCTATAATAAATTTTAATGTCTCGCTGTCAATAATATAATAAAGTTGTGTGAAGTAAGCAAGAAATATTATTTATTTTCAATGCAGGAAAAGAAGAAAGGCCATAGTGATATACACTAACGCAAGAGAGTCCGCTTTATGGGATGATCTCTTTTCAGGTTACTGTGATGGTATAGTTTTCAAATCAAATTGTGATCCCAAATATTTTGTTAGATACAAAGCGCTGTGGTTGTGCACTTAAAGCTTTACAGGAAGAAATAAAGAGATTTAGTTAGATCACAAATAGTGTTTGGCGCTCGCAAAGTACGATGAAAGGTGAGCAAGTCAGGGCTTTGGTCTGCACGGCGCTGGGTAATAGGGGAATAAGGGCGTTTACCTATAACCTATAACACATTATATATCAATGGTTTTAACTAAAGTTTCAACAAGGTTCATCACTTATTCAAGTCTAGAATTTAATAGACAATTGATAATGGAGATAAATGTATATTTAAAAAATATAAATACACTTTTTCACGTAACGTTGTATGTAAAAGTGTCGAACTAATAAGTATTAGTAGATACATGCGTACTTTTGTAGTGTACTGTTTCATATAAAGTTGTATATAAAGGTACAATTGTATTTCCTTTATCGGCTGTAATGTTACATTACAGCCGATAAAGGAAATACAATTGTACCTTTATATTTTGCCTCTGAAATGTTACACAAACTAATTTTAGAATATTTATGATGTGTAATATGATGTACGAGTGCAACCGCACTCCAGTCACGAACAGACCCTAACAATCCGTACAAAATAGACCACACACAATGTTTTCCAACTGTGCAATATTCTGCACCACTTGTATTGATGTTCTGTATATTGTGTAAACACAGCACGCTCTGTGTTCACTGCGAAGTGCACAGTCTCTGTGTGCCCCAGTGCAACAGTGGAGGCGTGCACTGAATCATAACTTCATGTTGTACAAAAACAAATGAAACACAAAGTTGAGTGTGAACAAGAACTACACGTTCTGTGGGGTTTGTTTAAGTTTTAATAACTTCGCTGTGTTTATGCGAAACAAATGTTTTTGAGAATGATAATCAAAAATATTAAAGCTTAGATTAGTTGAAAGTAACATTGTACCACATATATATACACAGGCACGCCTTTTACCCAACATGATAGGCAGATATTATGTTTCTAATTAATATACTGATGTAATAAGACAATGCTCTGAAATTGTTGTTATACCTGAAGCTGAATGATGATACCAGAAACCAGATTGTCAAAATTGGTTTTACAATACACTTATATTCTTCTTAATTTCGTATCTCAGCGCGTATCCAACATACAATAATGTACAATACATTTACAATGTACAATAATGAAACAAGTATGGAAGGCAGTCGCTTGGCTTCGTTGTATATGCAAAATATTCAGAATACATTAGCAGGCAAAGAAGCTGTCTGAACACCCACATTACACTAAAACAACGAGAGTGCACTCCACTAAAGGACCCGCCGCGCAAGTAAACTATCTTAACGGAGAATCAAAACTCATAGCCTACGTCGTCTACGGCGTAGCTATATCTACGAGCGTGCTACGCCTAAGTTTTATGGTCCAGTCATTAATACTCGTAGCAGGTGTAACAAACCCATCAAGGCTTTATACAGTGCTTTGTGAACATCTTAAACCTCACAAACACCACCAAAGTACTTTCCTATGTAGTACATTAGCAAATAGACTTTATGAAATTATAAATTGAATGAAGACTATTTCTCTATGGTTCTATTATGCGCACAAGAAGCGTAAATAGAACCTCACAGGTAATATAGTACAGTGATGTAGGTGCACGATTATCTACACTACCAACTATCAGAATAGAATGAAAGTTATGGCAGCCTCGACGTTATCTCAGGTGCTAATATTTTACACGATAAGCCAATATTGTAAATATTTATTGAAAACCGATACAAGCGCCATAAAGAGCTATCTACGCGTATTATATTTGTTAAGATATTTATAATTGAAAGTTAATGATTTGTTTTTGTGAAATGCATGGTAGACTTAGCTTCATTCGCTGCCAAAACCAAAACAGACAGACAAAACAGACTTGTTACAAATGTACTTTGTTGTCAGTGACTGCGTACAACCTTGTATACAAGTCATTAAATATATATTTTTTATACAACTTAGGTGGCAGACAAGCACACGGCCCACCTGATGAAAAGTGGTTACCATGACCTATGAACGTGTGTAACACCAGTGGAGTCACATCCCCAGTCGGACTGCTCAATTGGGCGGAAATACCGCCGTGTCCTACCTCCTCAAAAGATAATTATATTAGACGTTGTGCCCAATAATATTTCAAGGAAACTATTTTTTTCTCCACGACAATACGACATTATGTCGCCGTGCCCCACGGTGATAGGCAATTTGGTGGACGGCGGCCATCCGTCGGTACCTGCGTGCGGGGTGCCGGGCGCGACGTGTTGGACACGCCAGATTTAGCCGCACATCGCAATAACAATGTTGTTTATTACGAACACATTATAAAATAAGTAACTATTTTCTTATAATACAATACGTGTAGTCATTTGCAATCGTTTTTATATGTGGAGCAAATAAAATGTTGGTTTAGCAATCAATTCAACAAATATTGATTGTAAAATGCCACAAAACCGTACAATACTACTAAAATTCACTATATTCTGGGTAGACATGAATGTGAATATGATATAAATATTAAGTAGTATATCAATTTTAGATGCTTGGAATATTTGATTGTTTAATTACAAGGATCTTGAAGAAAAATCCTGTTGATTTAGTTTGTCATTTCATTACTTATTCAAATTCCACCAAAACAATAATTTGACATATACCTAGTATGAATGCTTGAATGGAATGTTGACCACAGCACCTGGTACACAATTAACTTCTTCTTCTTCTTCTTCTTCATTATACCGTTAGTCCCAGTTGCTACGAAGTTTTCTCACTTTTCTCCTCGTAGTCTGGGGTACGCTTCACCAGTTTGAACTTCGATATTTTCCATGAAGCAATACAATGCCATCTGACCTTTACAAATGGTAATATCAAAACATTGCAGTTACACAAATTGTCAAACTGTTCAGGGCACCAACTACCCGGGTATCGAACTCACTACTGCTGTGCCACAGAGGTTGTTGACTATCTACAGTACACACGATTAACTAGATGATCAAAACAGAAAAAAAGATTTAATGATAGATAATTATTTCTATAGAATCATATCCATTTATATAAAAGTATACTTCGTCGAGGGGAATTCGGAATAAGCCTCCAATCCCTATTCTATGCGCTAATGTAATCCAAATGAAGTTATTACAATATCTAACATTCGCGAGATTATATAGTTGTGGCTTTAATATCATCAAAAAGAGCAATTATCCTTGACAGAAACACGCCATTACGAGTCGTATAGGAGCTATTTCAAAAGCGCTACAATTAGCGTCCTTCCCACCGTCTCGCCGTTTGCGAGCGAAGCTCTGACGTGAATAATACAAGCTATATTGTCGTGTCTGCGTGCGTCGTCCCTGCAGTTCCACACGCCGGAGACCGTCTGTTTGCTGAATATAACATGAAAAATGTCAACTAAGAACGTCTACGATACGCAATGTGCCCGGAAACTCAATGATATCAAACTTGTTAACATGAACCGCAGAATGTTCCATCTTATTATACATTTAAAATACACATGTGTATGTAGATGTCAAAACGCTTGTCATGCGTACATTTTATATAGTAGATACTGTATATGTTTATAGAGATAGGTGAGAGTGTATTAGCATCCAGAAAATTGCCTGTATCTGACCCAAGAGTCGATCCTGACACCTCGAGCTTATCGGTCGCACTCGTTACCACTTTGTAACCGAAGTGATGAGGAAAAACCTTACTAGTTAAAGTCAATTAAAAAGTGTCGTATAGACGGGATTAAAGGGTAGTCCCCGCTGCAGCGAGCGGACTCCTGCAGGAGGGCGGGGGTGGGGGACCGTGTAAATCACCTCTCGCGCTTAACTTTCGCAATAACGAGTTCATTAAAACAACTCACTAAATCTGTTTTATGATGATCTCCATCCTTTGGCTAACGGCCTGCGTGCTCTGGCAACACTATCATTCATTTTATCGTACTCTGTTTTTTTCATAAACTACGTTTAACGTCGTTATGCCGATGCCATTACTGTTATTTCTCATTAACATTATTGTCTGGTACTGCTGAATGATATCATAAGTTTATTTTTCTTTCGAAGTATTGCTTCTTATTTCTGAAAGAAATAAAGTAATGTATTTATATTCTTATCTACCCGTAAATAATTGTACATAACAACTTTATGCTGAGGGTTTACACGGCGATCCACGTCGTTATAAATGACATAATTTAAAGATTTATCTTCTTCTAACGTCCTATTACTTCCGTCCTCTACCTACCCTTGCCCCAATTTATTTGGGATGGCGCATGTCGTTCTCCTCCATACATTCCTGTCTGATGTTATTCCCTCAGCTACTCCCTTCTTTGGCATGTCCTCTTTCAGGCACTTCATCATTTTTCATGGGCCCACCTCTGCTCCTAAATCTCACTTCATCCATACCTTGTACATTACCCACAATGATACTTACATCTTCTCAAAATAATTATGTCCATAGCACGATAGTCGCTCGCTTCTCAATTTTGTCATTCACAGGTGCCACTTTTAAACTTCCACTAATATACTCATTGCTCTGTTCAGTCTCGTCACATCGCAGCTCCGATATATGCAGTTGTCTTTCATCCGTCGCTTTTATGGTCGTCGTCAATGATCCACACAAGGCAGTTCAGTCTGATCATGGACTTAAGTTTTAGGGACATACTATCGTTAATAAGTAAATCTTCACGGATCACTGTTCATCTGGGGAGTAAACTCCAGTCAAGTACATCTAACCGTTGTTTCGTAATTGAAATAAACAAACGCAAAAACTCATAAACGTTCATATAATTAGTAGAGTTAATTATTTAATAAACTCGCCTTCCCCTCCCCGGCTCGTGAGCGTACTGCCTTACTTGTCTCATTGGGCCGGCAATTCGTCAGGGCTCGGTGCGGCCCTTACATACCGATGAGAAGACCTTCGTCACGTCACTCGCAGAGAGGTTACACACAAAGGATTATCGATGCTATTATCTGGCCAGGCGTCATTATTTTTGGTGGAAATAGTTCAATGCCTTTTGTTTGGGTAACAACTCAGTGAACTGTTGTTTCATTGTATTCTTCACAATTATAAAAGAATACAAGTACTAACAAATTAACCTTACCTTTTTACTTAGGGTTTTTCCTGACCAGACATTGTTAATATTACTTATATTTGTATCAACCAGCTACGTTGGAAGTTAGTCGCGTTATATTAAAGACATCTTGCGATTCTTTTCCTTACTGTTTCTGTTCTTTTTACCGAGGGTATACCTGGGGTACCAAGTAAAAAACTGATGTGACGAAACGTCACGGTTTTTTTCATACCACTTTGGTGGCAGACAAGCACACGGCCCTCCTGATGGAAAGTGGTAATATATATATATATATGATAATTCCGACATGTACAATTCATCGTTAGTCTTCGACCATTGATGGCCGTTTGGAGTTGGTTCCACACGCAGGCAAGGTAAGGTTACGGAGGTGAAACAAATATCTATACTGAACTTCACATTACAGCTTAAATTGTATCTATAATATAACCTGACTGTTATATTTAAGTTAAAATATAATATAAGTATAATAATGTTTTCTATTTTTGTAAATGTTTTAAACTCATGACTATTATGAATTATTAATTTAATCATGATTTTAAGTTAACATATGTATAATAACATATTTTCATCATTTCCACTTCAATAGAAAAATATTCAAGTTTGTTTTAACAAAAGTATGCTAAACACAATCAAACAATTTCTTGACTCTCTGAAAAAAGTTGCAAAGTCGAAGCATTCTGTTAGAAAATATTTTTAAAGAGATAACTTCGGGAAGCTTCTTATTAAGTTTCGGGTTCACAACACTTCACAACAGTGTGGACAGTGAGAATCACAATGAAACGAGATCGACTTAGACGATGTCAACTGTTGAAGGGTCCATAGTGAGCAGACGGGCTGCCTGGCGGTCACTGCAGGGTAGTGCAGAGCTGCTACCTCCGATACATTTTACTATTCTAAGTAATAATAATTTTAATATTCTACGTAATGGATAAAAGTGGTAGGACTGTTTTAACATAACATAACATAAACTCACGCCTATATCCCCGAAGGGATAGGCAGATGTGCTAGCACCCACATATCGCCAGTTTATGTTTAGGTCACAAAATAATAGGTGGCAAGCCTATTGCCATTAACCGGACACTTATAAACCTGCGTTAAATACACACATAACTTCGAAAAGCATCGAAAAGTCATTGGTGTGTGCCATGGTAAACCTGGGATCGAACCCGAGACCTCGTCTTAGCAGTCCATTACCTATACCACTAGGCTACCGCGGTTAGAACTGTTTTGCCATACACAATTTAGACCAGATCAGGACAGGTCAATCATCCTGCATCAGTCAGTGACTCAATGAAGAAATATACCCAAAACCTGTAACTTCCGTGTTGTTTCCAAAGCCGAGTACAATCATTATTAATGATGATATTGTCGTTACATTGTGACAGTTGTGTAGTTTCCATCATCGTTTGTAAATGCGCGGCGTGTTTGACATCTTGCCAAGCGGATGGGTTTTATTTATTTCGTATAACGCGCAAATTGAATGTCTCAAATACACCGTTACAGAGTTTGTGTGTTTGTGTTCAATATTATGCATATTTTTACATGTAACGAGACCTTGAGCCACATGTGCATGTCGGTGGAAGTATATGATTTCAGCAAAACAACAGATAGAATCTTTTATTTAAAAAATTGAACACATTGTGCTAAAAAAAAGCTCTCAATACCTCACATTGAAATGTGATGTGATGATGATGGATGAATCAGGTGGAGGATCGGGTTCCATGACGCAAATTGAGGCGTACGTCCAGCCGAGAGCGATATTTCTCCATTTGCGAGGACAAGTTTTTCATGTAGGTACTCGTACCACTCTTTTAAATATTGTATATATATTATTGTTATAACCATATCTTATATTTATGGACTACTATTTCGCAGAAACATCTTTAAAAGTTAAGATTTCAATAAGATTTACCCTTATAAGTTCAATCGTCACATTTTTTTTTCAGAGAAGTGGAGTAAAGCTCGGTCTTCAGAAAACAATACCGCTGCTTAAGCTAATACACGTAAATAGATTTATGTTTAACACTTGAATGTTCCGTCTAGCCGAACGTTTACGAGAGCGCATAGACAAAGCGTAAATTGTCAGCACTTACGCTAGCTATCGTACGCTTCAGTGCGTCGTATCGTAAACCACTCCACTCCTCGCCGGCCTCTTCCACTGATTTAAATCAAATCAGAGGTCTTTGTGCCAGTGAGCAAAGGTCGAAGAGATTAATATTGAAGTAGCAATGTTCTGTGAATTAGGGAACACTTGTACGATTGTACACGGAGCAACTGAATTGACGGCCAATGTCTTTAAGTTTTAGATTGCATTATATATCATCAACCAAAATTATTTTCAAAAATATTGTTATCAACATGATGCAGAAGTGACCTATGTCAATTAACTTTTTATTTGCCGCCACATGTTATATTTGTAGCAAATCGTACATTTCGGCACCCGTAGTATATAGCACCAGTATGATATGGTAATCCCGACAAAGATGTAACAACGTATAATGCGTAAAAGAAGATCATTTTCGATTTATACACAACACCGGCTCCGTAGCCCGCGGCCCGCGGCCCGCGCCCGAGTCGAGCCGAGCCGCGACGGGGGCGGTGAGCGCGACCCAAACATTATGTACGTGATATGTAATTAAAACTTCGTGAGGTTGTACTGTGTTCGTTTTGAACAATAAGAGGAAACAACAGAGTTAAATTATATGTTGTAAAAAAGTTATATGTTGTCAAAAGAGTGTAAAGTTTATTAACTCGCAATCACAGCGAGCACTCTCGATGTAATTAGATGGATATGTTATAAACAAACGTGATGGCGATGTTATCCAGTCATCAACAGGCACAAACAATCCTGCTGGGTACTGTCCATTATTTTTTTATTAGCACTTATTACCACTTAGTTGGCAGACAAGCACACGGCCCACCTGATGGAAAGTGGTTACCGTGACCTATGGACGTCTGTAACACCAGAGGAGTCACAGTCGCACTGCCAACCCTGTAAGTACAGAGTTTCTGTGCCGTCAGTAGAAGACAAAGCAGGACAAGCCTTTAGTCTTCCCACTGGCAGCACAAATTCTCCAGTGAGCTCTGGCTATCCTACTCACCGCTGGGAACACAACACGAAGTTATTATAGCAGCGGTATTCTGTAGGGCGGAGGTACTACCCCAGTCGGACTGCTCAATCGGGCGGAAATACCACCGTGTCCTACCTCCTCCGTAAATCCAAAAGTCCATAAGTACATAGAAGTTAATTTTCATTCTAAAATTTATTTTAGACTCTGAAAATAAAATGTATAAAAAAGCATCAGCTAACGTTTTGTATCGCGCTAGATTGTACGCTACTGTTTATTAAGTTATGTGTTCCGTAAAAAAGTCTTCTCAGATATAATGTGCATAGATATACCTTCAATAACTCATAGTCCCCGCTCTACAGTCATATGTTAGCAGTGGGCTGAGTGCCCACTGCGCCTGTCCACATGGCACTGTGTCAGATTTAGGACACAATGACACAATCGTGGAAGTTCGGCTCCACTCCGCAGTCCCCGAGCACTAACGCAAACACATCCCGTTCCCAGAGCCGGCGGCGCGCTTTGTAGCCGGGACATGTTTACAGTATCGACATGAAATGTTCCTAGTTATCCGCTAGACGATTCATTAGTATTCGATTTTGGGCTTAAAGGCTGCGCTAGACGAGAGGACAGCTCAAAACTATATAAAAAATTTTAGTTCCTAATTGAAATGTATATTTCGAGGATGTGTATA
The DNA here is from genome assembly GCA_963662185.1 of Eilema griseolum. Lineage (NCBI taxonomy): Eukaryota > Metazoa > Arthropoda > Insecta > Lepidoptera > Erebidae > Eilema > Eilema griseolum. The sequence continues at coordinate 27,338,736 of OY759241.1, forward strand.
CTTAGTCTGGCCATAAATACTGTTACAATTAAAATAAGAAAGATAATACATTTGAATTTGGAATCTGTCATTTTTATACGATTGTTCATTGTGTTTTCTAATTTTGGCGCCAATACATTGTACAATATTTTGCTGTATTAAAATGGAGTGGGGTGATAAAGAAAACCGAATCGCTGTGATTGCATTACACAAAGTTGGTATGGAGCCGAATGTAATTTTTAAAACTCTCCATACGCTTGGTATTAGTCAAATGTTTGTGTACCAGGCTAATAATAGGTACAATGAGACCTCCTCTGTTTGTGACAGAAAAAGATCTAGTCGTCCACGTAGTGTTCGTACGAAAAAGGTGGTCAAAGCAGTAAGGGAAAGAATTCGAAGAAATCCTGTCCGAAAGCAAAAGCTTTTATCTCGGGAGATGAAGATAGCACCCAGAACCATGTCGCGCATTTTAAAAGATGACTTAGGACTTGCAGCCTATAAGAGACGCACTGGTCATTTTTTAAATGATAATTTAAAAAAGAATAGGGTGGTAAAATCGAAGCAACTACTGAAGCGGTACGCAAAGGGAGGTCACAGAAAAATTTTGTTTACGGATGAGAAAATCTTTACAATTGAGCAACATTTTAACAAACAAAATGACCGTATTTATGCTCAAAGCTCTAAGGAAGCTTCCCAATTAGTCGACAGAGTGCAACGTGGGCATTATCCGACTTCAGTGATGGTTTGGTGGGGTGTTAGCTATGAAGGAGTGACTGAGCCATATTTTTGTGAAAAAGGTATCAAAACATCGGCACAAGTGCATCAAGATACCATTCTTGAGAAGGTAGTTAAACCCCTTAACAACACCATGTTCAATAACCGAGTATGGTCCTTCCAACAAGACTTAGCGCCGGGTCATAAAGCTCGGTCCACGCAGTCTTGGTTGGAAGTGAACGTTTCGGACTTTATCAGAGCTGAAGACTGGCCGTCGTCTAGTCCCGATCTTAATCCGCTGGATTATGATTTATAGTCAGTTTTAGAGAGTATGGCTTGCTCTAAACGCCATGATAATTTGGAGTCCCTAAAACAATCCATACGATTGGCAGTGAAGAATTTTCCCATGGAAAGAGTGCGTGCTTCTATTGATAACTGGCCTCAACATTTAAAGGACTGTGTTGCAGCCAATGGAGACCACTTCGAATAAGCTTTTTTTATTTTAAATTGTTTTATATTTATGTATTAAACTAACTAAAAGTAATAAATATTATTTGCAATAAAAAAAATGTTTTTTTTTCGTAACAATATTTATGGCTAGACTAGGTATAGAGGAGAGTACCAAACTAAAATAATATAATATGTAATTACGGAATCTAGCGTTAACGATATTATATTCTAGAACGACTATTCAGCTCTTCAGTAAACATAACTAGCTTGTCTTACGGATTCTAGAATACGGATAAACATACATAAGTACTTTTAACATAAATATTATAAAGTTGAAAATCTCATTCCGATTTAACAACTTCCCGCTGTCGTATCGACACCCCCACCCGCACGCAGACAATGGCGCACGTGTTATATAATATCTCTGTTTCTTTTCCTTATTCAGGGGAACATGTTTCGAATCAAATCGATCCTCCATCCGTATCTAGTTGTGCGATACATCATCGCGACACCCGCGCCTGTGACACACCGACACACCGACAGACCACACACAATACCGCGGCATCATCGCCGACGTTCTTCACTCAATTGTGGGGAGACTCACCGGTAATGGGTTTATAATATATATATATATTGTGCTCTACCTCTGCCAATGTAGGGAATAATGTTTTCATAGCATACGACACGATATCGCTACGGCAATAAATATTATAGCGAGCAATATTTAATAATATTGATATTGACTTGGAATAATTTTCCAAATTATTACTGAAAAAGCCAAAACGCTTAACATTTCATATTAAATTTCAAACAATGAAAAATTAAAAAGGAAAAAAACACTCAACACGTTTTGTAATAACTTTTATCACCTTGTGTTGCGGGTAGCAGATTTTACTCTTTATGTAACCCAGTGAAAAGACCCAACCCTTTAGATTCAGGTTAAATCAGAAACACAGATAATTCTTATTAAATCTTGCCATATCAACATAAATTCCTCCTGACGTCACAACACGATGTAATGTCGTCCAGTACAAAAGTGTTGGTGTGTAGACGCTCCTCGCTTCTAATGGAGTGTATAATTCGCGGCCAGATTCCTCGCTACAAAGGTAAGCAACGGCAGGGAGCCCTCGCTGCATGTCTACGTTTATTTTGCTCCGTTTTTCTGTTCCTGTGCGGAGCCGCGTTGTGAGTCCTGAGAGTCTATCATTGTTCCGCGTATGTTGGTGTGGCCACGTAATCAGAGAACGATACTCGTGTTCAGTTCTCGCAACAGCGGACGTTGGATCAATGTCATTCATTTGTTATTTGTGTTTACGTGGGGCGCACTATAAGTTTCCGGAATGAATATTAAAAAATACTATTAAAGGTACAAAATTAATTTATTGTTTTTCAAAATAATCTCCCTTGGCTTCTATGCACTTTTTCATTCGATCAAACCAGTTTTGAAAACTTTTGTGCCACTCCTCAGTGGTGACCTCTGAAACGTGTTTTTCATACTCCTCGACAGCCTCTTCTGGTGATCAAAATCGTTGGCCGCGTAATTGGTTCTTAATTTTTGGGAACAGATAAAAGTCACAAGGTGCCAGGTCGGGACTGTATGCAGGATGACTCATGAGTTCTACATTTTTCGCCTTCAAAAAGTCGTTTGTCTGTCTGGCCGTGTCAGAACTAGCATTGTCGTGGTGCAGGATGATACGGCGTTTACGGTTATTTTTACGGAGTTCGTCAATAACTTCCGGCAAACAAATGGTCGTGTACCAGTCACTATTCACAGTACGACGATTTTCTAAAGCAGCCTCTGTGGCGTGGCGGTAGTGAACACGACTGCTACGCAGGAGGCGCGGGTTCGATCCCCGCTCAGTGCAAATATTTGTATGCATGAATATGGGTATTTGCACTGGTCTGGGTGTTTCTATGTATAATATGTATGTATTTACAAAAAAAAAAAGTATTTAAGTATGTTTATCCGTATTCTAGATTCCATAACACAAGCTAGTTAAACTATGCTTACCATGGGTCTAGATAGCGTTGTGTAGAATGTTGTAGAATATTTAACAGTAGCCACGTGTCCAGTTTTATTAAAAAAAGAAGCAATCATCCGCTTAGATGCACTTTTCACGCGCGCCACTTTGGTTGGTTTCGGCTCATCTTGAAAGACCCATACGCTCGATTGCTGCTTTGTTTTGGGATCGTAGCAATAAATCCATGTTTCGTCACCTGTTACTATGTCTCACACCAAATTTGACGCACCTTCGTTGAATCTGGTAAGCATGGCACTGCACCAAGTGACGCGGTCCGTTTTTTGATCCTCGGTCAAGTTATGTGGGATCCACCGCGAGCACAGCTTTCTCACACCCAAATGTTTGTGTAGGATTGATTGTATTTGACTCATGCCTATCTCTAAGGATGCGCGAATTTCATGGTAGGTCACATGCCTGTCTGTTTCAATCATACGGCGCACAGCATCGATGTTTTTGTTGGTCACAGCGGTGGACGGCCGACCATCGCGAGATTCGTCACTGAGATTGATACGACCACGCTTGAATTCTGCAAACCAGCTATAAACAGTCGTCTTGCATGGAGCTTCATCGCCAAAAGCTGTTTCAAGCCGAGCGATGCTCTGTTGAGCCGTCAAATTACACTTAAAATCGTAGAAAATCATACTACGAAAATTTTCCCGAGTTAAATCCATGTTGATGCAGACACACAATTTTTTAAATGGCGCCACAAGGTAAAAACAAAAGACAGTCAGATGAAACAAACTGTATTCTACAGCCAAAGAGTTCTATTTTCAAATGTTGTAATAAATTTTTAAATATTGTTTATGTAAGTGGCCAGTTCCGGAAACTTTTAGTGTAACCTATGTATTACTAATTCTTTACTAGATGTTTAGATATTATGTATTTAGTGTAAACAGTTATAATATATTGTATTTATTTAACTGAATGTCACTGATTGTAAATCTTTAATATTTGCAAAAAAAAAAATAACAATTTAATGTAGATACAAAGTAAATTGCGTGCACTAACTTTTATTATTTTCTACTAGTGCCAGCTGGGACTCTAAATAGTCTCAATAATAGATACACTTTTAAATTAATATAAATTGTGTATATATATACACACTATATATAGACTATTTAGAGTCCCAGCTGGCACTAGTAGAAAATAATAAAAGTTAGTGCACGCAATTAATTAAAAGTAAAGTAGTATACAATAAAACGGACCTGTCTAAAGTAGAATGATACATCAGCGCAATTACAGGGGTGCTTGGCCGGCGGAGGTCGGCGGAGGTGGCGGAGGTCACTCCTAACGCTATTACACAAGAACTTGCTCTGCGCTGCAACACAGTACCTACTACTAACTAACTACTAACAAAATGGACATTATACTAATACATTGAAAGTATGTCTGTATCTAAACAAACTTACTATAGAGGCAAACCCTAAGTGGCCCTCCTAAAGGGGCAGAGCACCACCGGGTAACATCTAAAGGCTGAAACTGATCCCGAGACGAAATATGGGTAGTGATAGGTACATACTCTATTAGCTCCAGCCACACCGTTATGTTAGAGATGTCAATCTTTATTGGGCACAAGGAAACGTTTAGCGAGCGCTGTCTAAACTACGCAATAAAACATTTGAGAGCACGACATAGTTGTGTTCCGAAAATAGCAAGTAATTGTTAACATAATATGGACTGTCTGCATCTAGGAGTGCTAGAGGAGTGCTAATAGCAAATCACTACTACTGTTATACTTGTTATACTGTTATACTATTACTGAATACCTAGATATTTTATTATATAGAGAAATAGTTTTTGAGACAAAACGACTTGATCTAAGTAGGAAATGAATAAATGAAAGTTATGTACAGCAGGGGTCGCGTGCGAGCAAATGGCAATCAGCCTAATGAGCGAGGTTCGTTCAGACAGTACACATGACACTTGCTCGGATGCCTGGTGTTGACTGGCGCACCCGTCTCTTGGAAGTGTTAGGCGGCAAATATTTAACTCCCATATAGGACTAGGGACTAATTAATACACCTCTAATGACGTTCACAATAATTTTTCTTTAACAAATATAAAGTCGCGGACGGGCCCACAGGTCTACTTAGTTACATTGACTGCTCGCAATCATCCTTTCATGAGCCACAGCGTAAGACCCGCGCCTGTGGGTCAGAGTTGAATTGAACAGAGGTATGTCCATTCCAAATGTGACGGTGAAATCATTCGCCACTTTAACCCCTGCTGATCTTCAAACCAAACATTCTGATGTGTAAACTAATGTAATAAGATATAAACTAATATTTACAAGAATATAAAATAGGATACAAAAGGACCAAATTAAGCATCGAAAAATTCCTCCCCATCGATGTCGACTGGTAATGTGCCCAAAAGGCTGGCGGCATTGCCCCGTTGGATGGCAATGCCAATCCGTTGAGCGAAAAAAAGGCCAGCCCTTTGGTCACCATGCGCCACCATGGACCATGCGCTCGGACCCCACGAACCCAGCGTTCCAACCCCTGATGTTGTATTTAGAGTTAACCGGTGGCAAAGGAGATAAGGATACACCTATACATACAACTACATACGTAAAGGTATATACTACTTGTGTAACCTAAGCAGAGATACATTTACGTGGCATGCCAATTTTGTGTGTCTTTGTCGTGTGTGTTCTTAGTTACCTACACACGTACTTAATGGCTACTTCATTGGGTCAAACGAGCCACTTCAAAGTCAAACCCTTTAATATTAAAGCAACGCCACAAGAGACACATTCGAGTGTCTCCTGGGTCTAACACACTCTGTGTCACTACCCACGAGTTGCCTGACACCCGACGCGCCGCTCTCGAGAGGAAAGTGTCACCGTGAGCTCACTTGCGGTGCTACTTAGCTGACAAATAATACAATCAACTATTAATAATATAACGATAAGTCAGGATAGCCTTATGTTCTCCTCTAAGGTAGTACGAAAATCTCTTTTTTGTCTGACGGCTAAGCAAAAAAGTTTTTCAGACTACTTTTGTGATTATAACAAACTAATTAAGCACTATTCATCAACGAACTCCTTGCTATCAGAAAGTATGAACAAACAATATTAGTACAAATAATACTTTCCTTCAGTGTTAACCTTCTTATTACACCAAACTTTCAGTAGCACTTTGTGGCCACTCTACTACGAGCGCATCACGAAAGGCTCACTGGGTTTACATATATTATTAGATTTATTTGTTTACACTCAGATGACTTAGATGAATCGAATTATTCCCTCTTCTTCTTTTCGTTATCGTAAGATTGTCCCGGCTACGGATCTCTGCTTTTTCGCCAAAAATCGTTTGCCCGATTATCACTTGCCAACTAACGTTTCCCAGAATTATATTTCGCAGAATAATCATTTGCCAACTTGTGATTTCATTTTGTTTGTATTACCCAACTTCTCAGTTGCCAATTTTACGTTTGGTCAACCTTTTAGAATGACACTTTTTAAAATGCCAACTTTCAAGTAGCGAATGTTTTAGTTGGCATAATATTCATGTAGTTGTTTATTGTTTATTATGTAAATGTATGTAAAAATGTAAAAAAAAAATGGTTACGGCACTTCGCCGGCCGCTGCCGTGGCACGCTCGCTTCGCTCGCTCGGCTCGTGCATTGTTTATCATAATACTAACCTAACCTAACCTAACCGATTCTGTTATTCGTCTAAAAGTTGTCTGGCCTAATAAATAAATTGGCAAAAGATAAATGCCCCAAACGTATTTTGTCATTACAATAATCAGCTTAACAATAATTCTACCAAATGAAACGTTGTCATACAAACATTTGACAATCGTTAGTCGTCAAAGTGAAAAATTGGCGTAACATTGGTTGGCAAGTGATAATCGGGTAAACGATTTTTGGCGAAAAATCAGGACCCCCCCGGCTACGCCTTCTCTGTGTGAACAACAACACTATATTAAGGCTGCTGAAATTGATAACATCTAGCGTCAGACCCCAAACATTCACAGAAAACTTACATTGTGGAGTAAGTGCCGCGAGGTGCAAGACTCGGGAGCTTCGGAGAAACTATAATACACCTGCGAGTGAGCCAGTTGTTAAATATTAACAAATACACAAAAGGTCGTAAGACTAAAACACATCAATAAATAATTCATACTTTAAGGACTTTCGTAATCCGCAAAGGACAAGGTTAATATTCATGTTCTGTTTTGTATTTGACGAAAGGTAAGAGCTAAAGTGCTGCGGAAATTAGGACGTGATACGCCACTTTTGTTCCTGATGCCAAACTACAGCGAACGGTTCGCATGCTGCCGCGCTGTTTGCTCAAAATGTAACTAGTGTATTTATCTGTCTTTACACATCAGAATGATATACATTAATTTACCTTTTGATGGTTGCCATCAAGTAAACTGCACGAAGGCGAATGTTAGTCGTATAATACCCACCTATCTACTTAATAATCTAATCTGATGATGCATAAGTTTGAAGTTCAGTGAAATTAAATATACATATTTATTTTATTTTTTTATATAACTTAAGTGGCAGACAAGCACTCGGCCCACCTGATGGAAAGTGGTTACCATGACCTATGTGTGTAACATCAGTGGAATCACATCCGTGCTGCCGACCCTGTAAGAACAGAGATGGTCTGTTATGATGGAACGTTATCACATTACACTTTGTACAATATCGGTGTGAATTCATAATTATATAACGGGTCGGGACTTTACGCGATTTAATCATGGACCTTACTATTTTTGCCGCCGTCTCGGATGCGTTGCAGCACCCGTGGTCACGACTTGACTGGCTTGCGAGAGTCGAGAGGTATTTTTTTTTTTTTATTTATGGAGCTTAGTCAGTCGAGAGGTATGCGGGGAACATTTTTTGCGTGCGCCCACCCTCCATTTTATAATGAATAGTAAGGCTGGCGACATGTCAGTTTTTAACGGCACTGTGAAATGAAAGAAAAGCCAAAGTCTGCGCTTTCGTGGTTCTATCGAGGTTGGACGAGCCAGCGAAATGTTGATTTATATGGTTAATGTTCAGATTTCTTGGGATGGTATCTTCATGTTATTTTGCAACGCCCAATGTTTTCAGAAATTTCCAGACCTTTGCTGGATCTCCATTTTGGATGGTACTATGAATGTGCTGGCGTTGTGCGTTCCTACACACCCTATTACAATGGTTTCGTACTGTCACGTATCTCCTGTGATTAGCTTCATTAGGCCTAATTCTATATTTGAATTTAGCTGCAGCTTTTTAGCTGTGAGAAGTTTGATGTTCGCGGTAAGCCATGGCGATGGTGGATGTTGTTTAATTTTAACATTTAGCATGTTTATCGTACAGTGAAATGACTCTCGACATAAATATTTTTACTTGTTCGTCATCTGACTCGGAAATGACAAGTGGCGTCCCATCAATGTTATCAGCATCCTCACGAAGTCTCTCAACGTTCATGCCACCAAAATTTCGCCGCACAAGGATTTTACGCTTGGCCTTAGGGATGCGTACTTTTAAAGTGAGATAGAGTAAGTCGTGATAAGAGAAAGCGGTAGCTGTAGGTTTCCCTTGTTTAGCGACACATTATTCTGAAGAGACCAAGATAAGGTCAATTAGAGTAGGGATACAGTTTGGAACATGGTGAGTTGCATTAGTAGGAAGAATAGTTAAGTTACAAGAGTTGGAAATAGCGTGGAAGGATGAAGTACGACTGTCATTTTTAAGTAAGCAAGTGTTAAAAAATCACCCATGATGGTTATGTGACTGTAAGAGGGTATGTGATTAACTAACAGGGACTGAAATGAGGAAAGGAGTCTATTTTTGATGAAGGACAATAGTATATGCCAAGGAGAAGCTTGATATAATTGAGTTTAACCTCTATAAATTGATGTTCACCGGCATTGGCTGGTGGCGGCTGAATAGACATACTTATATTGGTATAAGGAACATAAGTACTTAAGTATATAGCTACGCCACCACCAACTCTGTCCGAACGGTCATTTCGGATAAGCTGAAACCCAGGAAGAGAGTATAAGGCAGAAGGGAACCACGGCCAAAACCATGACTCGGGAACAAAAATAGCGTGGATGTTCTTACAGTTAAACGTCGCCAGCATCTCTGGGAAATGGGCCGGTATGAATCAAAGAATCAATCAAAGAATCAATTTCATTTATTCAGTTTAGGCACACAAAGAGCACATATGAACGTCAAAATTATACAATTGAGTATGTCAAGAAATAATATTAAAATATTAAATAATGTACAAATAAACCATTGGAAAATGATTCTTTCGCTGGTTCGGTAGGTTAGTTCTACTGAGAAGATACCAGCAAGAAACTCAGCGAACTATATTAGAACTAGATTTTTTTTTTTTTTTTTTTAAATTTGCTATAGTTTACAATTTATTTTGTGCGAGCAAGCAAGAGACTTATGTTGACCACGCATTGATATCATTAAGATACTCATCCACTTTATAATAACCTTTACTCATTAAAGTTTTTTTCACTTCTAATTTAAATTTATTTATCGGCATATTAATCAAATCCTGAGGAATTTTATTAAATATTTTTATGCTGCTTCCTACAAATGAATCACCAACCTTGTGAAGCCTAAGTTTAGGCACAACTAGTTTATTTTTGCTTCTAGTATTAAAATTGTGTACATCAGATAGTTTTTCGAAAATATTTATGTTTTTTCGTACATATATGATATTATCATAAATGTATTGAGAAGTATGCTTTGGGCATTAAGGTGTACAACATTGAAATTACTAGGTATATCAGAAAACTGATATTCTAGATGTTCAGCCAGCGATTTCAGTGGAACTCTGGTAAAGCTATCATCAAAACTTGCAAAGCTATCACCATCACAGATTAAGCTACAGGCCGATTGAAAACTTTCTGTATCATTTTGTTATTTATAAAGGTACGATTCTTTCACAAAAATAAGATAATGGATGCATTTGTTATGCTAGAATGATGAAATGTTGCAGGAAGCAATGACCTATAGCGGAACTAAAGGGAAATGTCCGGAAACTGTAAATATGTATGTAGCTACTTACATACTAAAAAAGTGACGGAAACTTATTTTAATCAATCAATTTTTGCCTATCTCAGATACGCATGTATCAAGGCTAATTGCTCAGGGACCACTCACGGAATATGGGATTGAACTTTTAATTTCTGTAAAATATAATAATTGTTTTGAAAAATTCCGGCTTTTGTTTGGGTCACAAAACAGATTATAAGACAATAAAAGTATTTGTTATTATATAATATTGTGTAATTAAGCGAGAGGCGCTCAATCCTTCCACAAAAACGTCGATTGTGATCTCCTACGTTCTGCGAAGCGGACGCTTTTGTCTATTTTTTGATTGGAATATTTTATCTGCTGCTCCCGTTGTATACTTATCGAGATAAGGTTGTCATCACAAACCTGTTTGTTATCTCGTCGACTTACTAAATATTGTATTCAATCAGCAGTCCAGTAGTAAATCTAAATGACGAAAGAAAAGAATGCTGATACTCTCTTTAGAACCCCTTTTTTAACAGGCGAAAAATCCCCACGGATACCTCTAACCGGAGCCGGTGGGAGAGGTTATGTTGGACTCGAACCGACTAAAACGCACGGCGCCTTTGGGTCGCTGTTGGTTGCCGAAGGTGAGGTCGACAGGCATATCCCTCGCACTTTAGAACCCTGTGTTGGTCCGTATGCAAGGTTGTGTTGGTACGCAATTGGTTATTGAAGTGCGATTGCCTTCAAAGTTTTATTCCACGTTTGCAACTAACTAAAATGCGAAGAGTTTAACGGCTGCATACGAGACAATTACTGCGATAAATATCGTGACGCGAATCCAATACGTGTCTTTATATTTCACTCTGAGCGTTCAACGAACACCGGCTGTGGCCCTCTACTACACTCGACTTTCGACTTCTTATTTCAAATTTATTAAACGTTAAAGCTCGGTGGCCCAAAAGGCACATCTATACTAATATTATAAATGTGAAGACATTATTTGTATGAACGCGTTAATCTCAAGAACTACTAAAATATTTTTATATCACATAGTCCGTTTATCGACGAAGGTTTCAGGCTATATATCATCACGCTACTATTTAAGGGAGCGAAGCAGTGACCATAAATGTCAATAAATCCGGCAGATTTCCAAACATTATACGAAAACTAAATAAATACGGGCTTAAAGGTTTCTAAATATGCCACAGGCGAAGCTGGGGCGGGCAGCTGGGGAATTATAAACGCCAACATTGAAAAAAAATTGATAACTGAAATTATTAGTATTCCCCAATGACTATAATATAAATAAATACCTACGTTATGCAAGAACATGGTGGCTTAGAAAAATATCGCAAACACTTGAGTGAGTGTAAAAAAATAAATAACAAAATTCTAATAAAGCTAGAAGAGTGAAAATTTAGGGTTGCATGTATTATGCGTGGGCGGCCGACGCCTCCTTTTGCGAGCAAGTAATGCTCGTGAAGGAGGAGGCGGGGCGGGAGCGGCAGCGGGAGCGACGAAGGATCGCAAGACAAGCTGCCCGCGTACGAAGGCAACTCGGGCGTCGGAGGTCGATGAACGACCTCCGCCCCCCATGAGCGCCGGCCTGGGGGTGACAGGTGAAGCCGCCTGTCACCCTGGCAGAAGCAGGCCGCGGCGGTGGCGCGCGTGGCGCGCCTCCCCGTTTCCGGGGACGAGTTGGGGACTCTGTAGTCCCCACACCCGAGAAGAGGGCCATATCGTGAGAGATGGCCCTGGGTCGGCCGGGGTGCGAGGGATATGCCTGTCAACCTCACCTTCGGCAACCAAAACGACCCACAGGCGGCGTGCGTTTTAGTCGGTTCGAGTCCGACATAACCTCCTCCACCGGCTCCGGTGGGGAGGTATCCGTGGGGATTTTGCGCACGTAAAAAAAAAAAAAAAAAAAAAGGGTTGCATGTATTTTTAATGCCACAATATAAAAAAGTTTAAAAATAATTTTTGCCCAAAAAATTTAAAAAAAATGTTAGGATTGGACAACCCTTATCACTTAGGGGTATGAAAAATAAATAGTAGCCGATTCTCAAACCTACTGAATATGCATATAAGATTTCATAAAAATCGGTCATGCCGTTTCGGAGGAGTATGGTAACTAACACTGTGACACAAGAATTTTATATATTACGAGTAGATATTATTATTTATATTAATGATTTTTTTATTACATATTATGTCTTTTTTATTACTAAGGACGTATTTTTGTAGCATACTGTCGCGACTCTGATTGGCGCATAAAATGATAGATAGATAATCCTTTATTGTCCACCAACAGATTTACAGTAGGACAAGTAGGCAGCATGTATACTGTTCAATGTACAATAGGCGGCCTTATCGCCGGAAAAGATTTCTTCCTGTCAGAAAGAAATACAAATGAAGTAAATATACGAGTTTACGTTAGGTATTATAAACATACACACAACTATAACACACAAATAGATGTATAAGTAAACAGTACATACCTACGTGAAGAAAAAACAGCAAGTGAGCATTATGATGACGAACGTCAGCATTTCTTGTCGCCATTTTAAAGTGTAAACGACAAACAGTTTGTAATATATCATTAGTTTTCGCCCTAACTCCTGTTAATCCTGTTCAGCTAAATTACTTCTGTTTGGAGTGGGCTTACATTGTAGTAGGTAATAGCCATGACTCGAATCCGGGACGTCGCGATCGTAAAGCCGAGGACTTAACCATTAAGCTAGATAATTTCAAGCGTAGTCACCAATTAATATATTTTCACTTTTTTCCAGTTTCACTGGTCTTACCGTCATGTTGGTTGCACTGACTGAAAGTATTACAAGAGCACACTATTACAATAGGGTCGACCGTTGAACGCCAGGCAATTCCACGTGGAATACATTTGTGGCGTCAGCACCTACTACCTGTACCCTGCGGTTTGGCGCCAAAAGGTGGGCTTTTATGATTCGAGACAAGGTTGACAACTCACTCCTTCGACAAACATAAAGCGCACTGATGACGTGTACTTGCAAACATGTGAACATATTCGAAGTTTGTATGTTTATTTTGTTTTCACTCTCAATCGAAAATTACTTTTATGTGTGTCGGTGTGACATTCTTGGCGCCACATTATTACGATAACAATGGACTAAGAAAACCGATTAGGGTTAATTTATGGTATGCAGATATTTCGCTCGACTGAATTTCAATCCTATAAATACAATACAGATATTGCTCGTGGACTCGAACCTTCAGGATACCGCGAGGTAAATACTAGCGACCTTTGAAGACGTATTACTATTATTTGGCAAAATCACTCCTTCCTGACCTCACGGCCCAAGGATACCCCATTGTTCCGGAGAGGCGACGCGCGCCGCCGCGCTCACCCAATACGACATTCTCTCCGAAATAAACGTACGGGAGGTAGCCATCGTGCGGTACTCCAGGTGCGCAAGGGCACTGGTAATTAATTATTCCAAATAAAAGACAATGTCGAATTAACTGTTTGAAGTCAATTACAACGGCAGATTGATTGTGTAGGTATTTGCAAAGCCTTTTAGCCCTTCGTTACGGTTCTATAATGGAACATTGACAAAGGACGCCCTTAATTGGTCATCTAATTTATTTCCAGGCTCGCCATAATCTGATTGTGGTGATCAAATGAAACCATTTCATGAAAATTATGTTAAGTTTTATTTATATTTGGCACGTGCAAACTAAGCAGAGCATTTAAACATTCTTAATAACTACTTTTAATTATAAGTACCATTGAACCCAAGATCTCACGATTACACGGCAGGATATCCACTCTCACTTATGCTATCATTAGGAACGTTCTATGACTATTTGGACAATTTGAATTTAGGGCTCGTTGCCCTAACGTTATGGCTAAGCTAGAAGGCGCGAGTGCTGCACGCCGTGGTCCACGTGTGGTGTGACGTCACGCAGCCGTAAGTGCTAAGAGTCTCACGTCGTCTTATAATACACTGACTCATAAACACGTACCTACACGCAACGTGCATTAGCCTAGTGCTCTCGGGAGTGAGCGCGCGCGGCGGCGGCGGCACGTTCGTGTGTACTCTCACTACCTAAGTCACATTGAAGATTCTAATATATCAAACGACCAAATTCTCTATATCCATTTATATTATGATGAAAAAAAATACTTGTGATATACTTATCTAAAGATGAAATCACGAATGACGGGGAGTTGTCTCTGTCTACCCCGAAAGTTGCAAAGCGTGTGTATTAAAGTTTTTGCCAGAGTTGAAATCTAGTCTTTTTTAAACATTCATATCGATAGTTATAATAAAACTGCAGAGAGGTCAATTCCGTACATTGAATATATTTTGATTAAATTTATATGATCTATCCTAGTAAGGTCGTCATTTAGTATATAACGAAGACATACCATTGTATACTACATGGCGAAGACAGAACTAGTCTAAATTCAGCTTCCACATAATTCAGTCTATTGTATAGTAGATAACATCAAATACGTTAAGCATAATAAGTAGCAAGTATGCATTGTAATAATGCGTTTACAGTCCGTCAAATCTAAGAAGTACCGTTTGACAGTTCTGACAATTGAATGATAGGGATGGGATGAAAAAATCGATTACTATAATATCCGAACTTTAAGAGATCGATTACTATAATATCCGAATTTTAAGAAATCAATTGTTATAATTAAATAAAAGAAATGTTTAGGATATTTTTTTATTCACTACTAGTACTAGTATCGTCGTCTTCGTCATCATCGTCATTTAAATTAATGACCAGTTGATTGTCCATTACATTATCAAAGTGTACGTCTCTTTCGAAGTCGTCCATTATTATTTTCTTTGTTTTTTGTACTACTTTACTCCAATCTTCCTGTGTAACTTGGGCACATGCTTCCTTTAATAAACCTTCCATTTTCTTGACACTGAAGGGTGGTTTTGTGTTGTGTCTTGCTGCATAACCTGTAAAACAATAATGTAACTATTTGATAGCAGACGAAAACCATTGTTTAAATTATAAATGTTAGAAGTACTCGTGTTATTATTATAATATTATAAAATATTACCTTTAACTTGGGCCCAAATCAGTTCAATGGCATTATATTGGCAATGGTACGGAGGAAGTCGTATGACTTTGTGCCCGTGCTCTTCGGCCAATTGGTCAATTACATATGTCGGTTTTGGTGGTTTATGCAATTTCACTAACTGTAATAATTCAGCTTTTAATAGTGACATGTCGGCATCCACTCCTTTTCTTTGCAGCCATGCCACCAAATCTGCTTTCTTATTGGCTGACGTAGGTGCTTTATCAATTTGCACAGAGTGGTATGGGGCATTATCCATTATAATTGTGCTGTTAGGAGGGATATTCTGTAATAAATTTAAGAACCACTCTCGGAACCTTACTGCGTCCATTTCTTCATGATACTCTTTAGTGCTTTTGGATTGGAAAGCTAATAAAGAGTTTTCCACGAAGCCTGTAGACGCTGACCCAGCATGGCATATTATGAGGCGTCCACCTTTTCCTATCGGCACCTTCGAGCACGAAGCTTCAGAATCATCAGTCCATGTTTTCGGCACAGAATGGTTGGAATTTAGTCAAGTTTCGTCCAAAAATATTACATTATCCCAGTTTATAATTTGTTTAACTTCGCGCAGGAATGTTAGTCGCTGCATAATTATGTCATGTCGCTCCATAACAATTTTTCGTTTGTCAACTTTTTTGTATCTGAAGCCAATTCCTGTTATTACCGTTCTCAACGACTCTATGCTTCCCTTATACAGCCCGGCATCTTTTAAAGTTGCACATAACTTTGCCAATGTTGGAAATTCGCCTCTTGTAAAATACCCGTATATATGGTTTCTAATAGCATGACTATCGAATTCATCGATGCCTGTCACAGGTTTATTTCTTTTTCGTTTTTTCGGTGTGTGAAGTACGTTACTGTCACTCCCCGAAGGCCCATATTTTTCACTTAATATTTTGCCAACGGTGCGGCTACCAATACCGAGAGCTTCACCGACGCGATCCCGAACTTGTGTAACTGGCAGTAGAAGTCCACCATTTTGAGATTCACGCTCAAAATACTCGTGTAATTTCACCACCAATTCACGAGCCTGGCTGTTCAAAGTACGTCCTCTTTTCGACATTATTAATAAACACTTGCTTAGTTCGGAGTCCAGTATAAATATTGCCAAGGTAAACGGATAAAGAATGATCAGTCCAGAAAAGTAATAGCCAAGTCACAAATTGTAAAACACAAACGAGAAAGCAAGTACGCGCACAGTCAGCTTCCAAGATGGCGAGAGACTGCTGACGCCGAACCGACCGAGCGGACCGCGTGCGCTTGTAGTTGGCAGTGTTGCCAGAAAAAAAAAATTGTAGAGACTTGGACACCTGCGATTTTGCCTATTGACCTAAAAATAATTAAATTAATTTATTTTAGGGTATCTGTGTATTCAGTGCATTATGCGGTCGCGCAGTAACGTCGTTAATTTATAACATCAGGCAACAACATTTTTGTGAATGGGTTCTACATACCTTATTTTTATTAGTTTTAGACGTAGAAATAAGACTTAGAAGAAAAAATTGTAATTGTAAAATCAATGGATGTGCTTGTTAAAAATTTGTTTATTTCTCTGTAATATGCAAACCCATACTATCATACACAAAAATAAATGTAAAAAACACTATCCCTGACTCCATTTACTATTTCGACAGCGTTAGCGCGAGAAACCCCGACTTATTTGGGCGCGAAAATCAAAAATCGACAAATCGCTTTCGACAACTTTTTAAAGAAGCAAATATATTTGATTTATAAATACGTATTTTTGGTGAATGGGTTTTATCTCATATTTTACGATTACATAACTATTTAGTTATGTAATCGTAATATGTGAGATAAATCCCATTCACATGAAAAAATATTTGTTTGGTTGTCAAGTGTAATTTGTAAATAATACATTCGATTTTTCGTATATGTAAACGATTTTTTTGCATACAAGTGTATCCGAAGAGTCGCAACACTAC
This sequence comes from Eilema griseolum, assembly GCA_963662185.1. Classification (NCBI taxonomy): domain Eukaryota; kingdom Metazoa; phylum Arthropoda; class Insecta; order Lepidoptera; family Erebidae; genus Eilema; species Eilema griseolum. The sequence goes on from OY759241.1 coordinate 27,355,919, forward strand.
GTGCAGTGACCTAACTACGTAACTTTGTAATGCGGTCAAGAATATAACTATTAGAAATTATTTACTGTGTAAATATGTGTTATTTTGCTTTGTTTGAAAGTTTTCAATTACATTTAGATATTAAGAATTGTACATTTTTAGATACAATAATGAAATCTTTCTAAATTCATGGTTTTATGAAAAAGGTTATCGAAACTGAATAATGTACGTATGAACAAAGTTGTTTCGGTTTGAAAAATATGAAACGTCAAACGGTACCTCTTAGATTTGATGGACTGTAAATATGTGTATTATGTGTATTACAGTAAAATAATACAACGAGGCACTATGCCGCGCTAGACTAAATTCGGCTTACGAGACTTGAATATATGCATATGTATGCATAGTTTTAATTAGCTGCAGGTGAAGCTAACAAAGGCGTGTTCAAATGGCCTTTGCCGCCGTGCCCGCTGCTGGCATTACCCGCGCTAATGTCACGCGCCTCGCACCTCCGCGTCGAGTCACACTCACCACACACACACACACACACACACACACACGCGTGACTCCTGAGGCGTATGTTACTTACTCTGTGGTGATTGTGGTGAGGCGCCTCGAGCGCGTCCGAGTGCCCCTCATACACTCGCGGCACGCCTCAGACGTAATTCATACACACATTAATATCACAGCTTGTTCTGCAACACAATATTAGTTAGGACTGTTATGAGGTAATTTACAATTGAAAGCTAACGTATATTACTGCGTGCGTGGAGTTTGTAGGACAAATCTATGATTATAGAGTTGAGAGTGATATCCGTATTCCTTGGATATTCTTTATGTTATTGCATATTTCTTACACATCACGCTAAACCTACTGATCATTCATTAAACTCCTTCATCTTCGACAGTCTCACTTACCTTTTATTTCTCTTGCCCAGTCTACTCTTTTCTTTTCAACTACCTGCTCAGAAGTGGCCGTGCGTACTTATTTAAGAAGTTTACACGGGAGAACACGTGCAGTGCTTAGATTTCACTCGCACACAGTGCAGAATATCCGATCAAGAACCAAGCGGTTCGCAGACTATTTCCTTTACCGCACCACTAAGACCAATAATTCTTTATCATCTCACGTGTTTCCTTCTTCCTACAGTCCCAGGTCTTTTAAGCGGGGCGTGAAAAGTCATCTAATGAGACCGCCAAACTGATTATCCTCTATCCTGAGACTTTTGCTTGATGGTAAATCAGGCAAGGTGAAGTCAAATTAGCGTATCCTAAATAAAAAAAACGTGCTGGCCATCAACACCTACAATATTAAGATATTGTTACCCCATCCCCAAGTGCCTGCAACGTTCCGGGCACTGTGCTCCGGTTGCAAACGTTCCTCACTCAAACAGAAACATTGTAACATGTCAATAAAAAAGTGTACCTAAGTTTTATTGTCGAGTTGTTTAGTTGCAGGCTCCACTGCATTGCACACACAATAAGTTGTTTCGAACGCTGTGCGAAACTTTCTAAACTATAAAAATGAATAAATATAATATTTATTTCGAGAAAATCGGTGCCCAATCAGTATAGTCGTTTTTTTTCTCCTGTTTAGTGTTCCTTCAAACCACTAAGGGAAGAAGTGTACAGCATCCCTGATAACATTACCTTGTTTCCAGTCCCAGAAACCTCTGAATGTATTACATTCGAATTAGTATGACATAATCAAGCGAGTCGATGCAGCTCTTACTGGATCTTCCTGTAGCGGTTTCTTTTTCTCATTTCTCCTATTTTATTTTTATTTTTATTTTTACGTGCGCAAAATCCCCACGGATACCTCTCCACCGGAGCCGGTGAGAGAGGTTATGTCGAACTCGAACCGACTAAAACGCACGCCGCCTGTGAGTCGTTTTGGTTGCCGAATGTGAGGTTGACAGGCATATCCCTCGCACCCCGGCCGACCCAGCGCCATCTCTCACGATCTGGCCCTCTTCTCGGGTGTGGGGACTACATAGTCCGCAACTCGTCCCCGGCAACGGGGAGGCGCGCTAGGCGCGCCGCCGCCGCGGCCTGCTTCTGCCAGGGTGACAGGCGGCTCCACCTGTCACCCCCAGGCCGGCGCTCATGGGGGGCGGAGGTCGTTCATCGACCTCTGACGCCCGAGTTGCCTTCGTACGCGGGCAGCTTGGCTTGCGATCCTTCGTCGCTCCCGCTGCCGCTTCTCATTTCTCCTATTAACGCGCACGTTGCTTGCTAACATTTACAATAAGTACGCTGTTTTGCATTTACATTTCAAAGTGTCAATTTGTGACCTACGCGTATATAATTAATTTCGCCATAATGCGTGCGTGGGTCGGAGTGTCGGTGTGTCGGTGTGTGTGTGTGTGTGTCAGTGTGTGCGTCCCGCGTCACTCGCGCCACAGATTGAACTTTATTCATTGAAAGTTAGTTCAATAACGAATAATCCAAGTTTGTATAGAGATCTCACTCTTATTAGTTATGTACTTTGTACAAACTTATGAAACTCAATATTGAAATACTTCACGACAGGTCGTACTCAATTTAGATCCACATTTTGAACCGTCCGCGTCCACAAAGGAAACACAAATAACGTCACTTTGTCTGTGTTGGTCACAACGAGGCCTCCAAGGCTTTCGCGGTTTTTACAACAAGATCCCAATTGTTCGTTTAGTATTGATAATGTGCGCGCTTTAAAGTAAACTTTTCCTTACCTCTCTCTTTAATAATTATTTCTTATCGAAATAAAATGCGTACCTGTTATTTTGCTATATTGAAGAGCTCTTAGTAGTACAGTCTGCGGGGCTTACGTACAGAGAATAACATATTTCATTTCGATGCAATATAATTTATCGCTCATTTTTCATCGCTGTAAAATAAACCCAATTTCCCTTTGTTAAAAGATAATCCTGCACATATTATATGGAAACCTAGGTCGGCGTTCACAAGCGTGAGCACAAAGTTGTAAGTACATCTTTACATGAAAATGTACGAAAAATGAGGATTTTTGAGCGGCTTTGTCCGCACTTTGTCAAATGTTCATGACGCTAGACTAGGTTTGGTGCCCGCCACGTGGCCACATGGAGTTTTTAATTTTCATACATGTCCATTGTCCAGGCGGTACAGGTATTGTGGGATTCACGTAATATAATTTTTACATTGAATGAAGTTGAATTTTTGGTTCCTTCGCAACATTGGCGCCGTTATTTTTATGAGACTATTAAGTCCTTGATTCGATTTACAGGTTACGCAGACTGCTTTTGGGTAGCAGTAGAGAGTCAACCAAAGTACCAGATAGACGGCAATATACTATGGTATACTGGAGATAACAAACTTTAGTATCTGCCTATACTTTACTTGTACATTTGGGGACATACAGACGTGTAAGTTTATAACAATAAAACAACGTGAATGTCGGTGTCATTATGGTATCGGTTGGCTGCCGAGGGCTCAAGGTCAGGCGTGGTGTGACTGGTTGTACTTTGAGGGCTCCCCTGCTGGGGGAATCATCGCCAGATATAGATAAGGAGCTATTTCACGGCAACGTTCATGAGATACGATACTTTTTATTAGCGTTTTATGTTTGGGCCGTGGTTGTGGGGTCGTAACAAACATGCGAATAACGAAACTCCGCGTGATTCTCATCACTCTTATTTTTCCTTCGCCATTCGTATTAGCAGAACTGCGCGGCCCTCGTCTCCTGTCGCCACCTAACCACTACACGCACGGAACAGCATTACCTACTGTTTCGTAGTAAATATTTAACTTATTCACATATTCGAGATCCTCTCTGGTTCCACTTTTGTGATGGTATGACATACATGGGGAAGCTTCAGTTAACATCCTCACTCCAACGTAAGTCGACGACTAATTTCAACAAAAAAAATCTGCTATTCCAACCCGAAGGTAAAAAGATTCATTCACTAATAAATGTATGTGATGGTTTATGGGCCGATGTCACCACAGGAAATGATGTCATGTCTCCAGAAGTCGCTCTCCGAGCGAGGCACAACTTTCAGCGCTCCACACCTTGACGCAGCGCCTGTGACCCTCTTGAGCATGAACGAACAAACATCTTTATTGTCCTTTCCTCCCTTTTAGACGAACTTGGACATTTTGGACTTTTGAATAGAATAAAATTGCGTAGCTGAATGTGCATCAACATAAGTCAAGTGAAGTTCAAAATTAAATAAAGTTCCAAACAAAGTTCGCTTTCAACCATTGAGAGAGAGTAACGTCAGACGTGTTCATTAAAATTTCAATGAGTTGATTGGATCCCGGCGCCGCCGCCGGTACAGCCGCCGACTCGTACCTGTATACTACACTTTGCGAAGGTCTGCGATTGATGAGACCCGGCTCTGAAATATATTTCAAATGTTTTGTAACAAAAGTGAGCCATTGCATTGAAAATAGAAACAAATAAATAAAGTTTAAATCTCAAACGCGACTACTTAAAAATCACGCTTTTCACTCATCACATTTCCCTAGAATGTATTTTTTTTTAGACTAAGTGGCATACGACCACGGATATCCTAGATATTTTCTTGTTTAATACTTTTTAGAGTGTGATTTTTCAGTAGTCGGTAAAGCAATAGCATATGTTATTTTTTATATTATTTTGGGTCAATCAATAGGCATATATAATTTATACAAAGTTGAAACGTACTAATTAAGCCCTTTCAGTTGATACCAAACACAACATATTTATCTCAATTTATTTTTTAACAAAGTACTTTATGACCGCTAGAAAACCCCACAATAAATTCATTGTATAGCCTATAACCAGCGGACGACAAAGACGCTTCTAACGATACCTCATTTGTCCAGTTTTAATAAGTGGTTGGGAGCTATGAGGGAATAGATGAACCTACATACATACATACAAAGCCGGTCAAAATCGTAACCCGTCTTTTGCTTCGCCGTAGTCGGGTATAAACTGTTTAGACAAATACTTTCCTATGAAGTAGATAGTAGTCGTGAGATAAAGGAGTGAGCGACGAACAACCGCCCGCCGCCTGCCGCCCGCCGCCGCGCCGGGTGTAACTCAACACATCCGCGCTGTTTGATGTTGTACGTCCATTGGACAGATTAGTGTGTATTCTACGAGAATAGCAAATGTATCAAACAGTTGCTATTCTTACGTTTTTCTGTTAATTGAGACCAGTGATACACAATCAAGTGCAAGATCTTTGCTTGTCTCGGCAGTCAATACAATGTGTTCTGATCTTTTGGAATGCCAAACTAGTATTTATGCCATTGCCAATGCCAAACTAGTGGGTGGCGCAAAAGTACTGGCACTAAAGAAAATACCTTTATTTTTTTTATATGACCTTTTTTTTTAATCTGTTGTTGAAAATTGTGTTGTGAACAAATGTAAAATACACTGAAAATAAACATGGACCGTTTTACTCCCCAAGAACGTGGAATAATTGTGTCAATGTTCTTACGGAATAATTCATCAGTGATAAGAACACAACGTGAATTTCGTCGACGATTTCCCCACCGTCCGGCACCGATTGGTCGCACAATTCGACGCTTTGCCACACGCCTTGAAGCAACTGGCTCAACATTGGATAGACCTAAGTCTGGGAGACCAAGAACAGGCCGTTCAGCTGAAAATATCGATGCTGTGCGCGAAGATGTGGAAGAGTGTCCAGAAACATCAACGAGGCGACGTGCCACGCAATTGGGCATTTCCAGACGGACCCTGCAGCGTATTTTGGTGAAAGACTTAAAGATGTTCCCGTATAAAACTCAAATGACTCATCAGCTGCTGCCTGCTGACCACCGAGCTCGTCTAGATTACTGCCAGCGCGTCATAAACCTCAACCTTGAAGAGGATGATTTTCCTTCAAAATTGGTTATGAGTGACGAAGCGCATTTCCATCTCTCAGGGCATGTCAATAAGCAGAATACTCGGTTCTGGGGCACTGATAATCCGCGCATTATTCAAGAAACACCTCTACACCCACTAAAAGTTACTGTATGGTGTGGCATCTGTGTTGACAGAGTGATCGGACCCTATTTTTTCGAAGACGCTGGAGGCAATGCGATAACTGTCACTGGAGAACGCTACAGAACCATGTTACGTGAGTTTTTGATACCCAGTTTGGACGAATTGGGGCTGGAGCACATCTGGTTTCAACAAGACGGCGCTACGGCACACACAGCGCGCGACACTATGGACTTAGTGAGGGACGCTTTTCCAGGCCGAGTTATCTCTCGTTTTGGCGATTTGCCTTGGCCTGCAAGATCACCCGATCTGACCAGTCCAGACTTCTTTCTTTGGGGTTTTTTGAAATCTCGGGTGTATGTGAACAAGCCACAGACTCTCGCAGCTCTAAAAGAAAACATTCGTCAAGAAATAACGAACATATCGCAGGAAGTGTCACGGCAAGTTATGCAAAATGTCATAAATAGGGCTCAAATGTGTATCAACTCTGGAGGTCACCATTTAAAAGACATCATCTTTAAATCCTAATGGTACGAAATTTAATGGTACAATTATACATTTAAAAAAACCTAAATCTAGTTTTCTAATTTAGAAAAAATGTTATAGCCGAACCAAATAGGGTCTTTACTTTTGCGCCACCCAGTATTATACTGGGTGGCGCAAAATAGCAAATGTATCAAACAGTTGCTATTCTTACGTTTTTCTGTTAATTGAGACCAGTGATACACAATCAAGTGCAAGATCTTTGCTTGTCTCGGCAGTCAATACAATGTGTTCTGATCTTTTGGAATGCCAAACTAGTATTTATGCCATTGCCAATGCCAAACTAGTTATAATGCTCTGAATATCTTTTAGATGAACTACAGAGCTCATATTCACAAAGTGTGCTCATAAATTTTTTTTCACCTTGTATTTACCACATCTTAAGCAAATAAATATATTATTATTATTATTATACATCTTAGGTGGCAGACAAGCACACGGCCCACTTGATGGAAAGTGATAACTGTGGCCTATGGACTTGTGCAACACCAGTGGAGTCACACCCGTGCTGCCGACCCTGTAAGAACAGCGATTTTCAGTACCGTCAGTGCAGAAGACACAATCAGGACAAGCTTTTGGTCTGCCCACCGACAGGACAAAAGCTCTCCAGTGAGCTCTGGGTACCCTAGGCACCGCCGGAAACATAACACTAGGTTATAGCCGCGGTATTCTGTAGGGCGGAGGTACTTCCCCAGTCGGACTGCTCAATTGGGACGCGGATACCATAGTGTCTAACCTCTACTCGTCTACTTATACCCTAAAAATGGACAATGCCTCTCATAACTGATTCCTTGTCGTAAACAATATAATATCGATAAATAAATTAAATATTTTAGCTTGTATAAACCTGTAGGTACCTACCGGAGCGAGTGGTAACGCTGTGACAAGCGGGCGCCGCCGTGGGCGTCGCGACGCTACCTGGCGTCGCTGTGGGCGACTAGACAACAGCGCATCGCGATAATATTATAATAGATCACTAATGTAATAACTTACTATTTCGGTCGGTACGTGCCTAGGATACACACGCGCAGATTACCTCAGCGCCTCTCTAAATAGGCTACTTTAATATTTTGGATTAGGTACGTGGCCCTGACGTGGCCCCAATAACGAGTGGTGTTATTGTCAGGTATAAAATAATATACCGGCTTAATGATACACAAGATCCTATTATTGAAGCCAAATATGCAAGTGTTAGGGAGTATAAATATTAATAGTTATGTTACAGTAACGATAATCTTATGCAAAGTCCCCACACAGGTACAGAATATTGGCCGGAGGATGGTCATGTGCCATTAATTACGAGTGTAGTGGCAATGGATGAACGTACGTGGCTGAAATTTGGCACTACGATATATTATAACCTGGAAAAACACATACCCATGGGCGGCGTCACGCGCAGCAACAAGTTGAGGTATTGTCCCTGAGCAGTGGTTCTGATCTATTTAATGAAATTACTCTAAGATATGTAACTGGATGCTAAGTGGCACACACTATGAAGCAATAACACTTGGGAGAGAAATAAACGTGGGCAGAAACAATGAGACTGCAACAACATCGTTTGAGATAAAAGTTCCTACAGATTTTTTCGTGATGAAAATAAAACAGCGCCCTCTCGACCTTTTAACGAACAACGAATAAATGAATTTTAATGAAGTATAGACTTTTAATTTCTGATCGCCGACCGCCAAGGACTTGGCCACTTGGATCCTCAATCTCTACGCAAATATTATGTCTCAATCTCATCAAATGAATCATGCCGATAAAGCTATAATTATCTTGTAGTGTGGTTGTATGTTCCTCAATTTGGACGTCTGGAGTCACAGTTGATGGGCCACTCATCACATCGCTGATGTTTCCTTACGTTTATGCGGTGAGTACGTAGTGAGTAGTTTTGTAAAGGCGGAGTTGCAAGTAAAGTACAGAAATAATTACTGCAGCATTCGTTTCCATTTCTTTATCTAAGATTAACGCCGATGTTTCGATGGTCGTTGTGAACTAAGTTTACGTCTAATATTCCGGTGACACAGTGACAGTGCGGCTGCTGTGTGCGGTATCCGAGATCTCGGGTTCGATTGCCATGTCCAATCGAGTGCTATTGTGTTATTCTGTCATGGTTATGTACAGGTACGATTATGTACAAAAGTGAAGTGTGTATTGTCCACGGTGAAGCGATTGGCCACGCAACAAGTTATCGCAGGCCGGCGCGCGGCGGAGTCATCGCGGACGCTAAATGTTACTGATTGAAATATTTCCAAGGCGCAATAAAACGTTGGAGCGTGGAGCGCGTAAACGTCGCATTATTGTACACAGAGGCGCGCTCGCTCCGCGCTGTGCAGCTGATAAACGTACCACATGTGCGATGTACGTCCGCAGGAACACGCCGACTGTGCGATGTCGTTGTTAGTGTTGCTGCACGAGGTCGTTCCGCGTCGTAACATTCCCGCCGCGCTGCCGTCGCGATGTTTAACACATTGCCTATAAAAGACTCGCTCCACTGAATTCCTGTATTTTTAATGTTTACACACATTCCGTTCGGATCATAAAACCCCGCCGCCCCGGAGCGAATAGCGCCGCGCGGAGCGAGCGCGCGCACTTGTGCTTCTCTCAGGCCCTTCCGTACTACATAGGTAGGTGAGGTACTCTGGCCGGCTACGTGCGACGTGTTCCGGTGAGGGACGATATTTGAAATATCATAAAATCCTGCAGCAGTCTATGAAATAGTTTATTTATTTATCCGTAAGTTTATGACCGACACGAAGTAACTGTACAATCCATAAGTTTTTAACTATACCTATTAGAATACCAATACATTAGTTAGCCTTGTAAACAAGAGGAACTGTGTGGTATGGTGGTAGGTCACCTGACAGTCTTGTTACAGGTTCTGTTTCTGCTCACGAAATGTGTATATTACAATGCTCTGGGGTATTACAAGAAAACATCAAAATAAACCTCATTTCAGAAACCTAGTGCTGTATAATATGTTCTAGAATATTATTAAATTATGTAAAATAATAAGGTAGCTTCTGAGAGTTTTCTTGGAGTAACTAGAAAGAAAAATGTAGCGCAAGTGCCAAACAATTAATAAATAGGTACAATTCGATTCGAGATATTCGCGCTTATTGTCGACCACCGGCTGCGCTGCCGGCGCGTGTTGCGCGTGGCGCGTGGCGTGGCGCGTGGCGTGGCGCGCGGCGTGCTGGCCCCGGCGCGGCGGTGGCGGCGCGCGGCAGTCGAGAGTGCGAGGGCGCGCGTGCCGACCGCGTCCACCGCTCCGCTCCGCTCGACCGCTCGTCCGCTACGCTCGCGCCGCGCGTGCAGTGTCAGTGCAACACGTGTGGACCCGCCACCGCCACTGCCGCACTCCGCCGACCCCTGCGGTCCGACGCCCCTTTTTGAAATTGTTTTCCGGTGAGTCGATTTAAAGAAGTTTTAAACTTTGCCAAGTAATTTCTGTACAATGTTTGTTGGTAAGATATTTCTCAAATGTTAGTTAAACACCGCGCGCGCCGGTTCATAGGAAATCACGTCAAATAAATGTTACAGTTTCGCGCTAAAAATCGTAAATCACGGTAGACTCGAGTTGGGAACGTTGGAATAAAAGTTGTGATTCACGCGCGGCGGCGAGCGGCGGAGGACGGCGCCGCGCGAATACTTTGTTATTAAATACTAACTACATGGGACTCAACAATTTGCTCGCGGCCGAGGCATGCTTTGTCCGAAATGGGTCAGCTTGCCCCCTTTGTATTAGCTTTAAATAGCAGTATGCTCTATTTCTAATTTATCATCTCTCAGTACCTATCGCAGCCGGAAGCTTTACCCGCTTTCTTTTCATTGCCCGTTTCCACTTCCCACCTGGGACAGGCTACACTAGAATGACCACTGGAGGTGCAAGTGGGAATTACAGACAATCAGGTCTCAGTATATTTGCTACATTCATGTAGTAAATATACTTAGCATAGTTGAAATAAAACAGTGTTTCAGTAATCCGACGATAAACCCTTATAAAACGTAACCCTTAACAACTGTGGTAAGTCGTGAAAGCGATACGAGATCGTACGCCAGTGTTACCTGACTTAAATATTTAGGCTAACTCGCTCGACCAGGCGTAATTACGCGTGTAATAGACTCGTGATCTGATCCGAATCGAGATAAGAGGCGTCATACGGCGCCGGCGATGAGCCGGGACCGACCTGGTTTAAGGACGGCTAAGGATACTCACGCGTAGGGCTGCCGACTGCCGACCTGGACCAATGTCAGGGAGATATTAATAGTTTCACGAAAATTAAAGCACTACTGTTTTTTGATAAAACCTCAAACCAATTGGCGTCGCATATCTTCCTGCGATCAGTATTATAAAATTAAACTAGTGTTTAGTATGTAATATATCTATCACATTATTTTCTTTGCTGCTATACGCAGTTTTCATACAATAGAATTGTAAAAAATGACGCCAGCCGCTTGTGTATGTATCTTCTTCTTTATTTCGAAAACGATCTCAGCTATGTCCTAGCTATGCTCCTATATAGACTTGGATATTATCGTGTACCTGGCAACCCTACGAACAAGCAACCTGCTAATCAGAATTACTACCAATCAGCCGCCAATGAATGGCGAGGTTCGATGTTCGCTCTGTGCCTCATCGTCATTACTTCGATGGATATGTCTTCAACAAAAAAAATGAAAATCAGACACTAATAAAATAACATTAACATATTATTTCATCATAGGTTATTATAGAATTCAATGTAGGTACCTAGCACAAACAAGTGCGCAAAAGAATTATGTAATTATTAGCGCGTTATAATTACGCACATTGTACTCGCATGTATTATAATTATCACAGCGCCATGGGAATATGGGGAAGTAACGCCATAACCGCAACGCGGGGCTCCGGGGCACGGCGCGGGGCTACAGGGCTCGTAAACCCGCGCTATTATGATATTTACGGTATACCATAACGACCGGCACTAAATAATACATAACTCAGAACTCGGCTAAATAAAGCGAATCAATCGGTGAATTAATCCGCACTCGGGGAAACAATCGCATTGTTCGGCCATAGAGAGACGTGTGACAGACTCTATAAGGTGCCATTTTGGTTCGTTACTCAATGTCTGCTAGCAAGAGAAGATTTCAACAAAAATTTGTTCAAAAAATGAGGCTCAATCAACTAAGTCACCGCGTTCCATTGAAATAAATTTGTGAACTCAGTTTATTAAATGCATTTACACCGGTGAAAAACAAATAAGACACCAAATTCACTCATTACATTTCTATACTCTCCTCCTCTGTCACCTGGCCTTTTTCTACCGTACGTCCTCTTTCACCAGCATGGTACAACTTACAAAAAAAAACTACGTATACAAAAACCAACTTCAAAAACTAAAAACTATTAAATAACTGAAGAACTGTAAGATTTTTTTATCTAGGACACGCCAACTTGACTTCGTCTCGTCTGATAGTAAGCTAAAGGCAAAGTCTCGGGAAAGAGGGTCACCATTACAGACACTAAGTAATGTTACAATGGTGGCACTCAGCTTGGCGGCCTAATCAGATGCTTTTTACGCCCCGCTTAAAGGCCCCGGAATTGTAGGAAGAAGGAAATACGTGTACTGGTAATGAATGCCAAATCTTGGTGGTGCGGCAAAGAAAAGAGTCTCCGAACCGCTTGGTTCTTGCTCGTATATTCTGCACAGTGTGAGGGTGATATCTAAGCCCTGCACGTGTTGTCCTATGTAGGAAAGGAGAGGGTGGGATTAGTTGGAAAAGCTCATCAGAACACTCACCATGGTAGAGACTGTAAAAACAGCCAAGGGAGCAACATCTCTACCCATCTGCAAAGGCTCGAAGGTGTTCGTGACCTCGGAATTCCCAATAATTCAGACCACGCGTCGCTGCAACCTGTCGAGAGTATCTAGTAGGTATTTCGCGGAGCCATCCCAGAGATGCGAGCAGTATTCCACGCAGGAGCGAAATTGTGTCTTATAGAGAAGACACCGCTGCTCCGACATGAAAAAACGACTGACTTTGTTCACTGAATTTACAGATTTACTGATCTTTTAGAAGCCGGTGCCTAGCCCGAGAGGCCATATTATTTCAATTGATTGCATAGTACTTGTATTAGTAGTAGAAAACTACTGCTCAAAATACATACAAAATAATAGTTTACGAACACCGCTATCTTAACTACGAGGAGCGGGACCGAGTCACCAAAGTATATATAATGTAAAGATAATGGTGCAATCTCTTGTGCAACGGCTTCAGGTACACTGTCACGGACATCGGATGAAACTCCCGTAACGAACCACAACCAGTAGCTAGGAGCACAACGGTCAGACAATGTTGAATATTCAATGACAGTTGTGTGAGGTGAAGTACCTCTGTTCGAGAACATTGTAGTGACATTATAATATTATAAGACTACCTCTGCCTCAAAATCTCCCTCTGTATTTAAAATATGTATTATATTTGTCATTACTCTATAGAAAGAAAAAAATACAAAATAAATCTATTAAAATAGGAAAACGCAAATCAGCAGACAGGACTCGAACCCGCGAGCTTCTATAGATATCTCTGTGATATCTACCTTAATCGATTTGAATATTTAGCATGCCAAACGATTTAAAATTTAATTTAAAAAATGCAAAGCAAGTTATATTTTCTGAACTCGTCAAAATAACTAACATTGTATGTAATGTAATATCACTATTATCTATATTTTCTTGTTTCCAACAAAGTAGAATGCAAGTGCCACGTCATCTACCTACTTCTTTAAGAGCACCATTAATCGAAATGACTAGTGTTTCTGCTAACACCTCCAGCTCGATAGTGTAACAACCAAGATTCGAACCCGATACCTCTCGATCATAACGGAAAAAAGGACGTTTCCCTTCAAGGCGACAGTCATATACAGTTCTTCTTTATCCCGCCGTGCACATAGAGCGAAAGACCAAGTGTGTTGACGTGGGGCTGGGGTCGGGGCCGACGCGCCAAGCGGTGCGCGATATGTGGGGGTGACTGAGTACTGCCCTACCTCCTGCAGTGGTGAGCTGGTGCTGAGATCTCCCGCCATGTCGCTGATATATCTGTAGACATAACTATTAGTATATATGGCTAATCATTTACGAAATATACATATACGAGCTACAGCTCAATATCACAGCAAATATCAGACCAAAATCTTGTCCTGCTTTGTCTTTTACACTGACGGCACAGAAACTCAATGCTTGCAGGGTTGGCAACGCGAGTGTGAGTCTCTTGGTATTGCACGCGTTCGTAGACCACGGTGATCACTTTCCATCAGGTGGGCCGCGTGCTTGTCTGCCACATAAGTGGTATAAAAAAAATCCAGTTAATCCTTTTTTCTTATCTCTACGGCCTAATTCTAAAATGGTGAAATCAATAAACCATCCAATGTAAAATCATTAAGTGTAAATCGTGATGTTAGTAACAGTTACAGGCAACAAGTGTTAACATTGAGTATGTACTACGAATCTCATTAAATCTTAAATAATGTTATTGAAACATTTAAATAAGGATCTGTAGCTGTGACATTACAATTCAGCTGGTACTTAAGCGTTGTTAAATGTTCAGATTGGAGCACAAACGGCCAGTGGGTGGTTCGTAGCGCCATTGCGAGGCGACACACGTACGGTACCACGACGACTGTGACTCGCGCCGCGTCATGCTCGGTGCTCCTAACGCTCCTAGTGCTCGTAATTCGCCATTTTCTTACATGTTTTTGTTAATCGCAGTCGACGTGACCGAGACGAAGCGAGACGTTAACACAAGCGATGTGGTGCGCGCTAAGTCGTTTGTGTTATGTAGATATCACTTCACTACATACAATAAATGGACTGTAACGTTTAAGTTGCATTAAAAAAAAAAAAAAAATTGTTTATTGACAGAAATACATTTACACATGTGAAAAAAATCCCTGGCTCCCGAGCTAGTTTTGTAAAAAAACTGTGTTACGGGAGTCAGTTAGCAGCAATCCATTACCCATACCACTAGGCTGCCGCGGTTCCATTTCGTGATGTTAAATATCACTAACCTTATTAGTTTTTACTGAGTTAGCCCTAAAGTCTTATATCTTGTCTGTCCCGTGAAACTGTTATAAGTTTTTCCTTAAAAAATACTTCATAGTTTTCTTTTATTCTAGTAAGGTAAAAAAAAACCACACAGTCCTCCTAATGGTAGGTCGATATGTTGCGTGACAGGCAAAGTAAAGGTTTTCGGTTGGTAACGCTGATGCAGTTCTTAGCAAACACTATGACCGATGAAGATCACAGCTGACTGCCATGTGCATGTGTCTAGCGTAGAACAGATGAAGTGATTGTTACCGCATGTGGTGTGTGCGGGTCTGCGGGTGTGCCGGATAGCGCCGCTGGCGGACGGACGCTCCGTCTGATCGCCGCGAACGTTAATATGTTGTTGCATCGCGGCATCTCGTGTTAGATAATGACATTATTTCGAACGAATAAATGAACGAGGGGATTGTTCGATGAGCATTAGGAAGAATCGTAGTAACCGTAGAACCCGTCTGTCCTAAGTTCGTAGTTCTAGCTTCGATAGTGTCGGCTCCAAGTTGATCCACGGGAAAGAAATAGTAATCACTTTATAATATTATTAAAGAAATATCGTAATTTAATAAAAGGCAGGGTTGAGACAGTAGGAGGAAAACACACAAGTTCCAGTTCCAGAAGTCAGATACGCGCAGTACTTGAGCTGGCTAACCACTAAGAACTTTCAAAAGAAATTTGTTGAGCTAAAAAGAACCACTGAGAGTTTTCAAATCGATTAAGAGAGGAAAATTTTTGAATCAGTTCAGGCGTGACTCGAAATTGCAATTTTTAGCATAAATACTAAATGCTTTAAATATTCATGTAGATATTGCTCATATCTAACATAGTTAGTTATTAGCTTCATTGCTCATAATTTATACAATCCGCCCCGAGACTCAATAATAATATACGAGTGCGACTCCTCTGGTGTTGCACACGTCCATAGGCCACGGTAACCACTTCCCATGAGGTGGACCGTGTGCTTGTCTGCCACCTAAGTGGTATAAAAGCAAACTACACTTTTGTACTCTCACGAAGTCAACACTACTCTTTTAAAGTTTTATCGTGTGCGATAGATCCAAAAAAACTTTGACTTCTGACGTCACCTACATTTTATACTTACACATTATCACAAAAAGTTTTTGCACCCCTCGTCAAAAACTTTAAGCATGAAAGGAAAGGAAATCACATCTCAAGAAGTTTTATATTCTATGGGTAGAGGATATTGGTATATTCGTTTTTAGAACTGGACTGCAGCAAAAATGGTCAAGAGATTATTTAGTTCTGTCTTGTTACGTGGGAGTCTCAGGCGCAGAGGTACCTAAATAGTGTTTCAATCTAATTTAAATTGTTGACCTAACTACACACATCAACAAAGTCTAGGGAACAAGGACATTTCTAGTTTTTATTTAAAAACCCTTTCTTGTAATAGTGAGTGTTTTATATCAATAGAAGGGTATTTTTATACCGTTTTTAATTTTAATTTTAATAAAAAACTTTTTCATACCAAATTTTTTTTTTTTAATAAAGAATTGAATAGTGCCAATATTGAGTATTACAACCTTCTATGATTAGGCACAAAAATAACGAGGTAGTAAGAAATACATTAATTAACCGTACTTTAAACGTTTTTAATAATCTGTAGGACCTCCTAAAGCATTAGCAACAGCTCGACAACGGCGTGGCATACTTAGTATGAGATTGTCAATCATCGTCTGTGGAATATGGCTCCATACACTGCGAAGGTGTAAAAAAAGTTGTTCTTCAGTGTTCAGATTTTCCAAAGAATCACTGAAAAGAATCCCAGACTCTTCTCCCAAGCAAATCCCAGGCATGCTCTATGGGATTGAGGTCGGCAGACTGAGCAGGCCATTCCAACGTCGTCATATTGTGCTCGCTTAACGCATTGACCACTACCCTCGCGGTGTGTGACCGTGCATTATCTTGCATGAACATAAAATCTTGACCGAACTGCTGTCGATGAGGGATTACCATGGGGTGTATAACCTCCTGAATGTATTGGCTTGCATTCAAATTGCCCCGTATCCAAACGAGGTCGGTCCTTCCACCAAGGCGAATTCCAGCCCATACCATGATTGTTCCACCTTGGTAAGGATGAACTTCTTGCGGATTCTGGAGACGACTCCGACGTCCAGGAACTCGCCATATACGCAATCTTCTCGAATCAGGATGAAAACCGAACCAAGATTCGTCGGAAAACAGAACCCGTGCCCATTGATGGTCGGTCCGCTGTAAATGTGCGTTAGCCCACAATAAGCGACGACCTCGATTTCCACGTCGAAGAGCTGGAACCCTAAGCGGTCTGCGAGCATAAAGATTGGCTTCATGTAGTCTTGTTCTGACAGTTTGATCGCTAATAACCACTTGATGCTGAGACTGGAGGCCTGCGACCAACTGACGAGCAGTAATCGTGGGTTGCCGCCTTGCGGAATTTTGCAAGAAACGATCTTGTCGCGGGGTAGTAACCCTATTTCGTCCCCTGTGACGTTCGGCAACATCCCCTGTAGACCTGTAGCGTGCTCATAATCTGCAAATTACGCTTGGTTGAGTGTTGACAGCATCCGCTACGTCGCGTTGAGTTCGTCCAGCTTGCAGCATACCAACAGCCCTTAACATCTCTTCGCGACTTAAATGACGACGTGACATGATGACTACAGTCACAAAAATGCACAAACCATACGTAAAAGACATATTATTGATAATAAACGTTATTTACAATCAAAAAAAATATTTTTTATTTTGCCTCAGAGAAACTGCACAATCAAACACTTTTAAAAGTTTTCCCTCCATATTCGAAAATCATTACTTATTTAAATTTATTTTTAAATTTCGAACAACTCTGTAATCTACTTTATTCTATTTTTATTTATTTGCTGCCAGTTATTTGCAAAACAAGATTTACACGAAAAAAAATAATTGAGGTCATCTTGTTCCCTAAACTTTGTTGAGGTGTTTATAAACACCCAGTTACATATGTTGACCACTTGTCCCTGCAAAATCTTCATATATATAAAGTCTGGGATTCTTTTGGGTACCACAGACCATTGTGATCTCACATCACTGACGAGTGGAACAGATCTAAGACGACAATAATAACAGCCGAATGGAGATGGTACAATTTTCAATCATTTGACCCAAGAATAATGAAAACTTGAAAAATAAATAATTATGATTAAAATTAATAATTAACGTAGTCTTACGACTGAGAAACGACATTAATTATGTCAAATACGAAGACTAGCAACATCTTATTATCATTGAAACCTTTAACGATGACAGAATGTTGGTAATTTGTGACTCAAGTCCTTTTTATTTGAGACAATGTTGCTCAAATGTTAATAATGTATTTGTCTGCTGTAAATTGTTTTTTGACAACACAAAACATTTAATATTTTGCCCAAAAACACCGTGTTATGAGATTATTTTATTTTTAATAAGTAACTATTGTCTTTTTAAGTACTTTCGAAGTAAGCTGAAATCAGAAACACATCGTCCCGCGTATTCCCGTCGCCCGCTTCACCTGCGTCCCGTACTCCCGTCACATGTGCAGCTCGGCTCGCGTGGAGCACATGGTCCGCGTCAAATGAACCGTAAAAGCGATCATAAATCATCGCGCGACATCGTTGCCGAGTCAGTGTGGCGCCCCGCACGTCGGAACGACGTACCTGCCGAGCGCACGCGCACCCGCGACCGGGGACGCTTCATCACGGAGACTGCAGAACACTGAACATGTAATCGTGACTTTATTTTGAGCAGTCCCCTCGTGAATTAATTTCCATCGTCAGTCGTATAGTTGGTTACTGATACCTGACTAGTTCAAATAAGTAAACAAGTTCTAATGTAAGTTGTTATTTATCAGCCGACATGTCTCGACACCGAACTGTGGACCGACATCACTCTACAGTCAATATGTTTGGTGTCCTGCGTTATCTTCTACTTATATCGTCGTCATGTCTTTCGTGAACTGGAATAAAAAATAAATGTTCAATCCAGTCGTGATCGTAAACAAGATCATAAAATGGAATTTAGACCAAGCTTTACGAGACGACGGAAACGGCTTCTTCAAAAAGAGTTAAGTAATAGCGTTCTTTACAAAGTCGGCAACACGAAGGTTGGCCACTCGCAGGCAGCGGTGACCCCTTGCCATAAGGTAGACCGTAGAATAGTTTGCCACCTGACTGGTATTAAAGGAAGTGAATTTGATTTTTTGAGGTCGTAATTTTTCTTATAAACTCCCGGATTGGGCAGCCGCCTCGGCGTGAGCAAAATACAACATTAATTTAGTGATTTACTTGAGCATCGTACAACATAACCTACAGTTGCTATTCATTAAAATTTAGGGTTCCACTGAATTATGTATGTATGTTTGCATGTATGAAACCTACATACATACAAATGCATGTATGTATGTAGTTTTCTTTGTTACCCTCTACAAGTCTAACGGCTGAACATATTTCGATGAATGGGTCTCAAACACAAATGAAAGATATTTCATCGCCTGAGTGTCTACCTATACGGTGAAATTTTGATCCTAAAAAGCGTGATTTCGAAAAAAAAATCATTCAAAGAACAAATGCCAATCTCCTTACATAAAATATTTCGAATTTTCTATCGCGTTTAATTTCACAATTCGTTTTTGAACAGATACTGTTTCAAAGTCATTCATGAAGGAATACAATAATAAGTATAGGTACATAACTATACATACTGTATATTTCTAGGTGAAGTATTTGTTGTGTAACATGTTAGCTAGCCTGCGGAGGCGGAATTCGTGGAAATTACCACACGAAAAAATTTTGGTAAATCATTGAACACAAGTAAAATCATTTATGTATAATAATAATAATGGTGCTCTACTTTGGAGCTCCAGGCAACCTTAGTAACTCGAGTCGACATGTCTCTAGTAATAACTCGTTCAATTTTTTTGTACGTTACTTGACTTTGACTTTGACAAATATGTTTATAAACCATTCCATTGTATGTTCTAGGCTTTTCTTTTGTGCTTTTGACAATGACAGAGATAAGACTAAAAGACAGTACGAGTATATTAAACATGTAATTCTTGACTCGTTGAATGTATCCAAGCGTCAAGTGAAGGAAACGGCATCATTAAAAATATTACTCAAGTCAATTGATATTTTCATAATTATTTTATTATTTCGGCATGTTTAAAAAAGTAAATGTTCTGAAAACTTTTAGAAAATCATGGCATTTAGATAATCAAATACAATTTTCTGAAACGCTTGCTCTAAAGTAACAGACTAATGCCAATGATCTATATCGAGGAGGGTATCAAAATAAAGGGAATTCCCTTCATTTTGATACAGTATATTATGGTACGAGTGTGTAACGTAAAGTACGTAAGACGGTAATCATCAATACACACGTGTATCATACGACGTTTTTCAACACACTTGTGAAGTAAATAGTATTAAAATACATATTTACCCTTGTAGTTTTCAGGTAGCCAATTTTCCATAACGTTAAGGGCTGCACATCTTATATCGGGTGGTGCACAGTATAAATCATTTTCTTCATAACCAGTACCTACTTGTACACAATTCAATTAATAATTAACTATAATTTCAACAGTGACAGTGAAAACGTGCTTACTATGCGCGCGCCCATCGAACATAGACCATAGACTAAAAGAATGCGGTTTATTTTTTTGAAACGTAGAAAATGGAGAATTACCGATAGAGAAAACATGAGTTATATTTAAGTGAAAATTTTGTTAATTAAACTGGTTTAGTAAACAAACAAGATGAAATTATTTATTAAAATACTACATACATACATAAATAAACTCACGCCTATATCCCCGAAGGGGTAGGCAGATGTGCTAGCACCCACATAACACCGCCAGTATTTTAAATACTAAGTTGTATGAAATGAGCTATTAATTTATATGTATTTATTTTGAACTGGATTTTTTTTACCGATTTTTTTTAAGAAAGCAACTCAACCAAACAAATTAAAAAAAGCTATAGGTAAATCACTCGTATATTTTGTAGCAAGGAAAAAGTCAGTTTGATTAATAGGTGCCATTATGTGCCTAATGGCAGTGAAATTGGGACCTCTTTATGAGCAAGTGTTTTAAAAATAATAATAATAATATTGTAACTAAAAACTTTGAAATATAACATATTATTAAAAATTAAAAATCGGAATGCCAATCATAAACAGAAAGAAAATGAATGGGTACCGCCTGCTATCAAACTTGTATCGATCATTTAGTCGGGTTTTTTATTTTTATTAATTTATTCATGTCATGCTGATATTACTTACATAGACTCGGATTACGCGCGAAACGGAATTCCTCAACGATATTATACCTTGGTCAAGTTTATCTGATTTAAATAAAAACCTTACTCCTTATTAAGATTTTGGAGCTAGTTAAGTAGAACATAAAGTGCTGTCATTATCAATTTACAAATGCGGCTGTACCGCCGACGCCGACGCGACGCCTTGACTTCGGCCTACATTAACTCGCAAGTGCAATTCGCCTGCCGCTTCACGCAAACGTCTGAACTTTCCACAGGACCTCCAGCGGTAGTCTAAACAAATGGCTCACTATACCAAACAAAGTAGCTCTTCAGATTAATTTTATTAGAAATTTCTATTCCGTAATGAAGTCATTGGGAACTCGTTAGATCCTGACTGGGAAACCTGATACAGAACACGACTGAGCCACTGCGGTAAAACTGAAATGATTATTTTATTTTAAGAAGCGTTTTATATTTATGTTTATGGTCACGCCATGTTTACCTTTTGCGCCATGAAAAGTTAAAGGTGCCTCACCTAATGATACTTCTTGCTGTTGGAGGAGAAAATAAGAAAATAATACATAACTAATAATAACCTTACTAGGGTACTTACTTAAGCTACATTGGCAATTCAAGTACTTTTAGCTAATATGATATCAGCAAGATGCTCAACACCACAGCCAACTCTGGTTACAAGAAGAATGTAGCACTACACCAATCTACGCGTGCTTGTAACGTGTCAACTGTCAAGTCTCAGTACCAATCCGCACACAACTGAAGTGATGCAAGCACACAGAATGCGTGAACAGCATCTGCAAGCTCGAAGAGTAACGCATCTCTATTACTGGTTACTCCTAAACTACAAACTACATAATGGTCATATTATAACTTGAACGCGAGATTGTTGGCGCACTAGACAGGGGTCTATTTATACGAGTGTGTTTGTAACCCGAGCTCGTCCTAATGGACAGCTGGCACCACTCGCGTACGCCCGTAGAGGTAGAGGTAGCTGTGTTGATCACATATTTAGAGGGGTTTGTAATATAGTTTGTTGTTATAATAATTATCTGAATTATGATTTATCATCGCTATATATTCATAACGTAATCGTCGCAGTTTTGCTCGTGATAACTCAATTGGAAGGATTGATTTGTTTATAACTGCGACTTCTTGGCTCGAGGCAAGCTCACCTACGAGCTGATACAAACTCCCCTTCCCTTCCCTATGGCTCAGACTTCCCCCTAGAGGTTGAGGTTACCATATGTTTTGTAAGTATATTTAACCCTGAAGCAACTCCGAATGTGAACGAAAAAGCTTGAGCCTTTTAGCCCTTTTTTAAGACTCGTCGCTTTATAGCGATGGCTAGAAGGCTAAAAGGCTAAATAACTCTTAAGCCCTCGAGGCTTTTTTAAAGGCGGACTCACAAAACAGGAATTCTAAAATTGTTCACTAACAAGGTATTTTTAGGCTTAGGCTTTTTTTAAAGCTTAAGCCTTTTTTGAAGACTGGCGTCGTAATTAGAGTTCTAGTCTTCTAGCTTAAAAAAACAATGAAGCCTCTTTTGAGGATCAGGTTAATAGAAACGTAGTGAATTATAAATTAAAGTTATGTTATGTTATTATAGTTTATTATATTTTAAATCAATTAATGAAATAAAAAAAGCATCGTTAGGTACGCGAAAATTTTTCTCTAGAACTCGTAAATGTGACATCAGTAGACAGAGACAGAGACACATCCAAATCACCATCAAATCCATCATTTTCCATTTTGGCCTTTGGCCTAAAGATAACGAGTAATAGTAACCGACACGTTAAAATATAATTCCAATCCAATGTTTCAGTTCAATTGATGAATGAACCAGTATTTATTTACGATAATAACTACAACACAATATATTACACTAAACTAACAGATATTTAACTTAACACATTTCCTGGTCATAACAATAACAATTAGAATAGAACGATATTAAAACGAATGAATGACGTAAATTAAACCGGGCAACCGGCAACGCATAAGAATAAAAATACCTACCTATCCTCACATTAAAATATTAAACACCACCGAAATACCTAAATGTTTTTCTTTGTCATCTCTAAGATAATAATGGCGAAATAGGAATCGATGTGTTATTTTGAAGATTGAAAAAAAAAACACGTATAAAATTAATAAAATACAGTCTTATATTTAAAATAAGTCTATATTTAATATTGTAGCCATCGCTATAAAGCGGCGAGTCTTAAAAAAAGGCTAAAAGGCCCGAGCCTTTTCGACCGCTACCTGATCCTCAAAAGAGGCTTAAGAGTTTTTTAAAGCTAGAACTTTAATTACGACGCCAGTCTTTAAAAAAAGCCTAGGCCTAAAAAAGCCTCAAGCCCTTTTTTAGTGAGCAATTTTAGAACTATTGTTTTGTGAGTCCGCCTTTAAAAAAGACTCGTAAGCTTTAAATTTAGGGATAAAAGGCTCGAGCCTTTTCGACCGCTTTGAGCGTACAAGTATCCGCCCATGTGACATTTTGATCCCGTTTCCACTACTCATGGGAACCTATTCCCGGGATTAAAAGTATCTGTTATTCCAGACTATAAATCTACCCCTGTACCCAGCTCGTTCTGTTCAGGAGTATGTTCCAAAACAAACTTCCACATTTATAACATTAGCAGGCAGCAGGATAGGATTAGTAGGGTAGGATATTGTTACGGCCAGGGTAACTTTGGTAACGTCGGTGACTAGCACCTTCTCTTCTAAAAAAGTATTCATCTCTATGTGACATTTGGCATCAATGGGACACTTTTTTTCTGAATCAGCTTTGGAAAATTAAGGATGCTTTAAGTGCCAGTGCTTTATAAAGGTATGTGGTAAGGTTACGGTTGTTCCCAAACGCCAGGACCATGTGTTCGTGCTGGCACGGCGGGGCTGCCTGGCGAACTCGCGCGTTGAGGAGTGCGACGAAGGTCTTATGCTAATGCTAGTCGCGTGACGCTCTCAAATAAATCAACATCTGAATTTGTTTAAACCGACAATCGAAACGTCTATCACATAAATCACAACCGTGTGTAGTGATGTTTTTGAGCCACTCCACATAATACAATAGCGTATAAGTGTTGACCTTGGACTAATTCATAATTTGTTCTCTGTTTCGCGCTTGTTTACTATAGGCTGAAACTTTTCTGTTATAATAATGTTTTTTCGAAGTAAGAAAGTGTTTGCACCAAGCGAAGGAGCAGAAGAGAGCCGGATTGTTTTACTTAAAGATGCAGCGTTTGTCGCTTAATCAACGAGCTAATAACAGCGATCTGTTACTTCCATTGAAATGTACGCTTGCTCGTCATCGTGGGAACTATCAACATATCGAACCTGTTTCGCTGATGACGTGACGCAAGCGATACATCCAGACGTTCGCACGTACACGACAAATATCTCGCCTGTGCACAATAACTTGTACTTATCTGTATGTAGCCAGTTTGGACGGTTCTCTCATTGTATCCACGAATGTGTCTGATCGTGTAGTCGCTTGTCGCCCGCTGACCGCGAGGTGTGAGGCTCTAGAACAATTCAATGGCGTGTGTCGTGGGCAAAATATTTCTAACGTTTTTGTTGCTTGTATTGAATAAGGAGTGCATTTTCTTGAGTGCCTTAACGTAGGTTCACTTATATGTTTTGAGAAATAACATAAATAGGTTTTTATTTTTATTGACTTTTTGTATATACACAATGTTCAAAGTATTTATCTTAATTTAATTAATCGATATCTATAATATTCAATAACTTTAGTTAGGTAATATTCAAAGTGAAGTTTAGCGAGGGATCTTATTAGAAACTTCGTTGCTTGAAAAAGCATTTCAATCAAGGGCCATATTTTTAAAAGATTGAAGAAGTTACTTATCGTGCACGCGGAACTTGCACCAGTCAGGTTGAGAGAGCAGTCAGTATAGTTAGGTACTAAACTAACAGCAGTCATCAAAACACCAAGTTCACGCTCACCGGAGTGTGCCAAGTTTAAATTGTTACAAATAAGGCTCCGGTCGGCTCCAACACATGTACCTAATACTAGCTGGCATGTTTTTACTGCGCTTAAGCACGTGAAGTTCCTTCTCAGGCGTATCTTCTTTAGTTGTGTAGAATTAAGTATTCATATTGATGGACGTGATACACATGTGAAGAGGTTGCTCGAGGTCAGGCTCGTTTCATATTGCTAGAGTCGCCAAAACACATCGTTAAGAATGGAAATCCGAAGTCTTATCAGCGGCTTTGTGTCTTACAAATAATAATACACATTGTAATATTTACACCGTGTACTTACCTATATAATATCCTACCAAGGGTACTTGTAGATTAAAATATAGTAGAAGATAAATTATATAAAGAGAAAAGAAGATCGTTATTGTAGCAGCGTTCGAGAATGCTATTCAATAGTTCGAGAAGTGAAATATGGGACCTTCGTGTTGTGTCCTGTATTAAGTCCACATAACACCTCGCTGCGGCTCCTCGGCGGCGCTCGGTGTCCGCGTCAGCGCACAGGTGAGCCCATTACCATAATGCTGTTCACCGCATGAGCGGTGACATGTCAGGCGCGGTGGCGTCACGAGGCGGTCGCTTGATTACTTAGCACTCAGCGTGTCCCACGCAAGCCCCGGGGAGACGTGTGCCCTCTCTTGGAACGTAGGATTAGTGGAAGACATTAATATTGTAACGTTAAATGCATAGGTATTTAGTCCAAAGTAGTAATTTCGAGATTTTGTCAAAATGCGATCCAGCCAACAATGAGAATTAGTCTTATCGACACTTAGTCTGTGTGTAGCTTCTAACCCGTCATTTTTTTATCCCACTTGGTTGGCAGACAAGCACACGGCCCACCTGATGGAAAGTGGTTACCGTGTCCTATGGACGTGTGCAACACTAGGGGTGTCACATTCGCGCTGCCAACCCTGTAAGCACAAGAGTATCTGTACCGTCAGTGTAAAAGACAAAGCAGGACAGGACAAGCTTTTAGTCTTCCCACTGTCAGTACAAAAACTCTCCTGGCTATCCTACTCACCGCCGGGAACACAACACGAGGTTATTATGGCCGCGGTATTCTATACGGCGAAGGTACTGCCCCAGCCAGACTGCTCAATTGGATGGAAATTCGGACGCCGTATTCGCGACCTTTGTGACGGGCGAGCTTCGGAGTTTCTGCAGGTAAATGCTGGCGTGCCCCAGGGGTCCGTCTTATCACCCACTCTCTTTCTTCTGCATATCAACGACATGCTGTCTACCGGTAATGTTCATTGTTGTGCAGACGATAGCACTTTACATGGGAGTTATCATGGACATCCTGCGGCCAAGCAGTCAGATATCGCAGAGAAAAAACAGCTTCTTGTCACTGAGCTTGACGCGATCCTGAATCACATTTCTCAATGGGGCTCTGAGAACCTGGTTGAGTTCAATGACAAGAAGATGCAGGCATGTGCGTTTACAGCAAAAATATCTTCTTTCCTTCCCCTCCCCACTCTTCAGAGCACGCCACTGCCACTGCAGGACAATCTCAATATCCTAGGTATGGATGTTTGCTGCAACCTGAATAACGAAAATTACATCGAAAGTATCATCAAAACAGCCTCACGAAAACTCGGAGTCCTGAACAGAGTGAGACGATTTTTCACGCCGGAGCAGCGGTGTCTTCTATACAAGACACAAATTCGCTCCTGTGTGGAATACTGCTCGCATCTTTGTGATAATAATAATAATTATTATTATTATTATTATCTTTGTGATCCGCATCATTGGGAATCCCGAGGTCATGAACACCCTAGAATCTTTACAGATGCGTAGAGATGTTGCGTCCATGGCTGTATTTTACCGTCTGTACCATGGTGAGTGTTCTGATGAGCTCTTTCAATTAGTCCCACCCTCCCCTTTCCTACACAGGACAACTGACACGTGCAGGTCTTAGATGTCATCCGCACACGGTGCAGAGCATCCGATCAAGAACCAAGCGGTTCGGTGACTCTTTCCTCTGTCGCACCATTAAGGCCTGGAATTCATTACCAGCTCACGTGTTTCCTTCTTCCTACAGTCCCGGGTCCTTTAAGCGGGACGTGAAAAAGCATATGATGATGCCGTCAAGCTGAGTGTCACCATTGTCACTCGGTATGTGTAAGTAATGGTCACTCTCTTTGCCATCAGCTTACCATCAGGCAAGGCGAAGTCAAATTGACGTGTTCTATATCAAAAAAAAATCCGTCGTGTCCCACTTCCAATCAAAATATCATAATATATTTTGAAGAAAGCACTAACTAGTTTCTTAATTTCTAAAATAACTTAATTTGTCTTGAGAGTTTTTTGAGCATTAGCATGTAAAGATGTAATAATACCTAAATGTGGAAACTGATAATTGGCCTTCATACTATTAATTATATAATATTGAACCTTTTTTAGCAGTAAGGTGCCCTGAAATTGTAGATTAAAATAAAATAAAAATAAAATAACTGGAGTTTGTTACTTCATTATATTCATAATACATAAAAACTTCATTAATAGGTTTAGGTACCTATATGAAATTCATGATGTCACTTAAATGGAAGGTTTAATTTAAAATGGAAGGTACAAAGAATCGAGAAATATCTACAAGCAGAAGTTTTTCTATAGAGGAACTTTGAGTGAGTGACCTACAAAATTACCAAACTGCGCGACAAGCTACAATATGTTTCAGTAGCTGCTCAGGAAATGTACAAAATTTTAAGTAACATTCTCTTATCACACAAAACTAGTTCCAAACAAAATACAATGTAGACTGACATGAAAATATCACACAATAGTTCGGGGCACGCAGTGACGCCAGCATAGTGCAAGTGCGACACCACTGATCTGCTCTACGATAGCTCAAGCTTAGCGAGGAACATTAAGTCAATCAGTACTCATCTTCACCTTTACTAATCCAACGATAACGATAACGTACTCCACATATTGATGTCATGCCCGCATAGCATTGCCACAACCTCGTACAGCGAAGACAGCTAGAAAACCATGATTTGGTCCATGATATTGAGCGAATGCGTATGATATTTTAGGCAGGAGTCTATAAACACAAAAGAGGCGGTGAAAGAGTACAACACCACCACGGACCAGCACTCTCCCGTCCCCCTTCTTTTGAAGGCGCCCCGGGCGTTGGAGAACGTCCACTCCCCGTCAGCGTGCGTTTGATGACGACGATTACTTGAGCTATTAATAATATTGTGTATTATAAAAAAGCATAGGAGGTCTAAAGCCTTGACTCGCCTAATTTTAATTAATCTCCTGTGGTAAAAGTAGTGGTAGTGAATAGCCAAAATGTTCAATGTATAGAAGTAACTATTTCATGACGACATAAATATTTCGTTACTGTTGGTGCTGATAGAAAGTTGTCCTTTCACGAAAGAAACAATTACCTCCGTAGGTAAACACAATGTTTTATGAACGTAAAACATTTAGATGAGTTAATTAGATTATGTACACGCACGCTAATAATTGTTTACACAAGTAACTCGGTGTTAGCTCACCCTCGAACTTGTTTGTTAGTATTAGTTAAATTGCCTAAAATAAACGCATAACTGTGTGCGCGCGTGTCTCGGGGATTGGCGGAGGTTCTGCCGCTCCGTCGCCATATGTGTTTGTTTAGTTTGATGTCCTTGGAGCCGGGCTCGTAATGAGGCGGTTTACTGCGCGTATTCAATCATTTCATAATATACTTTTCAATTTCCCATATAACTCAACTTAGACAGGTTGTTAGTGGTACAGAACCAGCGACATTAATACCGCGCGTGTGTCGTTCGCGACATTCGTAAGCTCGTAAACCACAGCAACATTATGTGATATTTTTTTAATTCTGACGTTCAGTCACTATAGGTATCACCTGTTAGTGAATGATGGTGTGATTGAAGATGGAGCGAGCACGCTTACTTAGAATCTAATTATTCATTCTAGACATTAATGTAAAGAGAAGTGCCAAAAATAATGTAGGTAATACTGGACAACACATTTTTAATTGTAACACAGAAGCTCCTATAATACGAGCAGGGAATATACATGAATTTAAAAATCTAAGGACATGTGTACATTCTGGGCCAAAGTTCGATTTCCTCGCGTCTGAAATGAAGGCTTCGAAAGCAGTGAATATAAACTTTTACATTTCCTGAAATCCACAAAACGAGAAACTGCTGTCACGAACTTCGTGGAGGGAATGAAAATATCCGCCAGAACGATATAATGATCGGGCGCGGTGCGGCGCGGCAGCGGCACGCTACGGCCGCGGCGCTACAAACTACAGCGCGACGACAGTTTCATTTCCGCTACGACTTCCACCGAAAGTTTGCTCCTGTGAGCTGTGGGCCCAATGGACCCAACTGTATTGCTCTTGTCACATATTGCAACGCGCCCCGGTCGCGGCGGTGTGTCGTGAAACTATTTATGGTTACGTACAGGTTTAAGAATGATCAAATCCTACTGTCATGAGAGTAATTTTAGTTAAAATCTCGTTACTGGTAATTAGTTGATTGAACTACAATTACAACTCGCAGTGTTAACACTTTGATAGCCCGTAGGAATTACTTCAAGTTTAAAGATGAAAACACAAATTATATCATTATACCTTAAACGGTCAGTACTTGTAGGCATAATTCATTAGTAAAAGTTACTTCACTTTTATTTTGACAGACATTATTTTTATTTTCTTTATTGCAAGTCTTAGTATGTTTACATGTGTAGAAATTCAGATCCTTCACAGAGTTTTTACATCTGTCCTCATAATAGTTATAACATATAGTTCTACCGTGGCCGTAGTTAGCGTGTGTTTGAATGTATCTACCCAGTAGTGTCTCCCGACATCGCAATACTTTGTTGTTCTTTGGCCGATCCTGGTTTGTTTCAGAGTACATTTTCCATCTGCCCCGATACTTCACAGGGATGTCTTCTTCGTACGTCGAGACTTGTGGCTTTAGTTTTTAAATGACAGGACGTGACGTCTACTTGTCTATAAATAATGTTGAAACTAAAATTATCAGTAATTTATTTAATTTGGTAAACAAGCTGAAATTCAGATCGAATGTGTACAGAGGCTATGAGTAACCAAAATTATTTATATTCCCTCAAACCCCTCCAGCTAACTTAAATTGCTTGTGTTAGATTAGAATTGGGTTCACGTCAGTAGTGTAATGGCCAGGTTCGAACCCGGGACCTTTTGAATCGTAAGACCCATTCCTTAACCACTAAGCTATCATCGCTTTTGATTTGAACTAATTATGTCCATTTGGTGTAGTTAGTACTAATTTTTAAGTTTGAAATCTTTTCATCATTTTAAGCCTCTGTTTAACATTGAACAACGCGCGGCGCGCAGAGGGCTTCGAACAAGTATATCCCAAATGCTCATTAAGTTAAGTGCTGGTTAGGTTATCATAATGTCTTTATTATGCAAATGGTATAAGTTTGAACACTGCAGCACCGGGGCCAGCCTCGCGTCTAACCGCTTGAGCTACCAGCAGCGATCTTCGATATTAATAAATGATTATAATATTTGGGTAGCAAGTGATCGAGGAGCTCTTGATCTACGATAAAACATTTTAAAAACCCCTGTCACAAAAAACAACTCCCAAAAGGTCGAAAATAAGTTGTGTAGTTAGCCGTATAACTTTGATATACCTAGTAATACATATTTTGATTCAAGCCTTGTCCTTACCGCTCTCGGCTCTCTTGGGAACCCAATGGCGCCTTAGCGGTAATCACCAACATCATACACTTGTACCATAATGTACTATTATACAAGTGTTACCTACTAATCTGTGTTAAGAGGAGTCTCCTGGTATATAGGTAATGTATTCACCTCCTACTGTCAATAGAGGCCATACCTATAAATATTTATTCGTGCTAATCAATTACTAGCTCTCCGGGAGATTTACGACGCCGACGCCGACGCCGTTGATTGTGAATATACTGTTGTCCGGCGACGACGAGCTCTCGCCATTGCACGGTACTCCAAGTGACGACACGCTTTTGATGGGATTTCTTGGACAAGTCACCAGTTTGCGACGTGTTTCATGACGTTAGTTTAACGTGCTTGTATTGTTATAGTGACAG
Source organism: Eilema griseolum (assembly GCA_963662185.1). Classification (NCBI taxonomy): domain Eukaryota; kingdom Metazoa; phylum Arthropoda; class Insecta; order Lepidoptera; family Erebidae; genus Eilema; species Eilema griseolum. Next base: position 27,386,830 of record OY759241.1, read on the forward strand.
CACCTCAACACGACTGTCGTACGATAATTCATTACCTACATTCTAAGTCAGTTCACGAAATTATTTTCGGTAATTTCATAAACATTTCCATCATCAGTATGCAACTTTAATTTGATTTCACTTTCAGTCTTAAAATCGTATATTTACTATCGTGATAGAAACGATTTTACCTAATAAGTATGCGAGACAGCCAAATGAAGAGGTTATTTGTATGTACCTACCTAATTCATAGAGAAAATGTTTGAGATACACAAGTTAATTCGATTATGTTATGAACATTCGTGCTTTCAGTTTACTTAGTGACAACTGCTCCATACTTGACGATTAATAAAATAATATGTATATTATTTATAATTTAAGTGCTCGCGCTCCTGTTTTCCTTGAGCACGAAGCTCCTGTGCGACACGGAGAGGGCGCGAGGGCCGCAATAATTCAGTGTAATTGAGTGAGGCTGGAGGGCCCTCAGTACCGCTTTATTTTCGCTCACAAACAAAACAGATCTCGTTGTTCACCGTTTATCTTAATAGCCAGCTCGCTTGCTCGCTCGGGGCGGGCTTGCTCGGTGTCACCTCATTAGTCTAACTGTCCGTTATCTGATACATTTATTAATTTTTAACCCACGTGTGTGTTTAAAATTCAAGTATTACTCATACATCTAATTCACTACTATTGTATGTTTCCTTAAGTTGTGTAATGTCACTGAGCAAAACAAAAGATGTTGTCACTTTATTTCTCAGTTTTGCTTCTCGTACCAGGAGTTCTGTAGTATCTCGAAAAATTCTGTTCATTTTCCGCATTTCTCTCGCTTTCGCCTTACTATCACTTCTTTTGGTTTCTTCTAATAGTTCACACAAGCATCACAATTATCCGTGCAGCCATAATTTAATACAAGCCAGTTCACGTCAATTGCCAGAACATTAAACTGATAAATTTTGAATTTTTCCGCGTATTCCTAAGACAGACTTAGAGAATACCAAATTTATCCTCAACGGTGACGCTCTTAGAATATTGCATTGTTGATTATGTTAGAGCGATTAAACCCATCGTAGCGAGAAAAAATTGCCTATATTTTATTCCAGGCTAAAATTTGGAAGCCAGATCTGTTTTGCCGTTTGAGCGTGATTGACAAATAAACAACTAAACTATCGCATTAGGTCACGGATTCGCAGTCGGATACCTACTTCTAATATAATGACACCTACTTCTCATACCAGGTAGTTAATAATAATAATATATTCATTACCATTAACTTTGCATTACAGTTACAGTGTACACATAATAAATATCTTAAAGTGCAAATGTAAAAATTGTTTTAAGTGATTTATTAGTTGAATCTCTGCCATCCAAGCTAAGATTTAACTTGTGTTATGGATGACAGGACGCTCCTCTTAATAGCACAAGTTAATTACAAATTACAGTAAGGGTTACAAAGACAGTAACCGCACCTTGTCCAGGACAGCCGACCTATTGTGCGATACACGCCCCGGAGTGCGAACGTGTGATACCTTACCGGCACGTTTAGGAGATTGATATTGGATCGTAACAGAATTTCGAACAGTATGTTGTTAAAGGATAAGATATGTATGTGCTAAACTTTAGGGAAGATTATGCATTGAGCATGTACCTAATCGCTGTCAGCAGTACGTCTAGCAATCGTTAACGACCTGAGCAGTGTCCTGCGGGACTTAGATACGTAGTTCAGTTAAAATGACTGTTCATGAATCTGAAAAGCAAACATATTCATAGATCCAGTGATTTGGTTAAAGCTGCTGATTTATGGCGTCGAACAGAAATGACTTAATATACACAGGACACATGCGCCGAGGTTATGGCGAGCTATAATTATGCCAGAGCTACGAGGTGCGCGACAGCTGTTATGTGTTATGCAAAGCGGCTCCACATGTGAGATCAATGTCAATGCCTGCGCTGTATCATTACTGCTGACCTCTCACCGCACAGCGCCTCCGCGCGTCATTGCGTCGTGTTTATGAGTAATGATATACCCCTTGTTCACATTACAGGTACATTACGGCTAATCTTAACAAAACTTGTTCAATAAATTACTGAGAATAGCATTATTGAAGTTTAGGGTCAGTCGGTTTATAAGTGACGGTGACGCCTTCCATCGTAGCGACCATGTTCTAGTTAGCTACCTCGGCAGTAATATGAAAGACGACTTCTACTTCATCCATGCGTTAATCCCAGTCCGAAGCTTTCACCTCGAAGTCAGGGGTCCTCTTCACTAGTCTGGCTGCGCCTATGGCAGAACTTCGATATTTTCCTCAAAGCGACTCTCTGTCCTCCACCATCCATTAGTGATATCGAAGCATCGCATTAACACCAGTCGTTGGCCTTTTTATGACTTCAACTTACGACTGCCATATATGTTTGTATGGCAACCGGGACTGATAAGTACCCATTCAAATATTTGCATTGAGCGGAGATCGATCCCGCGCCTCCTGCCGCGCCACAGAGGCTGTATTAAAGGCGACTGTAAGTCATAGATGTTCACGTTGGTCAGTCGTTCTTGACATAAGTACATTAAAACGTTGTGAAGTCAAAGGATTTTATTATTTTGTTTATCTCCAGTAGACACACGCGTACGAGTGTTCATGCCCGCAAGGCGTGGTTGATATTACACAACCACATTTAACCAGCGCTATACATATTTATGATCCCATGAGGTGGAGGTGAGCAGATTAGGATTTCGCTGAATAAGCAAGACGATAAAAATATGTTCGCCACACTAAATGGAGGCCCACACCACCACACGCATCGTTACACATCGCTGTGTTTTTATCATCCAAGTGTAAGCATAGAATAGTCCAACATAAGCTGAAACTAAGTGGCATGTTGTGTATAACACGTAGGCGTATTGTGCTGTACGATCTCTATGACGAATAGCGGAGTACAATGGTGCGAACGACACAATAACAGCCGTAAATAACACAATACCGCTGACACCGTCACGTCATGCCTCCAATACTTACACTAAACGACGTTATTCTGTGACATTACAGCGTCGTGTTGTGCTCACTTGCGTCACTCGTTACTTCACGTTGTAAGCCCTTCCGACTCGAGCGGGCAGGTCATTGTTCGTTTGAAGAGAGATATTTGTGCCAGAGAAGCTGTGCCGAGCGGAGAGCGGAGCGCGTCGGCGGGCGCCCGGCGCTAATCTCACAGACGAGGCGGCACAAAGGCCAGGTACCGCTGATCATAAATTATACGAACGTTACGCGACCTTCGCTAATGGAACTGCTTACCCTTCCGATTGTACAAGACGAGAATTCATTTCTGGCCGTCCCTAATGCTCCGACCTTTTTTATTCTACTGAAAGTAATTCGTGATGCTGTAATCGCCTATCCTTCAACTCATGTGGGTGGTCCCTATTTAATAAACAAACCCGACTAACTACTTAATATCCATACAAGAGATTTCGCTACAAATAGTAAAGCGTTCTAATATACAAATTAGAAAACATTTATGGTTGGTTTCATGGATCGAGGATCCTATCAGCATCAGCCTCCGAGCATTCTCCCAGCTCAGTTGAGGTCGGTCTTCAGATATTTGTGCTATTTTATGATCTCGAGGTTCGGTAGTGAGGCATGGCTATCGGAGTGTTGCGTGCTCTTAGAAGCATGGAGGGGCCTCAATGTAAAACTAGTGTCGCTTAACGTTGTAATGCGCTCTCGCACTCGATCACCACTTAGCCGAGAGCGCCTCATATATAGATATAACCCTCAGACAACTAGGTGACGCTGGTAAATCACTTAGTCAAAGTAAAATCTAAAGATAATACGCTTACGTAGCGAGTGTCAACATTTTGTGAGCAAACATTTACAGCGCTGAGATTGATTTAGCTGTTCAAGTCGAAAGTTGAAAGTCATAAACTTTTAGCGGCGGAATGGCGAGATTGTAGCGATGAGATTAAGAATGTGAATGGTCGAGCGTCGCCGGTGACGCGGCCCCGCACTGCCCAACTGTCGGGTCCCGCCGCGCGCCGGTGCTGTCTGCCAGTCGGCCACTGGGAGAGATATCCGCTTTTTGTGCAAGCCGCAGAGTCGCCGATTGCGCTCCCCGAGTGACGATGGGCCACTGTAATTAATGGAACAGAGTTTCCATTCACCCCAAATTCATTTTCTTTTTGTCCACTGCTATTTCAGCGCGGAGGGTCGCACAGTTGATTAATAGTTACTTAAGGCAAAAACTGCTTGCAATTTAAACAGACTTAATGCTATTATCAATTTTATACACAATACCAGAGGAGTCACACTCGCGCTGCCGACCCTGTAAGCTCAGAGAGTATCTGTGCCGTCATTGTAGAAGACAAAGCAGGACATGCCTTTATTCTTCCCAATGACAGCACAAACTCTGCAGTGAGCATGGCTGCCCTACTTAGCGCCGGATACACAACACGAAGTTACTGTAGGGTGGAGGTAGTTCCCTAGCCGGACTACTCAGTTGGATAGAACGTTGTGTCCTACCTACATCACTGCACTGGAGAGAGGATCTATTTATAAATATTATTAGTAGCATTATTTCGTTCAAGATAAAATAAACGGTACAAAAATAAGCAAAATTGTGTAAGAAAGAAGTAGTATAAGGTAGTGGAGTGAGCAGCCGCTACGCAGGACGAGCGGGGCCTACCCCCGCTCGTCCAAATATTTGTTGCTCGATATCAACTCGTGTCTGAACACTGTTAGTACGTTTCTTATAGCGAGGCAGCAGATAGTTCACAGCATCTTCCATATAGTTTTAATTACTTGTTTACTGCTTCCATAAACAGAGGTATCGGTGTTCTCCGGCGTCTTAACGACTTTATTTGAACGGGAACACGAGCTGACCGTGTTTATAATAAAATATTAAAAAACATCAGACGTTCCAGGTTTATTAATAACCCGCTCCCCCCCCCCCCCCCTCGACTGATCCCATGATCGCTACTGGTAGTCATGGCAGCAAGAGATACCACTAGACAACACTACACTCAGCATTTATAGTCACCACCCGAGTGACAAAATACCTCCAGTCGCTGTACTGATATCTCGTGGGAAGCTATCGACCCTGCCTGCTCGCTCGTGGTGGTATAGACAATCTCAGATGACAAGTACACGAGCAGGCTGTCACAATACCGGTGACTACGTGTTTAAAGTGAAAAAGATAGAGAAGAAGCCTATAATATCAGGAAGACAACCTAAATCGAACGAGTGAACGTAATTTGGAGATCTTTATTCTGATTATAATAGAGGACGGCACTTTAACCATTTAGATCCGATCCGATCCTGACATGGTCGTCGCCAGCCGCCTTGTTTCACAATTTATCTCCGACAAGCACACGGCACACCTGATGGGAAGTGGTATCCGTGGTTCACGTCCGTGCACATGCGCCATCTCAAATCATAATATTTCGAACGCCAGAATGAAAAACACATTCTGTTCCTTCCCTATATACATATACTTTGTGTAATGGATATGATGTCTTCGTCATGTTGCTCACTTGTCACTTGTGAGTTATGGGCCGGCTCTTTATAATATTTTATTAGAGCCCCTAAGCACAAATTTCCTAATAGTTGGTGCCTACTGAAAATTGTTTAATTTTCATCCCTTACCTATTAGTACTTCACACAGAATATTTTATAGAGATCAATTTAACTACATTTTATGAGATTGTATGTAATAGCTTTCAATAATGATGTTTTGGAATATCTGTCTGTCCGTCTGTGCGAATAGTTTATTGTCCATATAAATAAAATGTATCGTGACTTTTGTACAAACTGAAACTGCTTGGGTTATGATAATAGTGAGTGTTCTTGGCAGAGGTTCGTACCGAAATATCTATATGTTTACAGTATTAGCATTGAAATCATGTTTTTCGCTTAAACACACGGAGCCCTTCGCGAGTCTCGCGGCTGAACGATCCATAAGTGTCGTCTCTCAGGTATTGCTGAAGTCGCACACACATAAGGTATTGTGGCTAACGTAATTTATAGCACAGATTCAGCATACAGTGTCTCTGTGTGGTCTCTCTTTGTGCGAATTCTTTTACTGTCGCATTAAAACATACGACTAACATAAATATAGGTTTGTAATTATTAAAGGGGTTATTTGTTATTCTTTGTGTTTTTGTGGAAGGCCTCTATGTCGTGCTCACATACCGCACACTCACCCACACGGAACACGCAGTGATTGGTCATGCCTCTGTATGCTCCATGAAACGCGGCAAATGTGAGTGCCCTAATAGACTTGCATTAAAATCTGTTACCGAACGGTTTGTTAACATTATTTTTACAACAATGTTGATCCTACCCGCGATTTCCCTCGAGTAATACTCGAACATGGCTTCCAACTAGGTACCAATTTTTGTGATAATATCGAATGGCTCTTTTACGATCGTAAGGAGTGCTGCAAACGTCAAACCAATCTATTGCTGGCTCTTAATGCCCTTCACAGCTTCTTATCGTCGGGTGGGGTGAACTCATACTGATCTAACCTATAGAAGAAGATAATGTTACCTTATTCAGTTGATGAAGTTGAGCGAATGCACAAAAAAACAGCGCATGTAAGATCAATCTGAAGTGCAGCTAGCGGTGCTGCGGCGAAGTATCGGGAGCACCGCCTTACTGCTGTGTCGTGGGCACTCTGGGAATGTGGAGTCATTTCGAACGTATTATTTAGTTCATTGCGTAGTTAAGCCCCCCCCAGGAGTCCAGGACTGCAATATCTGAGGAAAGTAATTTAATTTGGAGCAACAGCGGCTCTTGTCGTCAGATTCCGCCCTACTTGGGTTTTCGGCAAGTTAACTAAAGTTAATATTTTAATTAGAACGTTCCGCGCCGTTACCGAGCGCGGGCTTATCTTGCGAGATCTCGTGAGTCGTGGGGCCGAGGCGCCGAGGAGCCGAGGGACGGGGAGTGGGAATTGATTTCTTAAAGTTTGAAAATACGATTAATTTTATTTCAGTGCCGATATCAAAACATCTGGCCGTGCTCAAAACGATTTCATCAAATGTTGCACTTTGATACATTCGCTCGCATCTAAGCAGGTGTACCTCTAGATCTATCTGTTTGAAGAATTTAGTCAAGAATAGAACCTACGACGACCTGACATCAAAATCAAAAGGGGTGTCATTGCTGCCTAGGCATGCTTAATTTATTGTATTAAGCATTTTCCTTGTTCATTGAAAAGGGAGTAAATGTGCTTAATGGTCTGAATTATTAAAATAAATGCCTTCACTTCTAATTGGGAACACGTTCTCCCCCTAGACGCTGTCTCTAGACGACGATCCTTAGCATCTGTGGTGCCGCCGTCGACGCCGACGACGCCGGGCGCCGCGCGCCGCGAGACGATTATATCTCTGGTAGTGATGACGAGACGTACGAATGGCTAAAATTACTAAACAGGAGATAGCAATCAAATTGTCAATAAACGGCAATGTTTGATAGTTCTTTGAGCATCTAATTATGCCGAACATACTCACTTTGATGACAAACTGACGTGAAACATCTGTGACAGGACTCCAGAATAACAATGATCTTCATGAAAATGCCACGAGATTCACATGGGGTGCTATCCAACAGCAGAGTTGGAGATTGTGAGATCTGAATGTGGATACTGAAAACATTATCTCCATCTCTCGTGAAGCTGCACATTACGCACATAGGCAGGTACTCCACCGCAACCGCTCGAGAGAGGCGTCGTGCGTCAGGGGCAACAGGTGGCCAGTCACGCGAGCGGCTCACGTGGAGTAAGTGACGAGACGCACACGAGACAAAACAGGGGCCCGAAAATGGCAAGGTGATATCTATAGGCACCTGGGCGTTGCCTAATTAGTGAAATGAGTGAGTGCCGCGCAAATACATTATAACATATAGTCTCACCTCCCGCGTCTCACGTGACATGTCGGTAAAGAAATTGTTTAACTTAGAAATAAGAATGACTTGTTAATTACCAAGAAGAAGTTAGTTGCTGTATATGCTAGCTGATGCCCACCGCTCCGCCTACGATCCTAATTTCGATCCCGTTGCCGCTATTCATGGGAACCTATTCACAGGAATCTACCCCGTACTTATAACATAAGTAGTTCCGTAAACAGGAGACCTCGTGAGCACTCTTTGCCACAATTTTTATGGTAAGTACCCTTATATTAAACAAAGTTCACCCTAACGAGGCATGATTTTTTTAACAACAACCTGTGAGGAATCATATCTTTGAAGTTTTAGACAAAAATCATCAAGATCCGTTCATAAACAAAAACGATAGCAAACTTGCCCCCTTTTCTTCCCACTTTCCCTCATATCAAAAAATGCTCACAAGACAAGGTGGGTTTTAAATTAAAAAAACATGTGTGCCAAGTTTTTTGAAAATTGGTAAAGATTTGCGCCCTCTAGACCGGAACTGACAAACAAACAGACGGACAAAAGCAAAATCAGTCACGGCTACACTAGCTCGGTCAAATTCTGGTAATTATATTGCGCATTATAAAATGTTTAGAATCAAATCTTTTTCTCTTACTTCTTCCGTAAGCCTGCGAGGCAATATAAATCACTATGAATACCTGTATAGGTACTTATTTTTCAATTCGCAGCAATGAACATTAAAATAAAATCCCTAAATCCTAGTTAATGTCCCCATAGATGTCCATGTTTAAAATTGTTTTAAGCTCTGATTGAAGTATAACAGTCACACACTAAACGTCGTGAAGATAGTTACAACGGAGCGACTTGCGACCTGCAGGGCGCGACGCGCGGCGGCCACTGTGTAGTAGATTGCCTGCCCATTGCACATGCACAATGTAGCAGACTCTTAATTGTTTACGTGCCGACTGTTGCGATAATTTAGTTTTATGAAGTCGCTGGCAGCTGGCACGCGCTCAACGCGCTCAATAGTACACTCTGCACACTTTGTTTGAGCGCGGTCATTAGTTCAAACGTGACACTGCAGCATTCAAACATTACTTCCACAACTCTCCGCGTTATACTGTGGTTGAGTAGGTAAATAAACAATATAAGTTTAAAAACCCGACTACGTATGCCCATTTTTCCTAGAATGTAGGTACTGTTTGGTAAAACTAAGTGGCATACGACCACGGCTATCCTTGATATTTTTTTGTTTTATATTGTTTAGTGTAGTTTAGTGTTGATTTTTTATAGCGTGATTATTCAGTAGTCGGATTTTAGTATTAAACTTATTTTTTTATTTATATTATTTGTAATTAATAGGTATAATTTATACATATTTGAAATGTGCTAATTAAGTCCTTTCTGTTGATACTAAACACGACATATTTATCTCAAATTTATTTTTATCACAGTACTTTATGACCGCTAGAAGGCGCCACATTAGATTCAGTGACACGTTATAGAGACTATAACCAGCTGACGACTAAGATGCTTCTAACGATACCTCATTTGTCCACTAATTAGTAGTGGTTGACGAGCTATGAGGTAACAGATGAACCTACATACATATATACATAGCCTGTCAAAATCATAACCCTCCTTTTGCTTCGCCGTAGTCGAGTACAAATAAATAAATATTCTACAACATTCTACACAATGCTATCTAGATACCCCCCGCTGGAGCCGATGAAAGAGGTTATGTCGGACTCGAACGCACGGCGCCTGAGGGTCGTTTTTGGTTGCCGACGGTGAGGTTGACAGGCATATCCCTCGCACCCCGACCGACCCAAGGCCATCTCGCTCGATCTGGCTCTCTTCGGGTGTGGGGACCACAGAGTCCCCAACTCGTCCCCGGAAACGGGGAGGCGTGCTGAGCGCGCCGCCGCGGCCTGCTCCCGCGAGTATAGCTTGGGTTATGGAATTTAGAATGCGGATAAACATACTTAGATACTTTTTTTTTGTAAATACATACATATGTATCTCAATCTCTCAATGTACCATATTCTTAGAAATAAATTATTATTATTATTATTATTATTATTATTATACATAGAATCGCTCAGACCAATGCAATTAGACATATTCGTGCATATAAATATTTGCACTGATCGGAAATCGAACCCTGCGTAGCAGTCAAACACTACAGAGGCCGTCAGAAGTACTTGTGGACTTTTCAAAAGCTTGTAGCTCAAACAAAAGCAGGTAAAGAACTTGCGCGATAGAAGACCTTATGAATACATTAATCACGCCGATATCCCTGGGATACCATTCGAATAGATTTCGTACGAAACGAAAGAAGAAGAAATTACTCCAAATCACAAGTACTACTAGTAGTACTACTAGTATACCTACTGCATTGAGATCAAGTGCCTTACTACTGTAACAGTGCTTTGACTCACATAAAGATTTCAATAATGTTCTGTGGAGTCCCTCAGGATGAAGCGCACACTGTTCCACAAAATCAGTCTTGGCTTAAGTTGGTCGAGGCCGGTATTACGAATAGAAAGCATTAATGGTACAGAGTTCTAACAGTGCACACTCGACTGCAAACTTGGTGTGACAAATCCAGTGCCTTTCTTTTTTATACTATTTAGGTGGCAGACAAGCACACGGCCCACCTGATGGAAAGTGGTAACCGTGAGCTATGAACGTGCGCAACACCAGGGGAGTCACACCCGTACTGCCGACCCTGTAAGAACAGAATTTTTCTGTGCCGTCAGTACAGAACCCAAAATCAAGACAAGCCTTTGGTTTTCCCACTGACAACACAAAACTCTTCAGCGAGCTCTGGCTACTCTACTCACTGCCGGGAACACAACATGAGGTTATTATAGCCGTGATATTCTGTAGGGTGTAGGTATTTCCCCAGTCGAATTGCTCATTGGGACGAAAATTAATAATCAGAAAGATTAACTCCTATTATCGAAACTCAAAATGACTGTACCTCTACCTTACTGAAATAACAACATTGAACAAACTAGACCTTAGATGTGGTCAAATTAGCCCATTTTAGCAGACTTAATTTTTGAGGTCGAAGAGGCATCACATTAGGTCACAGGAGTGGTGTACGTGCACTGTGCTCGAGCGCGTGTCACGGCACGCGCTCGATGTGACGTGGCGCCGCACCACAGCACTGGGCACTGGGCACGCGACAGGAAGTGTGCGAGCGCCGCGATAATATCATTTGCGCCACATTTGGCACTATTTATCTCTATCCGCAGTGAGCGCCGGGATTGGATACGATCAGCTATTTATAGCAATGTGTCTACATGTGCCACACATGCGTGTTGTGGTTCGCACTGTGCACGTGGGTTGTGCCCGTTAATCACTGGCTGATTAGGAGACTTACGGGTAGGTACAAATACAAATCAGTAACTTCATTCATTTATTCGTAATGTATTATTTACGCTGTTCCCAACGTATCAGTTGCTTTTCAGCAGCTACGAGGGCGGGCGCGGAGAGGCCGTAAATACAAGTCCTCACATTTATGACGTCATCGTTCTGGTTCAGCAGTGAAGTTCATTGTAAGTACTGTGGGTGTTTCTTCTGCGAGATTGTCGGTGACAGCGGGTCCCTGAGACGACCTGGTGACGAGCACGGTATGAGCATTGTGCCGACGTGTAGGCTGAAGGCCACAGCTACTTGAAGCGCGTAAGGTGACATGAATAACTCATGGGGTCGTGAGGCGTTTGTGCGCTAAGACACTTTCTATTTTCTCACTAATCTGTCAGCGAAGTATATCTTACAACAACCACTAACGAATGCATATAATGTAACATGTAACATGGTTACCACTGAGTCAATTTCAATTTCAATTCATTTATTCTCAACAAACATAATTCGTGTAGAAATTAAAACGGTATAAATACATGGCAATCAATAAAAATGACAAAAATTTCTATAATAATAAATACATGCAAATCAATAAAAATGTAAAATGTCAACCGTTACTTATGTCAAGTTAAAATTGATCAACAAAATAATAAAATAACAATACAATAATCAATTCCAAGTCATGTGATATTATCATTCAAAAACCAATAAAAAAAAGTTCTTTTAGCAAAATCAATAACAATGTCAATAATATTATTAGATATAAAAGTAAATTGAAGGTGGAGGAGGTTATGTCGGACTCGAACCGTCTAAAACGTACGCCGCCTGTGGGTCGTTTTGGTTGCCGAAGGTGAGGTTGACAGGCATATCCCTCGCACCCAGGCAGACCCAGGGCCATCTCTCACGATCTGGCCCTCTTCTCGGGTGTGGGGGCTACAGAGTCCCCAACTCGTCCCTGGAATCGGGGAGGCGCGCCACGCGCGCTACCGCCGCGACCTGCTTCTGCCAGGGTGACAGGCGGCTTCACCTGTCACCCCCAGGCCGGCGCTCATGGGGGCGGAGGTCGTTCATCGACCTCCGACGCCCGAGTTGCCTTCGTACGCGGGCAGCTTGTCTTGCGATCCTTCGTTGCTCCCGCCCCGCCTCCTCCTTCACGAGCATTACTTGCTCGCAGAAGGAGGCGCAATTGAAGTAGATTTACAAAAAAGTGAAATGTCAATGGTTATGTCACGTTAAAATTCATCAATAAAATACTAAATAAATTAAAATTATCAATTCAAGAATCAACTTTAAATTATGCATCATTTTGATTCAAAAACTCATCAATGTCATAACAGCATTTTTCTAATAAATATTCTCTTAGCTTTAGCTTAAAAATATTGACACTGGTAAAAGTTTTAAGTTCAGTGGGGAGTCCATTAAAGACCTTTACAGCCTGTACCCCTGAACTGTGCTTTACAACATTGAGCTTTGGCACAATGACACTGTTTAAGTTTTTTCTGCGACTTTTTACTCTTAAATCTCTTTTACTATTTGTTTCATATTTGTGTAAATTTTTCATTAGGTTCGTCAACAGCACTAAAATATACAAGCATGGCACTGTAAAAATTTTAAGTTTAATTAAATGAGGTTTGCATGATTCAGTCTGACTAATGCGTACAATGGTTCGTATAGCTCTTTTTTGCACAACAAAAGCTGAGTCGATATTATATTCATAGCTATTTCCCCAGAACAATATGCTGTATCTAAGTTTTGATTCAACTAGGGCAAAGTACACAGTTTTCAATTGTTCGATTGTTAACTCATCTCTTAAACTTCTTATGGCATAGCAAGCAGAGCTCAAGGAGTTAACTATAGCCAACAACTCTTGTTTCCAATTTAGCTTGGTATCAAGTTGAACACCCAGGAATCTGACTAAATCCACCATATGAACATCAGTGCCCAGGGACTTTACCCTTAATTCTATATTAGATTTTGACGTAGATTTGAACAGCACACACTTTGTTTTAGTCATATTTAATTTCAAGTTAATCATTGCAAACCATTTCTCAAAAGTAGATAATGCAGTATTAACCTTGGTTTCAAGATCGTCAATGCTATCACCTGAAATAATTGCATTTGTATCGTCAGCAAACACTAAATGACTTATACACATTTGCTTGCGTATAAGTTATTGACTTATACACAAGCAAATGTGTATAAGTAAGTAAGTAAGTTTGCGACTTATAAACAATAAACATGGTAAATATTCCGAGTATTTAGACACTGATTTGAGTGACCATGGTAGTTTAAATACCTATATTTAAACACATTTATTATAAAGCATAATTTGTGCCTTCACAGCCGCTAACCCACAAGCAGCAAGGGCTCATAACTGGCTAAATGATATCGGTGCTCCTACTGTTATAACATAGTTACCAGCATGTATCTTGACCCCAGTCACGTCAGAAAATGCATGGACTCTATATGTGCAGTACGCGTTTTTTGTGTGTCTGTCGAGGGAGCTTCGGCCCACGGCGGCGGAGCAGCTCAAATCCATGAATCACAGATTACAGAAAATTAATTCTTGTTTCTTGTTTCTCTCGTGACCTGTGTTAAAATGTATGCCGGTAATGCAGGTAGTACTTACCTACTTACCGATCTTTCTTGAAGTATTTTTATGATTCTTCGTCATCTTACTCCATGCTACACACTGTCCATGCTACACACGTAGCTACATGTCACAAGGTACTAGGGGCGCACCACGTCACCACTGCTCCTCAAGTATCACAAACAAATTACCCGACGTGCCCCGGGGTTGATTTTCATGTCGCGAATTATTTGCGATCAGAATACAAATCGTATTTGCGAGCGGATATCCGCCGCATCACCGCACACCGCACACCGCACACCGCACCGCCGCATCCGGCCCTCGCTGACTATACCACAGAATACATAATAGTACTAAATCACATTTACTTCAAGTTGTGATGTTTTCTTGAATTGTCTCAAGAAAGGAAATCCCTGCGACGTTGGCATCGGTTGCTTTATCAGCTGTGGGCTGTTGGTGATATTCGGCGACGCGACGGGGACGCGACGACGGCGATAGGCGACTGAACCCACTGGTCTGAACTTGGTGAAACTTCAACCATCTAAATCCGTCTGTCCTACATCGACATCGACTGTCATACGTCTTACATTTAAAATAAAGTTATTAATAATAAAAACTTTTGTATAAAAAATCAGTTGTATTAAATCGAAAATAATAATTTTATGAAAGGGTTGTGTTCTGTTGTTCTTCCTCTGAATCAGCAATCATCATCATCAGCGTTTGAGATCAGCATCAGTATTGGTTGAGTAGAACTTGGGATGCCTATGACCACAGATCAAATCAAAAGTGACGTTAAACCAGTTCTCTTATATTGTGATATTATATCGGGCAGAGCATATAGAGACTCTCTCACAGTTAAATTCCAGCCCCTCCAACTCGGCTTCGGCTCCAAAGGGGGCTGTGAGGCTGCTGTACATGCCTTATCTACGTTCCTTGGCTGCAGTGGAGGTGAGGTTATCCTCAAAGTTGACTTGAGGAATGCCTTTAACTCTGTTAATAGGGACACTCTGTTGACACAGGCCAAATTGGAAACCCCCAAAATTTTTAAATTTCTCTGGCAGTGCTATAGGCATCCTTCCAAATTACTTTATAAGGAAAATATTTTAAATTCAGCAGTAGGATGTCAACAAGGTGATCCTCTTGGGCCAGTCATTTTCAGCCTGGCTATTCACCCTATAATTCAGCGACTAAATTCTAAATTTAACGTTTGGTATCTAGATGATGGTACTCTCGGAGGCGATGTAGAAACAGTATTAAAAGATTTGGCGTTTCTAAAAGAAGAATTTAGTTCAATCGGCCTAGAACTAAATCCCACCAAATGTGAAATTTTTTTTAGTGATCAAATTGACAATCTTTCGGTTCTCTCAAAATTCAATGCTTTGGCTCCAAATTTAAAAGTTTTACAAAAAAGTTCTCTCCGCCTCCTTGGGTCGCCAATTCTTGAAGATGCTTACGAGTCTTTTGTGGAAGAGAAAATAAAATTTTTTTGTGATGTTTCGGAGCGATTGTACCAAATTAATATACATTCAGCTTTCACCATTATTCGGCATTGTCTTTTCGTACCAAAATTTACACATGCCCTGCGTTCAACTCAACTTTTTAAATTTTTGGAACTTTTAGGTCAAGTGGATAAAGTGCTGCAAGACACTCTATGCAAAATTTTAAATATAAATTTGAACGATCGAGTGTGGCTTCAGGCGTCCCTTCCAGTTCGTCTCGGGGGCCTCGGCGTTCGCAAAATTGCAGATGTAAGTATGCCAGCATTTTTGTCGTCGGTCCATGGCACTGAAGAATTAGTCAGGAAAATTCTATCTCCTTCACTGATTAATTCGGAAGTGCCAGGTAAGGCCGAAGCTGTAAATGCTTGGAAAATGACTTGTCCAACTGCCGCCATGCCCGCCAACCCATCTTCCCAAAGGCAATGGGATGAGCCGCTCAGTATTGGTGTTAAAAAACTTTTAATCAGTACAGCTACCAGCGCTGCTGAGCGCGCTCGTCTATTGGCTGTGGGTGAATGGGAATCTGGTGTATGGCTTCAGGCATAGGAGAGAAGGAAAACTCGAGAACAAACCCGTTGCCAACCCGTCTGGCCAGCGTGGCAATAGTAGGCTAAACCCTCCCAAAATGAATAGACGCCACAACAAAAGGCCCCCAGTTCCCGGCGGTCCCGCTATTCCCAGCCAAGGTAGCGGTTCGGGTAACGGCGGGACGGGGGGTGCGAAGAATCTCCGGGCTACGGGAGGCTACCGAAAACGGCGACTACTACTGGCAACGTACAATTGCAGTACACTTCGTCTGGACAGGCACCTCGCGGAACTAGAGGTAGAACTAGGTCGCATAAATTGGCATATATTAGGGTTGTCCGAGATCCGAAGACAGGGGGAGGACACGACAACCACTGAGTCAGGCGACCTGTTCTACTTCAGAGAAGGTGAACAGCTCTCCCAGGGAGGTGTCGGTTTTCTGGTAAAAAAGGATCTCATTAGCAGCGTTGTTGAAATCGGTAGTGTGTCGAACAGGGTAGCGTACCTTATCGTAAAAATCACGAACAGTCGTTCGCTGAAGGTGATACAGGTATATGCGCCGACCTCGCTTCACCCCGACGAAAGTGCCGAGGCCGTATATGAAGATATTGCTAAGGCAATGAATCACACCGCCAAGGCCACTTACAACGTTGTTATGGGGGACTTCAATGCTAAAGTGGGAATACAAGAACGCGGTGAGACGAAAATCGGACCTTATGGAGTGGGGCGCAGAAATCACAGGGGACAAATGCTAGTCAACTTCCTCGAGGCGCAGGGGCTCTTCTTAATGAATAGTTTCTTTAAGAAAAAGCCCCACAGGAAGTGGACTTGGCAACGTCGGGACTCTGTGATAAGAAACGAGATAGACTTTTTGATAACGGACAGTAAGCACATATTTAGAGACGTCTCTGTGATCAACAAGTTTAAAACCGGAAGCGATCACAGACTTGTCCGAGGCTCTCTAAATATTAACATCAAGGCTGAAAGATTCCGAATGATACGGTCTACTCTCCGACCTACGCCACTCCAAGTCACTCTAGGGTCCGAAAAGTTCCAATTGGAACTTCAAAATCGTTTCGCAACACTGGAAACTACAAACGGCATTGACGAGAAAACCGACACAGTGGTCAAAACATTGCAGGAAGTGTCTCGAAAGTTCTTTCCCGGGAAACGCAAACAGCGGGAGTCCAAGCTCTCTCCTGAGACTCTCGAACTTATGAGAAAGAGACGTGAGAAGTCATCCACACCGTCGTCTTCGTCAGATGAGAGAGCCTTAAACCAACAAATTAAAAAGCTGATTAGACGCGACCTCCGACGCTACAACACCCATATCGTCCAGGAGGCGATTGAGCGAAATAGGGGGTCGAAAGTGTTCGCTCAGCAGTTGGGGAGGCCCCATCTGACGAAACTTAAAACTGCGGATGGTAAAATGACTGCCTCAAGGTTCGAGATTCTCGATGAGATCGAAAAGTTCTATGGACAGCTATATGCATCACGGACGAGTAAACCTACGGGACACAGCGATGAAGACCACAGAGCCCCACTCACGCGCCATTACACCGAGGAGATACCCGATATCGAGCAGTGCGAGTTGGAGGCGGCTCTCAGACAACTGAAAAACAACAGGTGCCCAGGTGATGACGGTATTACTACTGAGCTCCTGAAAGCAGGCGGAACTCCAATCCTGAAAGAGCTAGCAAGCCTCTTTAATTCCGTCATCCTACAAGGTCTAACACCTAAGGCATGGAGCGGGAGTGCGGTGATACTGTTCTTCAAAAAAGGAGATAAGACCTTGCTGAAGAACTACAGGCCCATCTCACTCCTGAGTCATGTCTACAAGCTGTTCTCGAGAGTCGTCACAAATCGTCTTGCGGGTAAGCTCGACGAGTTCCAACCACCGGAGCAAGCCGGGTTTCGAAAAGGTTATAGCACCGTGGACCACATCCATACTGTTCGGCAGATTGTAGAAAAGGCCCAAGAATACAATCAGCCGCTGTGTATGGCGTTTGTGGACTACGAAAAAGCCTTCGACTCCATCGAAACCTGGGCAGTTCTGGATGCCCTACAGCGGTGTCGTGTCGATTGGCGATACATCGAGGTGCTGAGATGCTTGTATGACACTGCCACAATGTCCGTCCAGCTCCAAGACCAGAAGACGAAACCTATTAGCCTCCAACGTGGAGTGAGACAGGGAGATGTTATATCCCCCAAACTATTCACCAACGCGTTGGAGGACGTCTTCAAAACTCTGGATTGGACTGGGCAGGGTATAAACATTAACGGTGAGTACATCTCACATCTTCGGTTCGCCGACGACATCGTCATAGTAGCGGAATCGTTGGAACAACTGGGCGAAATGCTGCATAGGCTAGATGGAGCTTCTCGACGCGTCGGCCTTGGTGTAAACTTGGATAAAACCAAAATTATGTTCAACGAACATATTGCACCGAGACCGATTGCCATCGAAGGGGCGACACTCGAAGTTGTTCAAAAATATGTCTACCTGGGGCAGGTTATCCAGCTCGGTAAAAACAACTTCGAGAAAGAACTAGCCAGAAGAATCCAGCTGGGTTGGGCAGCATTTCGCAAACTACGTCGAGTTTTCTCTTCACCCCTACCGCAATGCCTCAAAACAAAGGTCTTTGAACAGTGCGTCCTACCTGTTATGACTTACGGTGCCGAAACGTGGACACTTACAGTGGGGCTGGTCCATAGCTTAAAAGTCGCGCAGCGGGCTATGGAGCGAGCTATGCTTGGAGTTTCTCTGAAGGATAAAATTCGGAACGAGGTTATTCGACAGAGAACCAAAGTTACCGACATAGGCCACAAAATAAGCAAGTTAAAATGGCAGTGGGCTGGCCACGTTTGCCGAAGGACCGATGGCCGTTGGAGCAAACGAGTCCTATAGTGGAGACCGCGAGAAGGTAAACGAAAGGTAGGACGCCCCCTAGCCAGATGGACTGACGACCTGAAAAAGGTGGCTGGGACAGACTGGATGCGGAAGGCGGAGGATCGGAGAAAATGGCGCACATTGGGAGAGGCCTATGTCCAGCAGTGGACTGCAGTGGGCTGATTGATTGATTGATTGATTGCTTCAGGCACTTCCTTCGCCCAACATTGGAACAATGTTGGACGACACGACCTTCCGCATTGCGACTTGCCTCCGTTTGGGTGCACCGTGTGTTTCTCCGCATCGGTGTCTCTGTGGAGAAGCTGTCGATAGCCTTGGACATCACGGATTGTCTTGCAACAGGAGCGCAGGCCGCATGTCCCGACATGCAAACATTAACGATATTATCCGTCGAGCTCTTGTCACCGCCGGCGTGCCAGCTATACTTGAACCTGTTGGTTTGGCTCGCGACGATGGTAAGAGACCGGACGGTATGTCGTTGATACCTTGGAAGATGGGTAGGCCTTTGGTGTGGGATGCAACTTGCGTCGACACCCTGGCGCCTTCCCATCTTCCAAGTACGATGGACTGCGCATGCGCTGCTGCTGCATCAGCGGAGACTCTCAAACGGCGCAAATATACCAATTTAACTGGTAACTATATTTTTGAGCCGTTTGGAGTCGAAACGTTGGGTCCGTGGGGTCCAAGCGCGCGCGCACTATTCAAAGAAATAGCGAAGGGACTAATCGACGCTTCCCGTGACCATAAGGCTGGCCTTTACCTCGCTCAAAGAATTGGCATCGCCATTCAGCGTGGTAATGCCGCCAGCCTCTTAGGCACGGTACCAGTAGAGATCGATGGGGAGGAATTTTTCGATGCCTAAAATTACAGTCTCCCTCTTTTTCTCTATTCCATTTTTGTATATAGGTATTGTATAATTAGCATAGTTTTATATTAATTTGTATGTAATTGTATATTATAATAGAATATTTTATATATTGAGTGGTGTTTATAAAATTGATAGCGCAAAGTGCCTATCAGACTGTATGGCCTAAAGGGCTTCTATCTAAGAGATACTTTTATGTGGAGTATTTCAATAGCCGTAATTTTATTATAACCCTCGCACCGTTAACGAGGGATGAAAGTGGTGAACACAACGAACTCGACTCCAGTAGCCTTAGTAATCAAAGCAAGCCTTATTGACAATAATTGACCTACTCGTTCGATGCGCCTCGAATGATTGTCTGGTAATCACTAGTTGGCGTGTCGCGTGCCACCCACATTGAGGACATCCCCTAACCTTGATGTATACAAACCCAATATGTTGTGGCTTTGTCATAAAAATACTGAATACAGTTACAAGATCACAACGATTTCGAGTTACAGGTTAACAATTATAGTCCTCAAATGAACCTACGTACCTATCAAGCAACCAGCTTCAAGTGAGAAAAGTTACGTTTAACGACAATTATTACAAATTTGGATTGATTCGGCCGAAATCGGTCCGGCCATCCTTAAATCTACTCTATAGTATACACAAATGATTTGCGTCCGACTGAAGACCTTGTACATGTGCAGGCCTAATTATAATAATATATTACAGCATTAACACTTCGGAACAAACCATATGCCAGCTATTTTTCTTTATTAGGGACATCTGTGTCATAAAGTGAAAAATATAGCAATTTGTGGTGTATAAGTTGGTAAAATAAGAACAAACCTATAGGTACCGCTGTGTCGCCCCACTGAAACTGTATACAGAAGCGAGTCAATTTATTATTATATCTACCTTTGATTTTCAAATGTGTTCAGTACTGTGTTTAACGAACGGCAAATAGCGTTCCTCCTCAAGTGCGGGGAAACTAAACCCGACTGGCAATACTGGCAGAAACCACATTCAGGACGGAACTCGTGAATAGGCTCATTGTAATTGTGAAATATTGGACAGAACCCAAGTCGCGCCGGTTTGGTGAGAATGTGACTACCTGCGCTTGTATTTTGAGTAATTGAAAGCTTTGTGACCGAAATACAATAATATATATCGTGCGAGTGCCTATACACGTTGGGGTACGAAGGGCTTGTTGTCAATACAAACAGTACCTAGTGAGCGAGACGTTATGACTTCTGGTGATGTTCAATAGTTCATTACGAGCGTCATTCGATTGTGACATGAAATAACGTCGCTATCGGCAGGTAGTAGGTGCATTACCCCAGCAAATAAACGGCAAACATGCTACTGTTTGACTTAACACAATGTTGGTTATAAAATGACCAAGCGCGTCGGTACAGTCCGCGCCGTGCGCTGTTGTGTGGCGTCGCCGGTCAGCGCCAACCCTTTTAACAACACCAATGTAGACAGATGAAACGTGCCATTGGCTCCGTTCTTTGTTCTGATGGCATTATGTCGATTTATTACATCGTCTGTGATGCTCTGGTTGCGCCAGTAGTAGTAAATTCTAATCGCCTCTCAATTGGTTGACACTGAACACGCGCTCCCTATACCCATCTCCCTCCCGCACTACCTCTAAAGTGAGATAACAATAGTTTTCGCTACGCCAATGGTTGAAATAGCCGCATCTTGTCTTCCGTTTTGAACTAGCAAGCATCAATGGCGGCCGCGCGCGCGACTCTTAGAAATTAGTAATGTTTTGTTGGATTTTAACCGCTTTCATAGACCTTTACCGATCGGATTGTGCCTCTCGTGTGTCCCTCAAGTGATTTAGTGATGTGGGCGGCAACTCCTGAGCCAGGAAGAGAAGACCGGTGCACCGGCTACGACAGCACGTGGCTTCGTAAAGGTTAGTGCATCCTCTCCTAATTTCTCGGGTTGCATTCAATGCCTAAACCACCTCCGCGGCAACCCGATCACCTATCTTGTTTGTTGTGTAAAGTGTCATATGAAACATTTAGCTTCACCCCCCGCAAAATACAGTCCACTAGCTCAGGTGGCATGAGAATCGCGCCACCATTCTTTTTGGTCCTTATCGTACCGGATCCTTAGTCGTAGTTCGCAATTTGTTATTTATTCCATAGGGAATAAACGCACCGCACCTAAATACCTAGTTATTTTAGTAGAAAACCCCGCATCTAGGCATTTAGGTTTAGATCTTAGGTATCCTAGACACCCTAGTGCATAGGCACAGTGTAATACCTAACGCATTTGGCTTTTGTTTTTATTTGTTTCAATTTACCTAATACCTACATGGTGCCTTTTTTCGTTAAATGGCAGAATCTGGAAACGGCAGATTCTGTAAATGGCAGATTCTTTGAACGACAGATTCTGGAAACGGCAGAAGTACAGTACCAAACAACGTCGTAATTCTATTTTGTATTATGGAAAATATTTACAATTAAAACATAACCTAAAATCAAAGAATCCTTAAAATTAAAAAACTTCTTCAACTGCCACTTTTGAAGAAGTAACGTAAGTCCAACTGGTGCACCATTACCCAGTCCACCCTTTAATATTTTTTGCAATTATTAAATTAACTCTTTTTCATACGACATAACCGTTCTAAGTAGTCTAAAGTAGATACTTCATTATTCAACGTCAATTGGATAATTTTTTCTATCATTTGATCTTTTTCCAAGTCGAATTTCCTACGTTTTTTCCCTTTTACATAGAAGTCATTTTTCTTCAATTTTACATCTTGAAAATTTGCCTCCTTTTTTATAATTGTAAAAAATAATAGAGGGATGGTTTCTTTGGAATCAATCCATTAATACGATGGTGCCACCCTTCAATGGAATTTGTAGTACGAAATTTATGACCATAGCAACAGAAAATGTGGTATGTTACTAGCTCCATCCATTGTTTCACAAAATAATTTTTAAAATTATTAAATTCGGAAGTATCTGGCGCCATTTCACAAATCGCAAGAAATGCCTCTGGAATTACGATTGTAGGAAGAAGAGCCAAATTTGCAAAAAGTTTCGTCAAGTGGACACCTTCTGGAGAATCGTAAAGTCCAATTTTCTTACTATTTTTCCAAATAGCATTTGTGTAGTGGTAAAAGCAACCTGTGACTTGTATATCGGGATACACTTGTTTTATAGCATTTATAGCCGCAATTTCTTAATCGCAGTGATAAACTTTCATTTGTAAATATAGTTGATCTTTCATAATTTTGAATAGGCGTACATATGTAGTTTCGCTTTTGTTTGGCAAAAGCACGTACAAGATCGGCACAAAGTTGATAGTATCATGTTCATTCGACAAATCAATGTGCAAGGAATAAAGTTGCTAAAATGGGCTTGGCACAACTCTAAATTATTAATTAATTAAAATGTGTCAACGGTCTTAAAATATTTTTTTGCTTCTGAAGTGCCAAATACTTTAATCTTGTGATCGATACCATTATCATATAAAAAGAAATCCTTGACAATATGATCAGGTAACTTTATATCTTTGAAATTATTACATCTTGTTTTGTCTACATGATCTAATAATAGACAAAAAATAAGTAAGTAAACAAAATGGTAGCATTTAGAAAATGACAATTTTATAAATAAGCATCTATTTGTTTAAAATATATGTTAGAAAGGTAGTCAAGAAAAACTATAAAGATCATGTCTAATAAATAATTTTGTTTTTAGCTGGCGACTGTACAAAATCCGTCGTTTAAAGAATCTGTCGTTCAAAGAATCTGCCATTTATACAATCTGCCGTTTCCAGAATCTGCCATTTAACGAAATAAGCGTACGCGGTTATACCTCACTCGCATTTCTCTTATCGTATCGATCCTTAGTCGTAGTTTCGCATTTTGTCATTTATTCCATTGGGAATAAACGCACCGCACCTAAATACCTAGTTATTTTAGTAGAAAACCCCGCATCTAGGCATTTAGGTTTAGATCTTAGGTGTCCTAGACACCCTAGTGCATAGGCACAGTGTAATACGTAACGCATTTGGCTTTTGTTTTTATTTGTTTCAATTTCTAAGTTGTCCGTTCGCCGCTAGGTCGCATCGTATTTACCTAATACCTACGTGGGTAGGTACGCGGTTATACCTCGCTCGCATTTCATTCAAATTCATACGAAAGATCGAAAAAACGATCCCTGAAATAATAGTTGAACCTAGACAGCGATCTAGCTCGCGTAGGTACGATCTGGTTGTTGTTATGCGCGTTTGTTCAAGCTTGCACTCGCAGTTATAAGTACCTACCTACCTACGGAATATCGTTCGCGCCGCGTCGCTGTTCTACCGCTAAGATTAAGTCATTTCATTTGTTGTTTACCGCACTTTGGTTTGATATTTAGTTGTAAAAATGTCCCCAAAGGTTGGTAGGACCGGTAGTGGGGTTCAATTGAAACTTTTATACGCTAAAAGAGAAATGATTTACTCTCGCGTACAATCGATTTGTGGTAATGCACTTAAAACCTCTGATTTGGCTATTAAAGATTCGTTCTTATGTTCTATAGAAAACTTAGATAGTTTACGCGCGGATTTCGAATCCTTAGTACATCACATCAACGTTTTAGAGTTAGATTTAAATCCCGATTACTCAGTGAGTTATCAGGCCTTGTCGTCGTTTGACGATTTGTATTGTCGTATCAAACGCGTCGCTAGGAGTTTGGAGAAACCGTCTGACTGACCCAATCCCACTCGCGACCGACCTAAGTTACCACCAATTCAAATACCCGAATTTGATGGCAACATCCGCAATTGGTGTTTATTTATAGATAGTTTTGAGAATACAATAGATAAGAACGTTTCGTTGACAGATCACGAAAAATTGCATTATCTCGTTGAAAAATTAACTGGTAAAGCTATAACCGTTTGCGCTGGAATTACGTTTAGTGCCGAAAATTATAATTTAATTTTAAATACTTTGAAAGCTAAGTATGAGGATAAAAGATCGGTAGCTAACGCATATTTGGATCAGATGTTTGATTTGAAATCCATTACGGCATGTAACGATCAAAACTTAGAGAAGTTTCTAGATACTTTCGCATCATCTGTTCGCGCCGTAAAGAACCTAAAGATCGATGACCTCTGCGACCTCTTATTTTTGCATATGGGTTTAAAGAAATTAGATTCCGAAACCCTTCGTTTATTTGAGTCGGATCATCGCGGCAATAAAATTCCTAAGTTCGAAGACTTAGAAAGTTTTGTTCGCGAGCATATAAAAATATTGCAACGCTCTTCATCGAAACATGAAGGCGCGAAGAAAGTTGTTAGTTCCGAACGTAAAATAGATGCGTCATCGAAGTCACTGAAGTCAACTCATGCTTATGTTAATACCGCACCAGCACATGTACAATCACCTGTTTGCTCTTTGTGTAATACTCATCATTTGCAATTGTACAAGTGTCCGGGTTTCCTAAAGTTATCGCCTAATGATCGTTATAAATTTGTTCGCGCTAATAATTTTTGTTTTAATTGTCTCGGTACTAAACACCGCGTTGTTTTATGTAATAGTAGCAATAGTTGTCGCAAATGTTCAGCGAGACACCACACTTTACTCCATTTTGAAAATAGTAATGCCGCATCCAATGTGAGCACAGTTGGTTCGTCGAGCGGTGGCACACGGCGGCCTGCGCCACAGCCGCAGCCCGCGCTCGCGCGCGGTCCTGCCCGCCCGGAGACCGCTGCGAATGACGTCACCTTGTGTTCTTTGTCCGCTAGTGCTGCGCTCACTACTGTTGTCCTCGCGACTGCTCGCGTTATCATTGTTGATGCATTAGGTAAACCGCACATTGTTCGAGCGCTATTAGATGGCGCTTCGCAAAGTAATTTTATTACTCAAGATTGTTGTCAACGTCTTGGTTTCAATGTTAATAAGCGTTCAATCCGCTCAGTGGTGAAGGGTTTTGGAGGTTTACAGTCAGCTGTTCATGGCACCGTTAAAACAAGGTTTGGATCTCGTTTTAATAATAATATTTGGTTTGACATGGATTCGCTCGTTATAGATAAAAATAACTGAACAGTTGCCTACCATCCCGGTTGACACGTCTTTATTAACGAAATTTAAAGACTTGCCTTTAGCTGATGAGACTTACGCTGTTCCTGGAGTCGTCGATATATTGATCGGCGCTTCGATTCTCCCGCACCTCCAATTATCACGTAAGGTTCAAGGGGGACCGACGTACCCCGCTCCGCACGCACTGGAAACAGTTCTTGGTTTTGTTATAATTGGTTCCGCACCCGCTTCTATAGATAGTTTTAGTCACTCGACTGCTTCGTTCTGTTGCACCGTCGAGCCGCCCCTGGAGTCTACCATCCGCAAGTTCTGGGAAATTGAAGAGGTCAATGTCCCACCTATCCTAAGCCCTGATGACAAGATGGCTGAGGAGATTTATTGTCGCACGACTACTCGTGATGAGCAGGGTCGTTATGTTGTCGCGCTCCCTTTCAAGGGAGATATTTTTTCGCTCGGTGACTCCCGTGTATCCGCTGAAAAACGCTTTCTTTGTTTAGAACGAAAGATGCAGGCGTCTCCAAAGTTAAAGCAAGCCTATGATGAGGTTGTTAACGAATATTTAGATAAAGGTTACATCTCACCTGCGCCTGCGGACACTGACGAGACCCAGCCTTCGTACATTATCCCGCACCACGGAGTTATTAGAGAAGATAAGCTTACTACTAAACTCCGCGTAGTTTGGATGGCAGTGCTAAGACTAGCACTTCCGTGTCGCATTAATATTAGTAGAATTTTAGCTTTTTCGGGCTCAACAGTCGCTTTGTGTTGGGCCCACTCTTCGCCCCATCGTTGGGACACATTCTTCGCTAATAGAGTGGCAAAAATTCGATCTGAATTAGCGCCACAAAATCTCTTTCACGTTGCTGGCACCGACAACTCAGCCGATTGTCTCTCTCGTGGATTGCTTCCTTCACAAATTTTAGATCACCCGTTATGGTTTAGTGGACCGTCCTGGATTCATGCCGCGTCAGATAAGTGGCCAGTTAGTCAATTCAATCCCACTACGGTTTCCGAACCACCCGAGGGGAAGAAGCACTCGCTTGTTGTATCGGTGATTTAAGTACGCTAAAATATTTGCCCGCAATAGATGTTGATGACGATGGAATGCACCCTCTAACTCGTCACGCTCTTTTAGATAGATTAGTCCAATCGTTTTGGAATCGTTGGAGAACCGATTGTTTGCACACGCTGCAGTCGCGTCAAAAATGGAATACTCCATCTAACCCAATTACTGTAGGTACGGTGGTAGTCCTTATGACTGGGAATGCGCCTCCTTTGCATTGGCCTCTAGGAGTAGTAGAGGAAGTTTTTCCCGATTCCCGCGGGATAACTCGTGTTGTACGGGTTAAAACCGCAACCGGATCGTATCTGCGCCCGGTTGTTCGCCTCTGCCCTCTGCCTAGCCAGCAGTAGGCACGAGTTCAAATCTAGGTTTATATTTTAGTTGTTATTTCCCAAACCTAGATTTAGATTAGACTTTAGGTTTGTTCCGCATTTTTCGTTTTGAAGGTAACCCTTCAAGCCGGGGGGAATGGTTGCGCCAGTAGTAGTAAATTCAAATCGCCTCTCAATTGGTTGACACTGAACACGCGCTCCCTATACCCATCTCCCTCCCGCACTACCTCTAAAGTGAGATAACAATAGTTTTCGCCCCGCCAATGGTTGAAATAGCCGCATCTTGTCTTCCGTTTTGAACTAGCAAGCATCAATGGCGGCCGCGCGCGCGACTCTTAGAAATTAATAATGTTTTGTTGGATTTTAACCGCTTTCATAGACCTTTACCGATCGGATTGTGCCTCTCGTGTGTCCCTCAAGTGATTTAGTGATGTGGGCGGCAACTCCTGAGCCAGGAAGAGAAGACCGGTGCACCGGCTACGACAGCACGTGGCTTCGTAAAGGTGAGTGCATCCTCTCCTAATTTCTCGGGTTGCATTCAATGCCTAAACCACCTCCGCGGCAACCCGATCACCTATCTTGTTTGTTGTGTAAAGTGTCATATGAAACATTTAGCTTCAACCCCCGCAAAATACAGTCCACTAGCTCAGGTGGCATGAGAATCGCGCCACCACTCTCCGTGCTGCCAAGTCAGACGCCCAAAACAAATATTCCTGCAAATGTTCAGTCGCACTCCTTCAGTGAGCCTAACCTTATGCAAACACCGAACCTTTTTGAGATCGGTATTGATCTTAAAACACCTGGCATTTATTTATTTTTAAACATATTCAAAGTGCTATCTTCTCCTCCGGTTTCATCGCGTGTCTAGAACAATCCAAGGCGAAATAGAGTACGCGACCACTCCTCATCAAAACTGTCAAATCTTTTTTACGTCTTTGATAGCAAAAATATACGAGTACATACTAAATGATAAATGATGTGCACTATTTGCCGATTCAAAACTACTATGGAATTAACCAAACTATATATCTAAGCAGCGATATCCATAATAATACATATATAACTTGACTTGACTTAAAGAGATAAGGACTCGTGCACCTTTGCGAGCTATCAGCTCTATTTTTTACGCACTCGGTGAGTATGAATAAAGGTGTGGGAATATATGAACAGCGCGTCGGCGGGAGGCGCTGACTCAGGGGCCAGGGGCCGCGCGTATATCTCCCCTGTCTATTTCATTCATTTCAAAAACTTTGATTTGAGCTAAATTCTATCTGTCTGTCTGAATGTTTTGGTGAAATTGGTATAGACCTTGTTGATGTTTTGTCGCGATAAATATATTTAATAGATGCTTGTCAACCGAATTATATAACTGATGTGTTGTTTTATTAGATAATCATTTTAGAGATTTTATCACGTGGAATCGACTCAAGTAGGCAGGTAGGTAATTAAAATGAGAGTGATGTTTAGATTGCAAGTGACATTATAGCGAGCACAGCGCGGAGCACGGGCCCGGACCTGGGGAGCGCGCCGGGCTTGTTTCGTGAACTGGTGAGATGAACTGCCACCTGTGGGTAACTAAGCGCCGCTTGATGATTTCGCTGGTACAATATTAGACCACAGGTCTGCGAAAACCTTTCTCTTGAACCACTCTGTCTATTGATGGAAATCGCATCAATATGAACTAGGAGTATATAAAGATGCCACGAGAAGAATGGCCAACGTTATGCACATCCAGATTCCCTTGCTCGGTGCACCTTGCTGTCGCGCCCCGGTATGCCCCGGTGCGCCCCGGTGCGCCCCGGTGCGCCCCGGTGCGCCCGGTGCGCCCGGTGTGCGGCGGTGGCCGACCCACCGCGCCTCGACTATTAATCTTTCACGTTGTCACCCCGCCACGTCACCGACGGCGGCGGTGGCTTCCCGCTGAAGGGCTCCGAGGGAAATATTATGAAAATATTGTTTATTATTTTCATACCGAATGATGTCTGCAAAACGTCATTAAATTGAAGAGAAAGCCGAACTACGAGCTGTGAGGTAATACTATTATCTATTGTGTGCTATGAGTACGTAGTCGTAAGCACCCTGCCACTTGCACTCGACACGACGCGAAGTAGCAATGGATAGCGTGCTGGTATCTCGGAGCCAAGCCGTGCGCAGGCGGACGGACGTACATTACGTAATATAGTTAGTATTCCGTGTTAACTATACGAAACCCTAATAAATAAAATAAATAAAAATCTCTCGTCAGAAAAAACCACAAAGTTGAAAGTAAATAGTATTGGTTAGCTCTTTAACTTTGATATTCCCGTAATATTTTGATTAAAGCGTTGTCATGTCGGGCGCAATCGTTAAAATTATTCTGTAATAATTCACGTGCTCAAACAAAGTAATTACGACGAGAATGCTTTTGCGTGAAAAAAAACGGAGCTATAAACCACGCATTTCTAATAGTAATGGTTGTGTCACCCTCCTCTCACAAAGTTAAAGTAAAGATATCTATGTACATGTGTACGTGCTAAACGTAGTACGTGTACGCGTGACGTAAATCTAAAAAATAACAAAATGAGACACTCTGGGAGTCTGTATAGAAGTAAAAAGTAATTTTTAGTTACCTGACATGTACATATAGGTACCTACCTAAACGTAAATAGGTACTGCTGGACTGTTTCAATTTTTTCGAACTGTATATTGTGGTAGTGTAGGGAGTTTGTTCTGAGGCGCACAGTCGGGGCGTGCCGTTGGTATAAACTCGTACCAATGAAAGCATTTTTACGAGACTAACGATAAATAAATCGCAGTCTACGTTTTATTGTCGGCGGTAAAAGCTTGCAGTCAATAAACTAACGTTGAAACTGTGCCGACGGCGACGGCCGACGACGGCGCGGCGGCGGCTTGCAACAACACACGCACCACGCGAGTGCACTGAGCAGCACCAGCGAGGGTCGCGGCTGTCGCGAGGCGCGGCCTCGCCGGTATAGCGTAGCGTCAGGTGACCGGTGGCTACAATACTCAGCAAAAATAATACTTCCAGTAAACAACAATATTATCGTGAGGCAAGAGTTCTCGTGCGTGCTGTACGTGCGTCCGCCGAGCGACCGCCGACGGCCGCAAGCGAACACTGCAGTGGAGACGCCAAATTAATAGTCGGACGTTCTATTTATGTACCTAAGCTGATAACTTGAATCAGGCAGCTTTCGTAGACTGAACTCTTATGTCAGCAGGCTGAGGCTCGGAAAGCTTGAGGTACGGCCGTACAGCATTCTGAACTCTAAAGTCAGATATACTTAGAATATTCAAACTAAAAGAATGCTAAGATCTGGAAGGCATTATGCATGTAGTGGTATAGATATTTTTATATATAATAATAATAAGACTAATATGAATAAGACCTAGTTGAAAACCAGCGTCAGCCACCAGTCTGGCATATGCTAAGTCAGGCCTATGTCAGCCTGCCTACTAGATATATAAGCTTATGTTTTGTTATTGTGTTTTTTATTTTTATATTCTTATTATTTTGTCATGTGTATCTCGTAGGTTTATTCATGAATAAATATTATTGAAATTTCTTTCTTTTAAAATAATATCCAAGGTATGGATAAGGGTTTGAGTAGCAGAGGTAGGCCCAAGAAAAGATAGAGGGAATTTGTGAAAGATGATATGACAGGGAAGGCAGGGACTGAGGAGATGACATCTGAGCCATCTGATAGAGGAGAATGACATGATGCGCCGGCCGCAAATAATTGAGACCAGGGCAAGCGGTTGATGAGTAAGCAATTATGCATAAGTGTATGTAACAATAATATGACGAGTCCTCCACAGAGACACGGCACGCGGCGCCTCGATCCCACAGAGTTCCATAACTCACCGCTGAGCATGCGGACGGGAAGTGACGTGAATAATTGACCAATGACTTGAGCAGAACCTTTGTCATCCGCACTCTCTCGTGATGACGCGCGCGTCATGAAGCAACACTGTATTAAATCCCCCGCGAGCGCACTAACACTAACGTGGCACACAACTTATTACTATAAATCTCTCACGCTTGGCAGGGCGACAGCCAATAATATCCGCGCACTTTTTGTAGCCATACATCTTCGGTCACTCCATCTATCACGGACGCGTTATCTGGCTGGCTACTGACTGCTACACGTCAATCATGCGAGGTTGTACTCTAACGATACATAGTTATCTTAACTGCTTACACCATTAATGCGTAAATGTCGAGATAGAGCGTCGTGCTGCAAATGAACCACAAGAAATGTCCTGCTCCGATGAGAAGGGCTCAACTGCGAGGGAGTTTTATATTTGGATATTCACGTCTGCTTTCCTTTTGTACTGACCTTCACATTTTAATCATTCTATATTTTCTGTACAGTAAATAGTTTTCTTCGATGTGTTTCTATTCTCTTCCAAAAACTATTTACACCGCTTGTTCTAAGATAGCAACTGCTGGGCGAGGAACCCACCGTTTTGAATTTAACAATAGACCAAAGACCCGCGCGTGAACAGTGCGTTGTACAGCACACGCACGCGTCGTTGATTCTGACAATACATTAATTACTCGTACGTTTAATGCTATGGATTGTCGACAATGTACGTATCTGTCAGTCAGCTTACTCACTCAGATAAATAGTACGTTCTGAAATTACAGTTCACTAAAATGGCCACCAAGAAGCATTTGATTATTGCAATATCCTGCCGCTATTATTGACTGAGAGGCATGCGATAGCGTCGCCCCACGCTCGGCACGCGGAGGTGAACCAAAGAATTTAATCAAAACTCATCATAAAAGACTTTGTTTTGGTGGCGCGTATATCAAATAATGCCATCTACATATACGGATAATTAGCAGCGCTGCCGGCTGCCAGCTGCGGGAACTGACAGTGTAATGATTATTGATTCATAAATTAAAAAATAATCAGAAACACACTCAACAGCTGGGCGACTTCCCCGCCGCCTTCATAGCAATACAATATCTGTTGCCGCCGCGCCCCCTGGCGCTCGTAGTGCGAACGGCTGATGTGTTTGGTTGTCGTTGGTAACGTGGTGTTGTGTTGTTACAGAATCGCGCGACAGCACTCGCCGGCTGGCCGAGCGAGGCCCGAGCGCCGGGCAGCTGTCGCCCTCCGACCTGCACCTACATCGCTCACTCTCGTAAGTAGAAAACATAACTTGAAGTAAAAGCAGCGCCATGCAGCTTGCGCTCGAGGGTAGTGGGCGAGTGCACGTTTAGGAGTTTCCGTGGCGAAGAAGTACGTTGCGCACCGCCCCATTTAGAGGATGAGTGGGAACGTTGTGGTCCCATCACCCGAGGAGGACCAGATGGAGAGATATGGCCCTCGGTCAGCCGGGGCGCGAGGGATATGCCTGTCAACCTCACCTTCGGCTACTAAAACGACCCAAAAGCTCCGTGCGTTTTAGTCGGTTCGAGCCCTAGCTAGGCTCCGCCGCCGCCACGCACTCTCGCGTGGAGCGCTCTTGCTTACTGAATGTTAAACAGTTTGACGTTGCTACGCGTGCCAAAATTGATATTCAGCCTTGATTGTGTAGCGCGCTACGGCGAATGCCTTGCGCACTACACGACGCGTAGCGAGGGGTGCTACGGTTGCTACGAAGGCTGCCCATTTTAAAATGCTTTTTCTACGTTGCGAACGTGATATGAAGCTATAAGATTATATTTCTGAGCCGACACAGAGGGTGATCTATTACTTCGCTGAAAGTGTTTCCTTTTGGATCCCCTGAACACCCACAAATCACAACTATATTTTTTGATCAACTAAACTACTAAGCCATATCTATAAAAGCTTCCCGTGGATCTTCACGTTTTATCTTGACATGTCACAGATTTTTTTAAACTTGCCGCTTATGATTATACTGCAATAGGCTGTATGAGGAGTACCCAGAGAGCCTTCCACCGACTGATGCAGGTGATCACCGGAAATTGTTGTTTCAAGGATTACCTGTGTCCTGTGTCAGATCGGATCGGCGCGGTACACGAGGGGATTCAGCATATGAAATCTAACACTTAACTTTGCACGCTGACAGACTTTCATTGTTGCGATACTTACATTATATTCACACCTGTTAATCCCCGGAGGAATAGGCGGAAATGTATTAATACCCATATTTCGCTGACTAAGATTCTGTTCCACGTAATAGGATTGAGCGAAAAAAAATATTGTAACTTAGGTTAGAACCAGATAACGATACCAAAGCCTGAGCTACGAGGAAAACAAAAAAATATGGTCGTCGTCTCAAAGGAACTCGGGGTTGTCTGTAGCTCGTCGCGACGCGCGTCGCGTGTGAGCGCGGTGAGTGACCGTCGTCTCGTCACGTTGCAGAAGCGTGCATGTCGCGATGCTGAGTGGTGCTGGGCGGCGCTGAGTGGTGCTGAGCGGCGCTGAGTGGTGTCGAGCGGCGCTGAGCGGCGCTGGGCGGCGCTGGGCGGCGATGGACGACGAGGAGCGCATGGCGCGCGAGGCGGAGGAGTGCGCGCGCGCCAACAACGCGAGCGCGCGGCCGGCGGGGCGGCACTGCGCCGGCGTCTACGACAAGTGGCAGTGCTGGCCGCACGCGCGCGCCAACTCCACCGCCTACCGGCCCTGCCCCGCCTTCGTGCCCGGCTTCAGCCCCGAGCGTGAGTCTCCTCCCGCACTCCCCCACTCCCTGTACGCTGCACGGGTGCACGTTGTGGTGCACTCTATTTATTTATACCACTTACGTGGCAGACAAGCACGCGGCCCACCTGGTGGCTTATGGACGTATGCAACATCAGGGGTGTTACACTCGCGCTGCTGACCATGAAGAAACCTTCTGATGCCCCTCCTGAAAAACCGCAGCAAGGAGGTCATTCCACAGCTTGAGTGTGCGTCAGATGAAGTTTCTTTCATACCGCACAGTGCGCACCGTCTCAGTTGGCATTGTGTGAGGATGTATTCCCTGCCTATGGCGAGAGGTGCTATGATTGAATGTAGCTATAGTAGTCTATTTAGAAAAATGCAACATCTACTTCGCGTTGACCTTGGTCATCCAAAAATAAGATCTAACAATACAAGTAAAGGGAAAATGTCGGATATATCACACTTGCTATTGCAAACTGGATAATTTCTATCCATCGTACCATACAGCATAGCCTATTTGAAGTCTACTGCTGAATACACGCCACTCCTATGATGATAGAATCTGGCTTTAGAGTCTCCCAATGCAATACACCGCTAGCTTAGTGAATAAGAAGTGAGCCCTACGGTCGAGGCCGTCGAGAGGTGTCGGGTTTAAACCCTGGCCAATATACTACTCACGTCAACCTACTCCTAACACAAGCAATTAGAAATCTGTCCGTTCAGTTTGTTCGTTCTGTCAAATATTTAGTTCTGTATCATCATTTAAGTTTATGTTCGTATGGCAATCGAATTTGTACTTAAATCAATGCCTTGTGGTGTACACACCAATGATGGCGGCCGTTGCCATGCCCACGCTCAACTTCCATTTGTATTCACGTTACAGTGATGGCGCACAAGGAGTGTACGGCGAACGGCACGTGGTTCGTGCACCCCGAGACCGGCCACCCCTGGTCCAACTACACCACCTGCATCAAGCCCGAAGATGTTAGTATCGGCGTGTGCGTGTGTATGTGTGTGTGTGGCTCCACGGACTCGGGACTCAGGCTACCCACTCTTGTGTTACAGGACATGAGCGACATCATCACAGTGTACGAGTGCGGCTACAGCGTGTCCCTGATCGCACTGCTGCTGTCGCTCTTCATTCTGCTCTACTTCAAGTGAGTCCATAGTCGCCCGCCCGTCCCCCGCGCGTCCCCCGGCGACAGCCGTCCCAGTAACGCGTGCGCGTGCCCCCAGGAACCTGCGGTGCGCGCGCATCACCGTGCACATGAACCTGTTCGCCTCGTTCGCGGCGAACAACGCGCTGTGGCTCGTGTGGTACGGGCTGGTGGTGCCCTCGCCCGGCACGCTGGGCGACTCGCCGGCGTGGTGCTGCGCGCTGAACACGGTGCTGCAGTACGCCATGCTCACCACGTACACGTGGATGCTGTGCGAGGGGCTGTACCTGCACACGGTGCTGGTGAGCGCCTTCGTGTCGGAGCGGCGCCTGCTGCGCGCGCTGCTGCTGCTGGGCTGGGCGCTGCCGGCGCCGGCGGCCGCCGTGTACGCGGCGCGGCGCGCGAGCGCCGGGGACGCGCTGTGCTGGTCGGACGAGGGCACGCCGCGGCCCGAGCTGGCGGCGCTGGCGTGCGGCGCGCTGCTGCTCAACGTGGCCTTCCTGTGCAACATCGTGCGCGTGCTGTGCACCAAGCTGCGCGCG
Organism: Eilema griseolum; assembly: GCA_963662185.1. Classification (NCBI taxonomy): domain Eukaryota; kingdom Metazoa; phylum Arthropoda; class Insecta; order Lepidoptera; family Erebidae; genus Eilema; species Eilema griseolum. Next base: position 27,422,196 of record OY759241.1, read on the forward strand.
GGCGGCGGCGTGGGCGTGGCGGGCCCGCCGCGCCCCTCCGCCACGGCATTGCACGCGCTGCGCGCCACGTGCCTGCTGGCGCCGTTGCTGGGCCTGCAGTACCTACTGATGCTGGTGCGGCCCGGGCCCGAGGAGCGCTGGTGGCTCGCGTACGAGTACGCGTCGGCGCTGACCACCTCGCTGCAGGGGCTGTGCGTGGCGGTGCTGTACTGCTTCTGCAACGGCGAGGTGCTGGCGCAGCTGCGGCGCCGCTGGCGCGTGCTGACGTTCCGGCCGCGCGCCAACTCGGCCACGGCCACCACGGTGTCGGTGAGTATGGGCGCGGCGCGGCGCGGCTCGCACCAGCCGCGCCGCTCACCCGTGCGCGTGTTGCAGTTCGTGCGCTCGGGCGCCGGCGCGGAGGACAAGGTGTGACTGGCGGCGGGCGGCGAGGCGCCCCGCGAGCCCGCCGCCCCGCGCCCCGCCGGCGCCGCTCCCGCTCGCACGCGCCACATCCGCTTCGAGTGCGACAGCGACGACGACGCGCCGCCCGACGAGCGCCTGCTCTGAGCGCCGCCCGCCGAGCGCTGAACGCGTAACAATGTTCGTCGCGTCTCGGTGTACACTTAGTGAGCGCTCCGCACAGTGCAGCAGTGTGTCCCGGGCCTAGCGGGTGTTGTTTGATTACAAGCCGAGTTGCGTGCCGCGGCGTCGCCTGCGGCCGCTGTCGAGACATGTCGCAAGTGTTGCCCTGTGTTGCTCTGTGGACTGTTGGTGTAACTTGTTCTGTATATAGTTGTAAATATTTTTATAAAATCAAAATATAAGGGTGTTACAGGATCCTTCAACTTTTATTCGATCGTTAACAAACTGATCGTCGACTTGTTCCTACCTGGTGTCCTATCTTTTTATTGCCAGAATCCCAAGATATCTTACTTACATAATTCATTGTTTTCAAAGCTATATGGGTATCTCATAGATATGATTGTAAGACTCCCTATCAGTCTCTGACCAATGAAACTACCTGGATACGTCCAGGGTATTCAAAATTCTACCAAACATGCACCTCGGGGTGACAACAGTAAGCAATACTTGATACAGCCAACAACACGAAACCGATCTCTGCAAGTGCTGGAAGAATGTGTTTATGCGGCGTTACGAGTATTCGCTGGGACAAAAAGTATTGCATTCAATAGCACCTGTACAACACGTTGGGAATTTTTTCCCAACTAGTAACAGTGTTGCTCGTTTGGGTGTTACTGGATGGGTGATACCTTTCGACGAGGTCAGTGGGTACAGCATGTGTCTGCTGCACCCGCTGACCTCGTCTAAGGCTGTATAGACTATACATATACATAATATAGTGTAGGTAGTAAGTGAAGTGAACAAAACGAATCTTTCATAGGGAGAATCGGTATTCCAATATATGTATGTATGTGTGTATGTCCTTTACGAAGTCATCACTCAATATCCGCTCTAGTTGATTTAGTGAATGTTGGAGTGATATAAATAGCCGGCGCAGGTCGATCGAGAGCGACTTATTGGCGCTCACTTCGATACTAAATTAAACTGTTCGATTGTCACAGCGCGCTATTTATATGTGCGCACTTCCCACCCTGCCTTGTATGGGCAGGCGGGCCGGCAGGCAGGTGGAGCGGTCAGGGGTCGGGTCGGGGTCGCAGGCGCAATAAACACAGCTCCGTTACAAAATTATATTAAACAACATACACTTAAACGTAGCTCACTTACATGTTAACGCAACAGCGTGCAGTCTCCGACAGACAGTATAAAATAAATACATTTGCATGGCGAACATATACAGTACGGCGTGGCGCTTAGAAGCACTTGCGGTGCACGATGCCGGGGCCGGACTCGTCGTACTCCTGCTTCGAGATCCACATCTGCTGGAAGGTGGAGAGGGAGGCCAGGATGGAGCCGCCGATCCACACGGAGTACTTCCTCTCCGGCGGCGCGATGATCTTGATCTTGATGGTGGAGGGTGCGAGTGCCGTGATCTCCTTCTGCATTCGGTCGGCGATACCCGGGTACATGGTGGTGCCGCCGGATAGCACCGTGTTGGCGTACAGGTCCTTGCGGATGTCCACGTCGCACTTCATGATCGAGTTGTACACCGTCTCGTGGATGCCGCACGACTCCATGCCCAGGAACGAGGGCTGGAACAGCGCCTCCGGGCAGCGGAAGCGCTCGTTACCGATGGTGATGACCTGGCCGTCCGGCAGCTCGTACGACTTCTCCAGGGACGTGGACGCCGCCGCCGTCTGCATCTCCTGCTCGAAGTCGAGCGCCACGTAGCAGAGCTTCTCCTTGATGTCGCGCACGATCTCGCGCTCTGCCGTCGTCGTGAAGGAGTAGCCGCGCTCCGTGAGGATCTTCATCAGGTAGTCCGTGAGGTCGCGGCCGGCCAGGTCCAGGCGCAGGATGGCGTGCGGCAGCGCGTAGCCCTCGTAGATGGGCACGGTGTGCGACACGCCGTCGCCCGAGTCCAGCACGATGCCGGTGGTGCGGCCCGACGCGTACAGCGACAGCACGGCCTGGATGGCCACGTACATGGCGGGGCAGTTGAACGTCTCGAACATGATCTGCGTCATCTTCTCCCTGTTCGCCTTGGGGTTGAGCGGTGCCTCCGTCAGCAGGATGGGGTGCTCCTCGGGGGCCACGCGCAGCTCGTTGTAGAACGTGTGATGCCAAATTTTCTCCATGTCGTCCCAGTTGGTGATGATGCCGTGCTCGATAGGGTACTTGAGCGTGAGGATACCTCGCTTGCTCTGGGCCTCGTCACCCACGTACGAATCTTTTTGACCCATACCGACCATGACGCCCTGGTGACGAGGGCGGCCCACGATCGAGGGAAACACGGCGCGGGGAGCGTCGTCACCAGCGAACCCGGCCTTGCACATGCCGGAGCCGTTGTCGACTACCAGCGCGCCCGCATCGTCGTCGCACATCTCGGATCCTGTAGTCTCGCGTCGACACCAACTTGAGCTCCGTCACACCTGCAACACCAACACCACACTCGTTAGTTGCGAACGACTAGATCCTGCCGCAACGAAGTCCGATAAGTCGTGAGTATGGGAGACACTCACGGCGGCGAGGCAGCGGCTGCACGGCGGTAGTGAGCGCAGCGCGGCGGCCGCGCGCTATATACGCGCCGCGCCGCGCCACTTGGCAGCCGCGCGCGCCCCTACAAGGCGCCGCCCGCGCCCCCCGCGCCCCCCGCGACCCACTGTACACTCGCGACTGCCATTTAAGAGCATCATCCGCATCTCGCTAATGCTAATTACATCGATAAGAAAAAATAATGTCAGTGCCGCATCGGCGCCGGCGATCGGCTTCGAGCGCTATTTACATACACCTGCGGCCGGCCTTACATGGCGACGCGCGCGGCCCGATGTAGAGCTTTCATGCACCTTATGAACTTACAAATAAAAGTAGCCTAATATATGCTTTGGCGGTAATAGTAACAGGTTAATAATAAATTACAAATAAATAGAATATTAACAAGAATCTTAAACTGACTTCAAGAAACAAAATAGAGACTCTGAAAAGCGAATAATAAATGAATTTACATATTTACTGATCTGCTGAAAGTCGATTTTTTTTTTTTTTTTTTTTTTTTTTATATAGGACACGTCAATTGGACCTCGCCTTGCCTGATGGTAAGCTGAAGGCAAAATCCCAGAAAAGAGGGTCACCATTACTTACACATACCGTGTGACAATGGTGACACTCAGCTTGACGGCCTTATCATATGCTTTTTCACGCCCCGCTTAAAGGACCCGGGACTGTAGGAAGAAGGAAACACGTGAGCTGGTAATGAATTCCAGGCCTTAATGGTGCGACAGAGGAAAGAGTCTCCGAACCGCTTGGTTCTTGATCGGATGTTTTGCACCGTGTGCGGATGACATCTAAGACCTGCACGCGTTGTCCTGTGTAGGAAAGGGGAGGGTGGGACTAATTGGAAGAGCTCATCAGAACACTCCCCATGGTACAGACGGTAAAATACAGCCATGGACGCAACATCTCTACGCAGCTGTAAAGGTTCTAGGGTGTTCGTGATCTCGGGATTCCCAATGATGCGGATCGCACGTCGCTGCAACCTGTCGAGAGCATCTAGTAAGTACTTTGCTGAACCGTCCCAGAGATGCGAGCAGTACTCCACACAGGAGCGAATTTGTGTCTTGTATAGAAGACACCGCTGCTCCGGCGTGAAAAATCGTCTCACTCTGTTCAGGACTCCGAGTTTTCGTGAGGCTGTTTTGATGATGCTTTCGATGTAGTTTTTGTTATTCAGGTTGCAGCGAACATCCATACCTAGGATATTGAGATTGTCCTGCAGCGGCAGTGGCGTGCTCTGAAGAGTGGGGAGGGGAAGGAAAGAAGATACTTTTGCTGTAAACGCACATGCCTGCGTCTTCTTGGCATTGAACTCAACCAGGTTCTCAGAGCCCCATTGAGAAATGTGATTCAGGACCCCGTCAAGCTCAGTGACAAGAATCTGCCTTTTCTCCGCGATATCTGACTGCTTGGCCGCTGGATGTCCATGATAACTCCCATGTAAAGTGCTATCGTCTGCATAACAATGAACATTGCCGGTAGACAGCATGTCGTTGATATGCAGAAGAAAGAGAGTGGGTGATAAGACGGACCCCTGGGGCACGCCAGCATTAACCTGCAGAAACTCCGAAGCTCGTCCGTCACAAAGGACGCGAATACGGCGCCCCTGCAGGAAGCTAGCAACCCAGTTGCACAGCCTAGAAGGCAGACCAAAGGCAGGTAGCTTAGAAAGAAGCGATTTGTGCCAGACTCTATCGAAAGCTTTGGCGATGTCAAGACTAATTGCCAGTGACTCGCCATGCTTGTCCATAGCCTCACCCCAAAGATGGGTAACGTATGCTAGAAGATCACCCGTTGACCGTTTCGGTCTGAAGCCATATTGCCGGTCATTAATTAAGGAGTGATCCTCTAGGTGCCGCATGAGCTGTTTGTTAATTATGTGCTCGAACACTTTGCACAGCACTGAGGTGACGGCTATGGGTCGATAGTTGGCTGGCTCCGAGCGATCCCCCTTCTTGGGAATCGGCTGAACATTCGCCTCTTTCCAAGGCAAAGGCACTGTACCCGAACTGTAGGATAGCCGGTACAGGCGCGTAAGCATTGGAGACAACTCCGCTGCACATTTTTTCAAAACTACCGCTGGAATACCATCCGGACCACTGGCTTTCCGGACATCGAGTGATTGCAGCACTGCACGGACATCGCTTTGCCTGATATGGATATCAGGCATCGCGTGGTCACTGTCGGGTAGTGTTGGTGGCTGGGTACCACAATCATCGATTCGGGAGTTGGCCGCAAAGAGATTAGCCAGCAGATTTGCCTTCTCTTGCGGCTCATGGGCCAGGGATCCATCAGGGTTACGCAGCGGAGGCAGCGAAGGCTGACAGAAGTTGGCTTGCACGGCTTTAGCCAGTCGCCAGTAGCCACGGCTTCCCGTGGGATGCATCACTAGCTCTTGACCAAGCCGCGCTATGCGCAGGGCATCCGCTCTGACATAGGCCCTTCTACAGACCTTTGTGGCTCTGTTGTACGCCGCCTTGAAGTGGCCCAGATTGGGATGGCGCGTGGCGCGCGCCCTTACCCAAGCGCGGTACGCAGACTGTTTTTGTTCAACAGCTTCCGCGCACTCGCGCCCGAACCAAGGGCGCACCCCGCGGTCACCGGTGACATCGGTGTATGAGATATAGTATTCCATACCCAGACCGATCTCACCGGCGACAGCAGTAGCACAATCCGATGGGTTCTTACCTTCAAAGCAGCGCTCAACCCACGGGATGGACGCAAAATAGTCACGAAGTCCATCCCAGTCCGCTGACGAGTAGTGCCAGAGACGCCGCTTCCCCCGCACTGGTCGTGGAGGCGCCATAATAGGCACCGTGGAACAGACCAGGCAGTGGTCAGAGTTGCCTAACGCGGCTCGCACCGATACACTGTACCGGTCCGGATCACTCGTCAGCAGAAGGTCTAGCAGAGAAGGTGCTTGGCCCGACCTTCTTGGTATCCTAGTGACCTCGTGCACCAATTGGGTCAGGCCGTGCGCCAGAGCAAATGCGTGGGCGGCTCTTCCCGCATGGTCTGTTTTGGAGGAGCCCAACCAGATCTCGTGGTGGGCGTTAAAATCCCCCAAAAATACCATTTCGGCATTCGGAAATCGCTCCTGCGCATCATCTGCCGCCTGACTCAGATATTCAAAGAGTCGAGTTGTCTCAGCATCTCCTGTATGGGAACGGTAGAGGCACACATAGATCTGACTCGTAGGGCCATGGTCTACGTGTACCCAAAGGACGGAGAAGGATGGGTCCTCTAGGCAGCGCAAACGGCGACAGCAAACATCCGCCCTAACAAACACGCACACCCCGGCTTTTGCACGAAAACTTTCCTCAAGAACATAGCCAGGGTAGAGCAAGTAGGTCGTGTCGTCAGGGCGGTGTATTTGCGTCTCCGTTAGAAAAAACATGGCAGGTTTCGCCGTCTCTAGGTGTTGGTGGACGGCGTTGAGGTTTGCATGGAGCCCACAGATGTTTGTGGACTCCACCTCAAATAGCAAGCTTTTGGGAGTGTGACGAGCCGCTGTGTTGCCTTTTTCTGTGAATTGCGCTGCCATGAGTTTGGGTGGGAGAAGGCGTGAAAAAAGAAGTGATTGCCGCCGCAGCACCGTGTGACAAAGCGCGGGATATTGGTTTTATCTATGAATGTGAGGCATGGCGAGAGCCGACGCGCCGAACGGAAGGGCCCCCGTACCCCCCCGAGTATGGTCGCCGGGCTCCCAAATCCGGTCACCAACCGGCACGACGAACCATATCGGGATTATGCGCGGCCTGGTGAGGCAGCCTCCCAAGGTGGTTAACCCCAGTTGGGCCCCTGTACTATACCGCGGGCGGCCAGCGGCACCACCGTTTCTACAGGTCTCCCTGTTCGGCGCATCGCCCCGCGCCATCCCCACTAGACTACGCCAAGACCCACTGGTCCCACTAGTGCTGCGACAACCACCACCTCTGCCCGGCTATGCACATGCTGACCCCTGAACACAATCCAACCGAGATTGAATTGCTATGGAGGGTTTTTCGCAATAGTGCACGGTGGTACCTACCCGGTCGAAACTTGAGACAAATTTGTGCCACCAAGTTTCTACCACCAGTAGAATGGCTATCCGATGGTTAGCCCGAGAGACCATAAAAGCAACAGAAACAGTATCATTTCGAGGATTACCCTAGATCCCATCATCCACCTCCCCGAATCCCGTAATACGATTCAGTCTCCCTGGACCAGGAACCACGCTTTAATTTTCAACTAAACAAAGGTCATAAAAATCCATTTCGCAAATTACGGCTTTTATATACAACGGTGCATCGCCTATTTTGTACCCTTAGTAGTGAAATTTAGAAAAATGCTGATACACATATTCGTTTACAGCTCTACTGGGGAACATGTTCCCTATCAGAGCCACTTATAATATAATAAATTTATATTGTGTTGTTATGAAAGCCGTTGTTAATACCTTACGTATTGCTGTAAAGTATCACTATTAAGTTGTATTTCAACTATTTTATTAATTTTCATTATGCCTACAACTGTTGTTGAAATAAAAAATCGACTAGGCATGTTTTTCGAATAAAGTCATTGCTAATACAGATTAAGCAGGCGTCTTTTTGAGAGTTTCTCCAGATCTCAGAATCAGATCCGGATTTCTTGGATATGGGACCACTAAGAAAGTATACAATATCGAACACCGCAAGAGAAATTAAAGTCCGTTCATAATTAACTTTGCTATCGAACCGAATTAAGAACCTTTTTTGAAGTCTGTTAAAAATAGTGACTTGTATTAGGGTTTATATAAAAGACCTTCCGCCACCGCCGCCCTAAGAAAAACAGGCCCAAAGGGGCGCTTATTTCGTTAATTTATGTATAATAAAATAATATATCAATTTGCATTGCAAATATAAAGTAGTGTGAATCTTCTTAGCTGGCTAACCTAAAATTGATTATTTTTTACATTACTCGTAGTACATGTACAACGCAGGTGTACCATGAGTAATAAATGGCGTGGGGGTGCTCAGTTCCGAAGCTCGACGCAGTGCATCTAGGGCACGAAGCTGCCACCTACAGCAGATTTATTTTATTTGTATGATTTATCGATTGGGAGCGGCCTTGTGCACGGAGGCTTGCCACGTGTCCCTCTGACTAGCAGAGCTGCCGTATTGACGAAAAGATAAAAAAGGTTGCCAAAATATGTTTGTGGTGAAATTTTGTCAACCTTTTAATACCAGTGCAATGTTTGGAAAAAACTTAATATGCACTTTTTATTTCGTCAATTTTTTCAGAATATTACCAAGGATAGGTACTATCATTATGGTATTTGATATTAATTTAATCAAATTATTTATTAAAGCAAAAATTCTTTAGACAATTTAAGTTTGGTAAAATGATTTATTTACTTATTTAATTCTTTATTGCACACATACAGCACAGAGATCATTAATAAAAACATTCCAAAGTAAATGTACAAAGGCGAGCTTAACTCAAAATGAGTTCTCTCCCAGCAAACCTTTGAGTACCAGAGAAGCATATAGAAATGAAGGGGGATGTGAAGATTTGATGTGGGAATATTTGAATTTCTCTCATATCATTCCTTCTTTTTGTTTTTGTTTTTTTTTTAATACACCTTGTTTCTAGTTTATTTGCTAACTACACCAAATCTTTTGCTTTATTACACTAATGTTCATCCCAAGGTTGCCTGGAAGAAATCGCTTCCAGCGACAAGGCCGCCCATTGTACATTAAACTGTATGCATGCTAACTACAAGTTTTTCTGTAATCTATTGGTGTGCAATAAAGAATTATCTATCTATCTATCTATCTATCTATCTATCTGTACATTACAGAAAAAAAAACAAAAAAAAGATAAAGAAAGAAAGAGAAAAAAAAAAAAAGATAATAAGTGTACTTTTATCTGTGATGACAACGAACATAAAGGCAAAAGTAAGAATTTTTAATTAATGAATCATATAATTTAATAATGCAATTTTACTTTAATATAATCACTTATTTAAGGCTCCAATTTAATTACCAATTTCGATGGTGTAACTCCGAAACGGTCCCAAGTGGAATGCTGCGCACCCGACTTGGGTAGCATTGGTCTGGTTCGTTTATTTATTTTATAACCATCCAGAAATAAATGTGTCGCATCAAAAGTACATATTGTACAGAATAATATATATTTAATACAAAAATGAACTGAACATTGACGATTATCGATTTATTAAAATTCTATTCCAACTGAACATTTGACTGAATATAAATTACTAAACGTACTAGATAGTAATCAAGTTATTGATTAAACGTTCACTACCCAAACATAAACGCTTGCATTACAATTATTCATGATGAGATTTTTAGCTAAGTAATAATTTGGTAATTTCTTTTCAGTCAAACATTGGTAACCCTTTAAACAGCGATATTCAAGTGAGAGTGTGCTATAGTGAGTTATAGATTTACATAACCAACCGCAGACCGCAGCAGCAGACGCATGCAGCAGATACTGCGTGCCGTGAAATAGATGTTATATTTTAATATTTTTACGCGACTACAATGAAAGGTTATATCTTAAATCTATGTATGAATGTTGTAATATTCTTTTTTTGTAATATGATTCGCTGAGTTGCTTTATCAAAAAAATACGAATAATATCATGTAATTCTTTTAGTCTATAACCGTTCACTATTGTTAGATACGTGCTCCGCGTATAGAAATATTAATTAATTTTTATTTTTTTTCGCTGTTACAGTTATACTTAATTATTAATTAAATTGTGCACAAGTACTAGTTATGAAGAAAATGATTTATCCTGTACCCCGCCCGATACAGATGTGAAGCCCTTAACGTTATGGAAAATTAACTACCTGAAAACTACAAGGGTGAATATGTATTTTAGTATTATTTTCTTCACAAGTGTGTTGAAAAACTTCGTATGATAGACGTTGGTGATGATCAGTACTGTCCTCGGTTCGCTTAAGAACTTCTCCTAAAGGCTCGGGTATCAATGGCTCCTCAGCGGTAATCACCAATGTTACTTACTTGTACCATAATGTACTATTTTAATTGTCCTTATTACGAAATAATTTTGATAGCAGCGAATCATATAGAATGAAAATAAATACGTCTGCTATCATACTTGTTTCAATCTTTCCAGCGTCAGTCGGGTTTCTTATTTTTAATATTATTTGTTTTAATTCTTTGCAGCTGCTCAATGTTGACGTTTACCCGCGTGGATTCGTACGTTAATAGTGAAAAATAGTATACGAATGTATGTATGCCTATATGTATGTAAATACATAAAATATATTTATGTATGTGTATTTAGGTCTATGATGGCTCATATGTATATGAGTACGTAATGCCTTTTGCCAGGTACCCCTATACGGTTATTTATTTTATTTATTTATTCAACTTTATTCACAGTAATTTTGTTGTACTGTACAGTAATTACATCACCCTGGGACTAAGGGTGATGTAGAGATACATTGAGGTAGGTGCAGGCAAAATAATAATCCATATATTATGATGTTATCTATGTTATCTATATATATATTCACAATAATGATACATACATTATACATACACACTATAATACGTAAAAACTACATACACATACTTTTAAATATATTAGGTACTTATATACAATTCGTATAATATATACTTATATAATATAAACTTACCTATACTTATATAATTATACAGAATGATAAAATATGTCTAATATTGAGGTTTTACACATTACTGTAACTATGAAATCCAAAAATTTACCGTCTGTACCATGGTGAGTGTTCTGATGAGCTTTTCCAATTAGTCCCACCCTCCCCTTTCCTACACAGGACAACACGTGCAGGTCTTAGATGTCACCCGCACACTGTGCAGAACATCCGATCAAGAACCAAGCGGTTCGGTGACTCTTTCCTCTGTCGCACCATTAAGGCCTGGAATTCGTTACCAGCTCACGTGTTTCCTTCTTCCTACAGTCCAGGGTCCTTTAAGCGGGGCGTGAAAAAGCATATGATGAGGCCGTCAAGTTAATAAAGTTAGAACTAATGGGATTTTTTTTTCTCACTAGTTCTACGATATTAGATGTAACAAAAGAGTAGAACTAGTGGGAGTCTTTATTCCCACTTGTTCTACCTGTTCCATCGGGTAGAACTAATGGGAGGTTTTGTTCTCACTAGTACTACGATATTATGTTTAACAAAATAGTAGAACTAGTGGGAGTCTCTCTTCCCACTTGTTCTACCTAAACCGAAAAGTAGTTTTACACAAAGAAATGTGTTACCAAATATGCTAGTTGTGGCTCAATAATAGGTTGTAAGACACTTAGATATTACTGAATAAATTAAAACACACTATTAATTAAATCACACATTGTTTATGTAAAAGAAAATATAAATTGTGATATAAAATTGTCAAATGTTCTACATCTATATCCATATCTTCATATGTGGAGAAAAAAAAGGTTGAGGAGTACGGAATTTGGCACTGTTAAAGTTTACATGGAGGAGGAGTGCCAAATTATATTATTTTTAACAATATTTTTATGCATTATTATTGAGGAACCTATAAATCTAAGTAGACGACGGTTTTTGATTGTAGTATTTCTATATTCTTACTTAAACTACCGAATCATTTCTAAAAAGTGCCCGACGCCAATTTCGCTAGTAACTAATTTTAATTGTGCATTTCTTATAAAATCGTCATTGTCAATTTCAATCCTTCGACGTATTGGTTGTGAACAAGAAGGAAAATTCTGAATTTTATGATTACGAAATGAAGAAATCAATGAGTCATTATAAAGGATGTGTAATATTTGCAAAATATTTCCTTCATTTTTATTTATTTCGTTATTAATTTTGTGATGCCATCCTTCAACAGCATTGTTAGTACGGTGACGTTCTCCATATACACATCAAATATTAATGAAATCATCTCTCATCCAGTACTTTTCAAAATAGATAAGGAATTCTTTTAGTTGCTTAGTATTATATTCGGCTATTTAACTTTTAATATACTGCCATCCCACCTTTATTTCACCTACGGGCAAGAAAGGGAGCTTACTTTATATTTTCTTTTACATAAACAATGTGTGATTTAATTAAAAGTGTGTTTTAATTTATTCAGTAATATCTAAGTGTCTTACAACCTATTATTGAGCCACTACTAGCATATTTGGTAACACATTTCTTTGTGTAAAACTACTTTTCGGTTTAGGTAGAACAAGTGGGAAGAGAGACTCCCACTAGTTCTACTATTTTGTTAAACATAATATCGTAGTACTAGTGAGAACAAAACCTCCCATTAGTTCTACCCGATGGAACAGGTAGAACAAGTGGGAATAAAGACTCCCACTAGTTCTACTCTTTTGTTACATCTAATATCGTAGAACTAGTGAGAAAAAAAAATCCCATTAGTTCTACCGTAGAACTGTTCAGTAGAACAAGTGGGAACAAACGGTCAAAGTTGAGTGTCACCATTGTCACACGGTATGTGTAACTAATGGTGACCCTCTTTTCTGAGACTTTGCCTTCAGCTTACCATCAGGCAAGGCGAAGTAAAATTGACGTGTCCTATAAAAAAAAAATAAGACTACTTAAATGATGAACAAGTTTGGTAATGAACTGTTCGCTCAACTATGCTACTCAAGTAAATTATTGTATTTAGATTAAGTTGACTTAGTAAATGTTTGTAAACAGATTAAAAAAAATGCCCGCTGAGTTTCTTGCCGGAGTCTTCTCAGGTCGGAGCCGATTTCGAACCGGGGTGGTTCATTTGCTAAATTAGTCTCATATTTCTTTTAATACTGACGTTATGTAAGTTCCAATTTAATGGTCTATGCAGAATAAATGATTTTTGTCTTTGAATTTGGCTTTGTATCCTACTCACATTATGACATCTTGACATTTTTGTACACAAGACTCAATGGCTTGCAATGCCTCAGTGCACTCTCCGTAGTGCTAGTAACTACACAGTACTAGAAGTAGGTACCTAGAAGCAGTCCGACTGGGTCAGTACCTCCGCACTACAGAGTACCGCGGCCGTAATAACCCTGTGCTGTGTTCCCGGCGGTGAATAGGGCAGCCAGAGCTCACTGGAGAGTTTTTGTGCTGTCAGTGGGAAGACCAAAGGTTAAATTGTCTTATTGACCGAACTAAAAATTGTGTAGGTAGATACCAAATATCAAAACAATCAATCAGGAGGAAGGAAGGGAAGTTATTTTGAGTACTTTGTTCGTTAAGATCGATCTGATGCTGACTGTACCACAGAATAAGTAGTAATTAAATTTAGATGAACCCTGAGCGTTGGGCACGCATGGAGACGTGTAGTACACAATTAACTAGGAGCGCTAGTGGCGCCGCGCCGCCGAGCGGCTGCCGCGCGAACTTACACGCGCAGTTTGTTGACATGTACCTATAGTTAGTATAGGGTGCTTGTGTTCATGCTATACAGCATGTATACACATTACAGTGTGTTGTACGTCCTAAGGGCACTTGCGCCTCGAGTCACGAGTGGACACTGACGAGGTACGAAGTCATTGGATAAGATTATTAGGTATAAGATAAATATACTTTTAAACACACATGCGTATAAAGTAACTCTAATTTCACCTCAAGTAGGCACATAATCACACTTGTACTCGAACTGTGACTTTTTCAACGCTATAATTACAAGTGAGTAATAGATTTTTTTAAATTTTATTGGTAGAGTTGCTTTGTTCTTAAAAAAATTATCGATACAAAAGAAATTGTATCCAAGATAGTACAATTAAATTAATAACTTATTTCACGCATCTTAATAATAGATAACTTCAACTTGTTTGTCTATTAAACACAAATCACTCAAATATAACTAATGTTTACTATGCAAAAACTTTAAAATCCCCATTTCATGCAGTTCACCGCCCGATATAAGGTGTGAAGACCTTAACCTTATGGGAGTTTGCTACCTGAAAACTACAAGGGCGAATATTACATAGCCACTGACATAACTAAGAAATAAGTTATAACTTATAACAGTGATATATCATTGTTATATTTATATTTGTATTCAATTGTTTTGGGAGATTTATTTTATTTGCATTATTTTAAAATAATCTATTTTAGTATTATTTTCTTCACAGGTGTGTTGCAAAACGTCATAATATGATACACGTGTGTATATGTCAAAATATGTTTAAAAAATTACATAATGTATGTACTTATGTGTTGGTGTACCACAGTCTCATGGCAAATTGGAAAATAAAAATTTGTAAAGTGCAATACTGGGGCAATTGGACAAAATTGGATTAATTTGTTTTTCATACGTATCAGTTCAGTAGACATACCCCCCAGACGGGTTATGCGCACTACGTCCCATTCGCACTTCGTCCTCCGTTCGCAATTTGTCCCATTCGCGGTTGGTCCCATTCGCAGTTGGTCCCATTCGCAGTTGGTCCCATATAAGTAGTTTGTAAGGGAAGAGGTAGGTTTAAGGGCCGAAGTGGGTGACACGAATAAAATTGTCATAAATTTTGCATTTTGCATTGTAATCAAATAATTAAACACTTCTGAATCAATTAAATCAGTAGGATATGTGTTTACCATAACAACCATACAGACTTTCTGTTGTTTGTTTTCGTGATAAAAGAACAAGCGCCGGCGCCTATACAAAACTTTTGAGCAACATATTATCATATACATTGTTATCATATAGTATAAATAGACTATTTATACCATAAATAATAGTCTATTTATACTATGATAGTAGTAGTTTATATGGAAATATATAATAGTCTATTTATACTATGATCAAAATACATTCCTTTACTAATACAATTGCGTAAACTGACAAGTTGGTTTACGTGAAAACTATTACAATATCGTTAATGGTGTATTATTGCTATAGCGCACGTTTTTATTAAATATTTAATTTAACTATAGTCAGAATTTTAATTCGATTCCAAATTTGACATTAGCTAGTGTCATTTTGTGAAATAATGATACCTCATATAATAGTGTAGTGATGAACACAAAAATCGATAAACAATCAGTGTGTGTGCCATCAGTGTGCCAATTAAAGACTAAACACACTAGACAGCCTCTGTGGCGTAGCGGTAGTGAACGCGACTGCTGCGCAGGAGGCATGGGTTTGATTCCCGCTCAGTTCAAATATTTGTATGCACGAATATGTATATTTGTATTGATCTGGGTGTTGCTATATATTATTATAATGTGTACGTATTTACAAAGAAAAATTATCTAGGTATATTTATCCGCATTCTAGATTCCATAACATAAGCTAGTTAAGCTATGCTTACCATGGTTCTAGATAGCGTTGTGTAAAATATTGTAGAATATTTATTTATAATTAAGGAAATAGAATAAAATAAGCTTTAACTATGAATATAGTAGGTATATACATATTATAGCGCCTTTATCCCCGGAGGGTTAGGTTAGTATTTAATTTAATTAATACGGAATACGGCAACAGGTTTGATCGGTGAAATGTGGGTGTCAATTCACCTCTGCCTATGTGCCTGCATAGTTGTTATATAACGTGATATACATGTGAAGGTTCAGCATATTCTGCGGAATTCATGTGGAATTTAAATTAGATTATTAATTACTAGCAAATCATATTGTATTAAAATTTTTTCTTCATTATAATCATGTCAGATATTAATAATAATACCTATTAGAGATGCATTCCTCGAAGAGCAATTATTCGAATAGCAATGATTCGAATAGCAACGATACCATTCCTCGAAGAGCAATGATTCGTATTTTAGATCATTGCTCTTCGCGGCATAAAAACAAAACTAAATGTTATTCCTCGAAGAGCAGGTTTTTCTAAGTAGCTGATAGAGATGTGGTACTAATATGAATTATTTTGCTCGAATTTAATAAAAATATCCATAAAATCATCAACTCGTATATTTTTCAAATAATAGTTGAATACTACAGTGGAGCCGAATCCTAAAGTTACGTATGACGTAATATGTCAATTTGGTATAACTAGTGTTTTTAGAGTTATGATAATGTATATCTTTTGTTTGTAACTAATTAGGGAGGTATGGTATTATTTAGTTTTGATTTGAAAAGAAATAGCGGTAACAAGGTTATAGCGGCCTGTGGTTGAGTTCTCACGTAACTTTAGGATTCGGCTCTACTTTACATGTAAATATGAATGATGAATCATTTACATTAATTTACTGTTGTGCTTATTATAATATGTCTAAATCACTGTTTCTTTGATGTTTACAAAATATATATAAATCATTCCATTTTTTTACAAGTTTATATACTATTAAGTCAATCTTTTACAGATCTTTCATTATTAGAATATAGCCTAGAATATTAATTAAGATGTTGACAGTATTGTTACTAAATCAGTCTTTAGAATATCGCTACATAATTATTATAAAACAAAGTCGCTATCGCGGTCTGTCCGTCCCTATGTATGCCGAAATCTTCAAAACTACGAAACGGATTTTGAAGCGGTTTCATAATAGATAGAGTGATTCAAGAGGAAGGTTTATATGTATAATACATGTATAATATTGTAGAGAAACACTGATATATTTAGAGATATGCAGCGGGCACGGGATCAGAAAATATGGCGGTATTAAGTTCGCCGGGTCAGCAATAGTCTGTTTTTTTTATCCCAGATACTAAATTGACAAGTGCAAATGTCAAACTGCGAAATAATGATACCAACTTTGTGTTTAGTGGTGCACTCGAACCTATCGGCTATTTGTAAATCATAAACCAGGTAAAAATTAATGGGTAATGCCTGCTATCAAACTTCGTCGATCTTTTTAGTGTCAATCGGGTTTTTGTTTATATTTAAATTTTAAATTTAATTTAGAGTACCAAAAAATAAAAATTCTGTAATTTACATACCTACAGTTTTCAGATTCTAACACTAGTATATCGTCATCACATCAATTATTTAAAAAAAAAAATCAATAATAATTGACAGACATCGCAAAAATATACATGGAATTGGATGCGCTTACCGACACCGGATATGTAAGTAGGTCACGCAAGACGTCAAAGATGGTGTGATTGATTATTGCGACATTTGACTACTTATTGAGCTGGAACTGTCTCCCGGCTGCTCCACATCGGACCCGTACTGTTATCTCCCGGCAGCCTGCACATCCTCGCATCATGGGCTTGAGCATACGCCACGCACCCGGCAGGGTCGCCATGTAATGGAGTGACGTAGGTAAATTAAAGACAACCGTACGATTCCATAATTCGTGTTATAATGCTTAAAATATATGAGTGCAGTTACATATAAGGTAAGGCGAGCTGCACACTACAACGCCAAATACATTCACATTCCATATTCATTTACATTTCACATTCTTACACAGGCGTCGTGACGCCAAATAGACGTTCTAACATAGGCGTTGCGACGCCAAATAGACACTCTTAAATTGGCGTCGCGATGCCAAATAGACATTCTTAGATAGGCACCGTGACGCCAAATAGACATTCTTACATTGGCGTCGCGACCCCAAATAGAGATTCTTATATAGGCACCGCGACGCCAAATAGACATTCTGATAGGTCCCGAGACGCCAATAAGACATTCTTAAATATGCACCGCGACGCCAAATAAACACTCTTACATAGGCCTCGCAATGCCGAATAGACATTCTTAGATAGGTACCACAACGCCAAATAGACATTCTTACATTGGGGTCGCGACGCCAAATAGACACGCTTACTTAGGCGTTGCGACGCCGAATCGACATTCTTACATTGGCGTCGCGACGCCAAATAGACATTCTAATATAAGCACCGCGACGCCAAATAGACATTCGTACAATGGCGTCGCGACGCCAAATAGATAATAATAATAATATATCTCTTTATTGCATGTACACAAAGAAGGGATACAGAAAAAATACAATAGGTACATCTTTGTGGCATTACAAGTGGCGGCCTTATTGCACAAGGCAATCTCTACCAGGCAACCATGGGATGGAGTATGGATGGATGGAGTAAAATAGATATTCTTACACAGGCGTCGTGACGCCAAATAGACATTCAAAATAGGCATCGCGACTCCAAATAGAATCTCTTAAATAGGCATCGCGACGCGAAATAGACTCTCTTACATAGGCATCGCGACGACAAATATAAACTCTTACATAGGCGTTGCAACGCCAAATAGACATTCTTAGATAGGCATCGCGACGCCAAATAGACACTCTTACATAGGCGTCGCGACGCCAAATATCCAAATGATGAATGAATTACTTGTCAATTTATGAATTTTTACCGGTTCTCTACTGTTTTCGTGTTGGTGAAAATATTGTTAAAATTGATTGTTTTAAATATCTACTGCTAACGTTGAATTTAGTGACTACTTCTCTGTAGTGTTGAATACTATAACTAAATGCTAGTTTATTCTGTTTTGTGAGAAATTAACTCCTTGTGTTGTGTAAAAATTGACTCTTTGTGTTTTGTGAGAAATAGACTGTTTTTGGGGAGATATTGACTCTTATTTAGTTTTTTAAGATATTGACCCTTTTTTGTTCTCAGATGTTAATTCTTTATTTCTTTATGTGAGTGTTTGACCTAGCTATATCAGCTCTGATAGGTTTGTATTGCTAACCGATTATTACACATTATTAAATCGTCAGCTGTTGTGAACAGAGCATATAATTTATTTTTACAGCAATAAATTACATTTTTCACGTTAAAGAAACTAAAAATGTCTTGTAATGATAATTATTCTTAGAATATGTAATAACGTGAATAGTATAGGCCTAATAAAGAAATTATGAATATTCGTTCAGGAATTTATTTCGCTTCCCTAAATATTTACTTTCGTTCAGGAATTTTATTTCGCATTCCTAAGTATTTATTTTCGTTCAGGAATTTTATTTCGCTTTCCTAAATATTTTCGTTCAGAAATTTTATTTCAGTTTCCTAAATATTTCCAACGAACAATCGATTCCAATAGTATGAAACCGATTTTTTGTAATCGGAATTAGTCGATTATTAAAGAACTATGCCGTTTTTTAAGCCTATTTAGCTAGAGATGGCTAAAAAGGTATATAGCTACGCCACGCCGTCCTGACATAGAAAAAAAAACCTGACATAGAAAAAAGGTTATTGTGTTTGAATTGCGCCCTCTTACTCTTTTATACTCTTTGACACCGAGCGGAGGAAGGAAGGAAGGAAGGAAGGAAGGAAGGAAGGAAGGAAGGAAGGAAGGAAGGAAGGAAGGAAGGAAGGAAGGAAGGAAGGAAGGAAGGTTTAGGTTTAGGTTTAGGTTTAGGTTTAGGTTTAGGTTTAGGTTTAGGTTTAGGTTTAGGTTTAGGTTTAGGTTTAGGTTTAGGTTTAGGTTTAGGTTTAGGTTTAGGTTTAGGTTTAGGTTTAGGTTTAGGTTTAGGTTTAGGTTTAGGTTTAGGTTTAGGTTTAGGTTTAGGTTTAGGTTTAGGTTTAGGTTTAGGATTAGGTTTAGGTTTAGGTTTAGGTTTAGGTTTAGGTTTAGGTTTAGGTTTAGGTTTAGGTTTAGGTTTAGGTTTAGGTTTAGGTTTAGGTTTAGGTTTAGGTTTAGGTTTAGGTTTAGGTTTAGGTTTAGGTTTAGGTTTAGGTTTAGGTTTAGGTTTAGGTTTAGGTTTAGGTTTAGGTTTAGGTTTAGGTTTAGGTTTAGGTTTAGGTTTAGGTTTAGGTTTAGGTTTAGGTTTAGGTTTAGGTTTAGGTTTAGGTTTAGGTTTAGGTTTAGGTTTAGGTTTAGGTTTAGGTTTAGGTTTAGGTTTAGGTTAGGTTAGGTTAGGTTAGGTTAGGTTAGGTTAGGTTTTTTTTTTTTTTTTTTTTTTTTTTTTTTTTTTTCAAGGTTCGCTCGTTTCCCCCACTGGATTAATCTTGTGGGGTCCTTGTTTGCGGTTTTAATTGTTTACTAGTTTTAGAAAAGAAAAAAGAGCAAGTAAGTTTATAAATTTCAGTTTAGAGTCTAAGTGCCAAGAAGGGTTGTTATTCTATTTAGAGATTGATAGCGAATATCTCGGTTTATTGGGTGGCTTATTGTATAATAAGCCACAGAATGCCCGGTTTAAAATTAATGCTGCAAAATTAAATCAAATCGTTGTGTGGTAAGCATTTGGCCGTTTGAGTGATGGTAGCCCGGCAACCGACGGACCTTAGCCCGTCGGTTGCCCAGTTGTCATCACTCACTATTAAAACTTTTGTGCGCAATTTTACATACATAGGTATATAGATACATATATATATAGCATACAATAATAACAATAAGAATTGCGCATCGGACAATAACAATATATTAATATATTTTATATTTCTAAGCTTGATAGTTTATATATATATATATATAGGTTAATATCACTGAATATACTACGTGATCTGACAAATAAATGATTTATAGTAATATGTATATAAAACAGATAGAAATGACTTCGAAGAGGAAGATTGTCGACTTGGTTCAATTTTCATCAGAAAATTGTTACAAGTGCGGTTATTTAAAATTGTATACTAAGTATAGATTTAAGCTTATCAGAAAAAGAAGTAGACATAGTAAGGATCATAATATGAGACATATATAATTTTTATATTTTTTAGAGAACAAAATTATGTATATTAAAATATGCATACACTTAAATATATATATAAAACATGTAGATGTTAAGGCAATCTTTATTTAAGGGAGGTCGAGATTCTCAATTTGCGGATTTAAAGTGGGTTCAATATTTTACTTTAGTCGAAAGTTTATTTATTTATTGTTTGTCGTTTATATTTTTATAATTCCGGCCTTTTATGTTTTTATACATGCCTTACATTATAACATTAATTATAAGTATGAATAGCATGAATTTGTTTATGTTTTCACGGTGACCAGGGCGTCCCTAGGAATATGCTATGGTCGCCCTGGCCATCGCGTCCCACTTTTGGAGGACTGGGCACGACTTGTCGAAGGCGTGGTGGTGCTTCGTCTCCCCATATTCGCGCATGCAGTTTATGCAATGGGGCTCTTCGTCTTTCCTGCTGCATAGGTCGGGTTCATCCTGGCTATGAGGTTTGCCACATTTTGCACACAGGTCTCGCGTTTCGGGCATCAAACAAAAACGTTTGGTGTGTCCGAAAGCCAGGCACCTGGTGCATTGGATGAGTGGCGTCTGGTCTGCCACTGCGACTCTCTGGAGGTCGATATATAGCCGCTTCACCTCTGTCGCTCTCCTCCATACAGCAGGCGACGTGCTGATCACAACGTGGTGGAACTGTGAGTGGCGCGATCGCTTTTTGAATTTGACAGTCACGCGGTCGTCGCCCTCGGCGAGACCCTCGAACAGGGCCCCATTCTGATTCCGAAGGGCGCGAAGGATCTCATGATCATCATGAATCTTTAATACGTCCCTCAAAATCAGAAGAGGGTCCCTGTTCTTTATCTCCTCGACAACGAATCGACCCGCGACTCCCTCAAGCCTTTCCTTTACCTTTCTTCTGTCCTCCTCACTTCTGCATCCCATAATTACTTTTCTTTCCTTTGCCTTTCTCACTCTCTCCACTTTTACCCAGCCCTCCTTGGCGTCCATGGCCTCCCTGATATTTTTCAGAACTTCTTCCGCTGAATCGGTCTCGTTAGTAGAGGAGACGCTTACGGAGTGGAGCGTCTGCGGCGGGAGCGCTGCTTCCCTGTGATGGTTGGCGGCCGCTGCACTCGCATAAGTTACCGTCTCTTTCTCTCTCTCCCTTTCCCTTTCGTCCTGTCTCTCCATTCGATCCCTTAGCTCGCACATCACTTTTCCATTCTCCCTGATTAGCCTCTCATTTTCCTCTATCTTTCTCAATATCTCCGTGTCGCGTGCACACGGGGCGGAGACCGGG
Organism: Eilema griseolum; assembly: GCA_963662185.1. Classification (NCBI taxonomy): domain Eukaryota; kingdom Metazoa; phylum Arthropoda; class Insecta; order Lepidoptera; family Erebidae; genus Eilema; species Eilema griseolum. The sequence goes on from OY759241.1 coordinate 27,444,130, forward strand.
ACGGCGACGGGGGCCGGTAACCCCGCCGGCCCAGCGCTCTGTCCCGCCTTACTCTTATTTTCATTTCTCATCTTTTCTGCCACGTATGCCCTAATGTTCTCCTGTATCCCTGTGACTGCGTCACCTATGGCCCGTTTAATATCCGATTTCAAGTTCCTGGATAGGGCCATTTGTTGCCTGATGGTGACGCAGCACACCATCGCCTTCCGAAGAGGACATTTTAGAGACTGTTCGTCGGGTGAGGGAGGACCTGCAGTGGCCTGGATCCTTTCAATGCTCCTCCGGACGTTTCCGTACATGCTTGTCTCTATCTCGACTTCAGGGCCGTCCTCAACCGTGAAGGTTCTTTGCCTCTCTGCAGGAGGAGCTCCCTTCTTTTCAAAAGGCGAACGGAAGGTGCTCATGACTCCTGGTGCGTGTTTACTCAAAATTAGAGTTAAGATAAAAATTTATAATATAATACAATGTCAATACAGCTCAAATTTGTCAATAATATAATTGAGATTAGAATACCAATCTATAGTTAAAATTGTATAAAATATAAGGGACACAACACAAACACAAATATCACGTCATACAACTACTAGTGGACAAACGGTAAGCCGAGTGAACACGAAAAAGGTCAAAAACCAAATGAACTTCGTAAAGTAAAGACAAAATCAAATTATAAAACCACGGTCTAGTCAAGTTCCTAGTCAAAACAATAATTAGTCAACAATTTAATATTAATAAATATACTCGCGTTAATTAAGTCATAAAAATAAAGTCAATAAATATATAATACGAACAAGTTCGTATGTCACTACAATGGTCAATGGCCTCACTCCAAACCGGTTTAAGCCGGTTTTAGGCGCTCCCGCGTCGGTCACCTCCCAACCGAGTCTACGTGCCTAAAGCAGTAAATTCGGGTGGGCGGGCGGGGCGCGCGTTTCTTAAAAATGCAATTAGCCAAAAAAGTACTGACTCCAGCGAGTCGCGAGAGGTACCTACGGAAAGGTCTCGTCAGCAGCCACACGGTGGTGCAATCGGTTAGGTAGGCGTTCCTGTGAAAATTTGGAAATATCGCCGAAAAACGGTTTATTTACAATAAAAATTTGGATAAAAAGTTAATTTTCAGGCGAACTGTACCACCCAGAGAATCGGGAACGGTACCTACGGACAGATGACGTCCCAGTGGACACGTTCCAAGCGCTAGATGCACAGGTTTGTAAAGATGGATGACCAAAAACGAGGAGGTAAGTCTGAATGGGTAGGCACTGAACGGGTCAGTCACTCCCTCGGGATCCTCTCGGAGTATAGGTGTTTAAATTGTGCGGCGGTGAAGATGCCGTCTCCCTTGAACCTCCCAAGGAGCAAGAACCCCCCTGTACCTACGTGAAATTACAGAAATAAATGTTTTTGTAAAATGTAATAAATATTTTCAGGAATCGGCCTGGATATGCACGATACAGATGACGATGTGCCCGTGTGGGTAGTCGGAGGACAGGTATTGTCCTCGCGCACCTGATGGTATGCGATTCGTACTATGAGTCAGTAGTAAAAAATTTAATGAAATACGATAAACTGATGGAAACCGACGAAAATCCCTATTCCGCAGACGAAATACGGTCCTACGATGCACAGGATTCACCTGATGTACTCGTGTATGGTATCAGACGACGCGGAACGTCGTCGCACACAACTTGGTATAGCTAGCGTATCAGGGATCAGTGCAAAAATTTCGATTGTCAAGCAATATGCTGTGCTGAATTGTCCAAAATTTGCACAAAAAGCGGTGAAGTCAGTGAATTTTCGTGGAAATTTTCCAATTTTCCGGTCGCGCCGTGTAGCCGGCAGCGGTGCGAATTCAAAAATATATAGCACTATAGTATTTATTCCGTAAATTTGGTTCAAAAAATCAAGGTTAGGTTAGGTTAGGTTAGGTTAGGTTAGGTTAGGTTAGGTTAGGTTAGGTTAGGTTAGGTTAGGTTAGGTTAGGTTAGGTTAGGTTAGGTTAGGTTAGGTTAGGTTAGGTTAGGTTAGGTTAGGTTAGGTTAGGTTAGGTTAGGTTAGGTTAGGTTAGGTTAGGTTAGGTTAGGTTAGGTTTTTTTTTTTTTTTTTTTTTTTTTTTTTTTTTTTATACCTACACCCCTGCTTTCAATGCAGGGTCCATTTTAACAGTTTATAATAAAAGTCTTCCTAATTGTATTCCTATGCTTTCCTCGTTCATTCCAGTTCTCTTTGTCATTCAATTTCTCGCTTTTATTCCTCTCGCACTTACATACAATCTTTCATACTCTGGTAGGAGTGGGGGCATCTGGGACTCGTGTACCTAGTCTAATCCATTTACTTCTTTATTGATTTATTGTCTTTTAATTTACACATACTTATATCTAGTGACAATTCTATTAAACTCTAAATTTCTTAGTCTACACATGTTCTTATGCTAGTTACATATTAGTGCTTAGGTTACAAATTTTTAACAAAAAATATTTTGAGCAACAATTTTTATTGTACTTTCTGGTTTCCTATACCAGACATAATTATATGCATTATAATACGCTAGTATAGGCTGCTACACCCTGTTTCTGTCGTTGGCTATCTGGACAATTTGTTTCGCATAGTTGATTGTGCGCTCAGTGTGTTCAGTGATGAGTGTTTGTAGTCCATGTGTGTCTACCTTTATTCCAGTGGCAATCTCCAAGTCCAGCCTCTCCCTGGCGTGGATTGGGCAGTTCATCAGGAGGTGAGCCACCGACTCCGGGACCCCTGGCTCACAGGCACACGATGGGTCTGCCTTGCACTTGAATCGGGCCAAGTACGCGGAGAACCCGCCGTGTCCCGTGAGGAACTGGGTTGTATGGCCCTCGATGGTGATCCTCCTGACAATTCGATACGCCTCTATCGCGTTGGGAAAAAATAATTTTGTATTGGAGGCCGTTTTACCTTCCTGATAGCGCCTGTTCCATTCGTCAAGGGAGCCATGACGTATGGCTCCCTTGACGAACGAGACAGGACATTGGTCATAGTCCGGTTTCTTCTTGAGTTTTAGGGCAGCCTCCTTCGCGAGGCAATCCGCCCTCTCATTACCCTCGAGGCCGACATGGGCCTTAATCCAGTAAAGGAGGACACTCTTGCCTCGCTGTTTACAGCGGCCAAGAGCACCCCTGGTCTCCACTGATAAAGGGTGATAAGAGTGCGGACTGACCACGCTAAGGAGTGCCGCCCTGCTGTCACTGAAGATACCGAACGCGGTAGCACCGCGGTATCGCTCTACCTCGCACACCGCTTCACGCAGCGCCAGGAGCTCCGCCTGGTAGACGGTGCAATGTTTGGCGAGAGCAAGCTTGCGGGCTTTTGTCTCGGACTGGCTGTTCCATATGGAAATAGCAGCCCCGACGCGGCCCTCAATCTTGCTCCCGTCAGTGAAAATTCTTACATCATGGTGTTGGATGGTGTTTAGTTGTTCCTCGTCTACCACGCTGTCGAACTCCAGACGCGTGCGCTCCGCGGGATGCGGGGCTGCCAGGATGGGTGCCAGCCGTTCGATCTCCCTGTCCCCCAGCCACCGCTGGTACACTCCCCTCTTGGCCTCATATAATGAAGCCACCTCCCGAACTCGGAGGTCCAGAGGGAGTACCCCAGCCAGCAGCAGTGCCGAGTTCAGGGAGACCGTCCGGTAGGCTTTCGTTAGTTTTTGGGCGAACACACGTTGTACCGCGTTCAGTTGCTTCTTGACGCACTCCTTTTCCACGGCGTCAGCCCATACGCTGGCCCCATATAAGATGACGGGCTCGATCACCGCCGTATAAATGGTTCGGATCACTTCCGGGTTTAGCCCCCAGCTGATCCGCGCTGTTCGTGCCAGTTTTTTATAGATTCCAACTGCTTTTGCACAAACTTTTTTAACATGGCTGTTGAAATTGATATTCCTGTCTATTGTGAGACCTAATATTTTAATCTCGTCAGCCAGGCCAATGTCCACCCCGCCCATGGTCAGGCGCGGGTTGTCATATTTGAGACGTTTTGTAATTAGCATCGCGCTCGTCTTATGTGGTGCAAATTTTAATTTGTTTTTGACACCCCACGCCCGAACACGTTCGAGGGAGGCATTGGCCTGCCTTTCGATTTCCTGCGCGGAATCTCCATCGAAGATGAGAACCACGTCATCTGCGAAGGCTTGGACGTATTCCCCACTCCCCTCTAACATTTTTAATAAAGGGTCTATAAGCAGGTTCCACAGCAAGGGTCCGGTGATTGAACCCTGGACGCAGCCCTTCTGGGTGCCTCTTCTGCATTCCGCGCCCGCGTATCTTACACGAACTGTCCTTTCGCTCAGGTAGCTACTGACTACTCGCCTCAAGTTAATGGGACACTTTTCCTCAGCCAGTCGTACTACTATAGCTGGCCACCATGCGCTATCGAAGGCGCCCTCTATATCCAAAGACACTAGCGTGACAATTCTCTTGTTATCAAGTTTGCCACGCACGTGCTGAAGTAGGTTATACAGGGCGTCTTCGGTGCTCCTCCGGGGCATGAAGCCGTACTGGCAAGTACTAATCCTTGGCAATAAATGGAACTTGAGCCGAGCAGCCAACATTTTTTCGTACAACTTCCCGAGCACAGGTAAGAGTCCAATCGGCCTGTATGACTTGGGGGAGTTGTACTCATCCTTACCTGGTTTCCTGAGGGCAACTACTGTTGCCTCCTTCCATGGTTTTGGGAAGTATTCCAGGGCCAGGCACTTGTTCAGCAGCTCAAGGAACAGTATCGGGGCGCAGTTCACTGCGTGGGTGCAGATGTCGGCTGTGAAGCCGTCAGCTCCCGGTGCTTTTTTCGGGTTGAAGGAGCCTAGCGCATCCTTCAGCTCATCGACGGTGAATGGCGGGTCGTAAACATCATGTTCACTCGCGTCATTGACCGTCTTGGCCAATGCGCGAGCTCCCTCATGATCCGCATCGTCCTCCTCGACTCGGTCCTCCGGATAGAAGACCGAGGCGAGCAGACCGGCGGACCCACTAGCGTCCAGTTGTACCCCGTTGTGTTTGAGAGGAAGATCCTCCTCCCTTACCGTGGTCCTCCCTATGACCCTATATATTCCTTCCCACACCCCCTCCCTATCCTGTTTGGTGCAGAAATTTACCCAGCTCGCAGTCTGTGCTAATTTGACCTCCGACTCAAACCTATCTTTGCGCTCAAGGTACTGGTCCACGACATATTGTCTGCGGATGGGAGCGGCGTTCCTGATTCGGCGCCTGTAGGTGACGACTTCCCTCCTCATTTGGCTGAGCTTCTCCGACCACCACGGCATAGTTACTGTCTCTTTATTCTTTAATTTTGGAATAGCTGCCAAACATGTTTCGGATAGGCATTTATTAAATTTGCTCAATTTTTCTTCAATCTCCCCAGTGGTGTCTATGTTTTTGATCGTTTCAACAACCAGGCTGTCCCCCACCAAGGCGCTGGACATTTTCTCATGAAAAATGGTCCAATTCGCTTTCTTGGTGTTGTACAGCCTGGTTGTTCTATTGATGCTAGACCCTTTTGATGCCTCTAATTTTATCTTGACCTCTATGCCGATGTGATCGGAGCTGCTCACCACACCTTCGTCGCACCTCCAGCCGTCGATCAGTCCCAGCAAGTCTCCCGAACATGCCGTCAGATCGACGTAGCTACAGTACCTCTTGCCCCCCCTGATGGTGTCGAAGGTGGGCCTCCTTCCATCGTTGAGGATGTGTAACCTCATCTCCATGAGGGTCCCCAGTAGGTCTTCACCCCTTTCATCCTCAACGGGACTTCCCCACCAAGCGCTTTTCGCATTGGCATCGCCTCCGATTAAGAGCCGTCCTGGGCCCAGCCTGGAGCTCACTATGCTGAGATGATCCAGGTACGGGCCGATGGGTTTATCGGGTTCGAAATATAGTGATACTAGGGTCATCTCCCAGGCCTTGGTACGGATCCTCACCACAGCGATATTGTCGGTGGTGAGTTGTGGACATTGTACGACGTCCAAGTCCGGGTCAAATACGGCGATGGCCGCTTTTACAGTGCCCGTTGCTGGCCCAGTATTCTGGAAGATTCGTACTCCCCGGTATCTTTTCATCCCGCCCCTTATAGGGTCCTTGTACGGCTCCTGGATGAGTGCGACTGACGCCTTCCTCCTGACAGCTTCCAGAATGAAGTCATCAGTAGCACCCCTCGCTTTTTGGAGGTTTGCCTGCAGCACTTTGTATTGTGAGTCGTTCCTGGAGGTGCCCTTAGCAGTACTGCGTTGCAGACCGCGCTATATTGTCCCACTTGATGCGAACCGGACAATCCCGGTCAAATGCATCATGCGCAGAGTCGTCGTTTTTGTTCCGACTGCAGTTACAGCACCTGGCCTCCTTTCCTGTCCTATAACTAGGACAGTCCACCCTCAGATGCTGCTCACCGCAGTGGCTGCATTTGGGCTCTGTTTCTTTGCAGAACCGACGACTGTGCCCGAAGCCTAGACATTTGGAACACTGCACGAGTGGAGATTGGTCTGCCACTCTGACCGGTTGTATGTCTATGTGCAATGTTCCCTGGTCCAGTGCTCTGCGCCATATAGTGGGCGAAACTTGCAGGACTACGTTGACGGTGAGCGGGTTCCTTGCATTACGTCGGAATTTGACCGACAACCTATTTTGGGTCGCCTCCAGATCTCGGAAAATGTTTTTATTCCTCGCTCGGATGGTTTCCAATAGTTCCTCATCCTTGTATACCTTCAGGACGTTGTAGAGGACAAGCAGGGGGTCCTTATTGTGGACGGTTGCCACACTAAGAGCATCCTGCCGCCTCTCCAGCGCCCCTTTAGCCTTTTCCCGCTGTTCTACCGTCTTGTATCCAAGAACAACTTTCCGGTCTCTGGCCTTGCGAACCCGCTCTACCGTGACCCATTCGTCGTCCTCCCGCGCGGTCCGCCTCAGGTCGGTGAGTAGTTCCTCCCCCGTTTTGTTGATGTCTTTGGAGGTTACCACAAGCGAGTGCAGCGCCGGCCGCCTCAGGGGGTGACCCCCGGCGCCGTTCGCCACCACACCCGCATATGACAACCCCCTGCTCTCTTTATTGGTCTCCAAGCAGCTTTTTATGTCAGCGAGAGCCCTGCTGTTTTCATTTAGGAGCTTAGTGTGCTCCTCCAGCCTTTTAAGTACCTCGTTTTCCATTTCAACTGTCGTATTCTCTGATTCTTTGACGCTGCCTTGCCCAGGTGCCTCATTCAAGAGTTTTTGACGGTGTTCTTCACCTAAGATTAAGATTTTCCGGAGATTCCTCTCCTGCGTCTCAATCTGGAGCTTAATCTCCCTTTTGAGGTTCCTTGATTCGTCACATCCCTGCTTTATAAGGTCCAGGCATGACAGCGCTACGGAGTACCTTCCTTCAGGTGTCAGTCCTTCTAGCTCCGTTTTTCGGAGGGACACTTCCGCTTTTGTTTTAGAGTTCGGTGACGTGGCCAGCTCAGCGGATGGTTTGCTGGGTTTAGTGGCCGGTTTAGGTTTCTCGACCGTTTGTTTACGAGCTACGCCGAGGTTTATATTAAAAGCCAGACTTGGCTTTGTTTTCGTCACGGTTTTCGTTTCCACCGGTGTGAGTTTGTGCGTGGGTGGTGTTGTTTTGCTGGAGGTTAGTCCCTCAATTTCGCCTATGCTGTCTCTCACCGATTTCTTGGCTTGAGCTAGTGGCGACGATGAAGAGGTAGACGCCCTGGGTGACGTTCTTGAGGTAGAGGCTGTTGTTCGAGAGGGGGAACTCGCCTGATAGGATTTTGGAGTATGCATCATTGATGGCATTGTGTAGGTATACCACGCAACACAATCAAGTGGTTATTTACTCAATAGAGTGTTAATTCTCAATCCTTAATACTAGGTCCCCGACACAAAAGTGATCAGGAGCGTCCTACAACTATGCCTGTATAGAGGGCTGGATTAAAATTAGAAAATAAGTAGAATAAAATAAAGATAAAAGTGTAGATAAGAGTAAAATGTGGTTATGAAAATTATCGGGTGTTCCCCTTGCGTGTGGCACGTGCGGTTGCCACTGGGTGTGTTAGTGAGGGTGTAGTGCGTACGAGTGGAGTGTGTGTGCGAGTGTGCGTGTGTGTGTGTGTGGGTGTGTGTTTGTGTGTGAGTTTGCGTTATGTGATCTGAGTAGCCCAACCACTATGTTAGCTCTTTTGGCCAGTGAAGCCCGGTCTGTAAGACTAATGTCTTGTCTCAGCTAGCAGCGACTACTCTATATAGGGTTGAGAGAGTTGGTGTCACTCAGAGACTGGGGTCTCCGTCAATTACAAATAACCTAAATTAGCTTAACCTAACACAATAAAAGAATAAAATAGAAAAAGATAACAATGAAAATGGATAGACTACACTTCAAATTAGTCTAAACAATGTCTGAATTGTTGTAGCTCAGCTACTCTGTCAAAATAAAGGGAAGATAAGTAATCTTCTGGAGACTAAGGTCTCTTATCTACCCGAGTCTTCTTAAAATACTATTATGTAACTTAACTCTATGTAGAGTTGAGTGAGTTCCATATAATATATATGGCTGTGCTTAAAAAGGAAAAAAAAAATAAAAATAAACAAAAATAAAATATGTCGATACTTATTTTTAATTAAAGGCTACCAAGTACCAATCGCCCAAGTAGAGCCTAGTTTGGTCTATAAGTCGAGGTTTGGGTGCCGCAGTCACGAAGCACCGGCTCACAAAAAATCAGGGTCCTCGGACTGCCGGATCTGGTACCACGTGCCCACGTGGTTTTTGATTTCTGGTTTTCCCGGAAAAACCAGCGGTTTTCGGGAAAAACTGGCCGACGTGAGAGGTGGGGCTCCACTGCCCGCAGCCGGGGACACCTTTTTCAGGAAGATCGGTTCACAATTCACTTAGTTATTAACAATTTTCAGTAGAACCACGTGGCGGCGCGAACTTAAACTTCAGTTTCCCACTTTTCACGGTCACTGGGTGATCGGGCGCGACGAAGACGCTACGCCAGCAGATGGGCGCCGGCGAGACGCAACTTTTGCAGTATCGTACGTCTCGATACGTCAAGAAAAACCCACTTTTTCGAATTTTTTATTGCGGAGAGAGGTTAAAAACGCTCCGTATCGCCAGAGAGGTGAAGGGCGACTGTGAAAGTCAGTAGTAAAAAATTTAATGAAATACGATAAACTGATGGAAACCGACGAAAATCCCTATTCCGCAGACGAAATACGGTCCTACGATGCACAGGATCCACCTGATGTACTCGTGTATGGTATCAGACGACGCGGAACGTCGTCGCACACAACTTGGTATAGCTAGCGTATCAGGGATAAGTACAAAAAATGACGATTGTCAAGCAATATGCTGTGCTAAATTGTCCAAAATTTTGCACAAAGCGGTGAAGTCGATGAATTTTCGTGGAAATTTTCCAATTTTCCGGGCGCGCCGTGTAGCCGGCAGCGGTGCGAATTCAAAAATATATAGCACTATAGTATTTATTCCGTAAATTTGGTTCAAAAAATCAATATAAAGTTTCTATCAGAACGGTTAGGTTAGGTTAGGTTAGGTTAGGTTAGGTTAGGTTAGGTTAGGTTAGGTTAGGTTAGGTTAGGTTAGGTTAGGTTAGGTTAGGTTAGGTTAGGTTAGGTTAGGTTAGGTTAGGTTAGGTTAGGTTAGGTTAGGTTAGGTTAGGTTAGGTTTTTTTTTTTTTTTTTTTTTTTTTTTTTAAATTAGGCCTCGCTAGAATGTCACATTCTAGTGAGACTCTTCAGGAATCCCCCCGCTAGATTAAACATGCAGGGACCTTGCTACAGTTTTTAATTAATCAAGTTTTTTTTTTTTTTTTTTTTTTAGTTAAATAAGAAGAATGAAGCGAATAGAATATTATATGTATAATTTAATATTATAGTAAATAAATAATAGATATAAAATACTAGTTTTAATTATTTAAGTACATAGTTATTGTTTATTTTGTTTATTTGTATATATTTTTTTATTATTGATGTATAAATGATAATATATAGATTTAACGAAGAAATAAGAGTAGTTTACAGATGCAGCTTGGTCTAATTTTCCTAAGGAAAATTTTTCTCAAGTGTGTTTTTATATTATTAATTACACAATTAGAATTACATAGTTTATATTAGAATTGTAGGGAGAGTGATTGTGGGAGATATATTTTACTTATTGGAAAAGAAGTCAGAAAAGAGGATACATATAATTAGGTGTTTTATAAGATGAGAGTTTTAATCAATTTGCGATTATTTGATTAGTGCTTTTAAAAGTTTGTCATACGTTTATCGGGATTTGATAATATGTCATATTAGGTTAGGTTAGGTTAGGTTAGGTTAGGTTAGGTTAGGTTAGGTTAGGTTAGGTTAGGTTAGGTTAGGTTAGGTTAGGTTAGGTTAGGTTAGGTTAGGTTAGGTTAGGTTAGGTTAGGTTAGGTTAGGTTAGGTTAGGTTAGGTTAGGTTAGGTTAGGTTAGGTTAGGTTAGGTTAGGTTAGGTTAGGTTAGGTTAGGTTAGGTTAGGTTAGGTTAGGTTAGGTTAGGTTAGGTTAGGTTAGGTTAGGTTAGGTTAGGTTAGGTTAGGTTAGGTTAGGTTAGGTTAGGTTAGGTTAGGTTAGGTTAGGTTAGGTTAGGTTAGGTTAGGTTAGGTTAGGTTAGGTTAGGTTAGGTTAGGTTAGGTTAGGTTAGGTTTTTTTTTTTTTTTTTTTTTTTTTTTTTTTTTTTTTTTTTTTTATACCCTACCACTGCATTATGTAGTGACTGTTTTTACAATATGGCAATAAAAGACTTTCTAATTCTTAACCTATTCTTTCTTCTTTCATTCCAATTCTCTTTATCACTCCAGTTCTATCAATTATGCTTCTCGCACTTTCATACATCCGTTCATTCTCTGTGGGGATATGGGGGCATCAGGGATTTGTGTACCTGGCTATATATTTCCTGGCTATTAATAACTAAAACTTTATTATTCAAACATATTTACAATTTGCTTAATTTACTTACATATAAACAACCATATAATGTGGCATTTACACATTGGTTATAATTCTTATATCTATTTCTTAATCTAATTATAAAAGCTACTTATTTTTAATCCTTATATTTATATGCTCAAACATCAATATGAACACATAGTGCGTTAGCATATCTTACACCCTGTTCCTTTCGTTAGCAATACTCACAATTTTAGTTGCGTATTCGATGGTTCGCTTTGTGTGCTCTTTTATTAATTTATGAATGCCGTCCAAATTTATTTTTATTCCGGTTGCGATTTCTAGGTCGAACCTGTCTTTGGCGTGTATGGGGCAAACTGTCAGGAGATGGGCAACTGTTTCGATTTCACCTGGGTCACAGGCGCACGATGGGTCCCCCTTACACTTAAAACGATATAAGTATTCGGAGAACCCACCGTGCCCCGTGAGAAACTGAGTTGTTAGACCATTTATTGTAATTTTCCTGACAGTTTTGTGGGCTTCCACGGCGCAGGGGAAGAATATCTTCGTCGTTGAAGCGGTTGCTCCCCCCTGATAACGCCTGTTCCATTCGTCAAGGGAGCCCTGTCGTATGACTCCCTTGACGAATGAAACAGGACATTGGTCATAATCTGGCGCTTTTTTGAGTTTTAGAGCGGCCTCCCTAGCAAGAAAATCCGCCCTCTCATTCCCCTCAAGGCCAACGTGGGCCTTTATCCAGTAGAGGGAGACGCTCTTGCCCTGCTGCGTGCAGCGGCCAAGAACGTCCCTAATCTCCGGTTAGGTTAGGTTAGGTTAGGTTAGGTTAGGTTAGGTTAGGTTAGGTTAGGTTAGGTTAGGTTAGGTTAGGTTAGGTTAGGTTAGGTTAGGTTAGGTTAGGTTAGGTTAGGTTAGGTTAGGTTAGGTTAGGTTAGGTTAGGTTAGGTTAGGTTAGGTTAGGTTAGGTTTTTTTTTTTTTTTTTTTTTTTTTTTTTTTTTTTTTTTTTTTTTTTAAGATTTCGCACGGTTTCCCCCACTGGATTAATCTTGTGGGGTCCTTGTTTGCGGTTTTTAGAGTCTAATAATTTTAGAAAAAATGAAATTGAGTTTATAAATTACTATTCAAGAAACTAAGTGCCAAGAAGGGTTATTACTATTTGGGATTGACAGTGAATTTACTTCGGTTTATTGGGTGGCTTATTATGTAATAAGCCACAGAATTCCCGGTTCAAAAGTGATACTGAGAAGTCAAATGTAATCTTTATTTGGAAGGCATTTGGCCGTTTGAGTGATGGTAGCCCGGCAACCGACTGACCTTGGCCCGTCGGTTGCCCAGCTATCATCTCTCACTATTAAAAAACTGTTGTGCGCAATTTCATATATACATCGGTAAATAGAGAAATACATATATACATCATACAATAATAAAATCAACAAGAATTGCGCACCGGACAATAACAATGTATTAATATATTTTATATTTCTAAGCTTGATAATTTATATATATATATATAGATATAAATGAATTTACTACGCGATCTGACAATAAATGATTTATATTAATATATAAATGACAGATAGAATAGCTTCGAAGAGGAAGATTGTCGACTTGGTTCAATTTTCATCAGAAAATTGTTACAAGTGCGGTTATTTAAAATTGTATGCTAAGTATAGATTTAAGCTTAATAGAAAAAGAAGTAGACATAGTAAGGATCATAGTATAAGACATATATTATTTTTATATTTTTTAGAGAACAAAATTATGAATATTAAAATATGCATACACTTAAATATATATATAAAACATGTAGATGCTAAGTCAATCTTTATTTAAGGGAGGTCGAGATTCTCAATTTGCGGATTTAAAATGAGTTCAATTTTTTAACTTTAGTGGATAGTTTATTTATTTGTTATTTGTGTTTTATATTTTTATAATTCAAGCCTTTTACATTTTTATATTAATGCCTTACATTATAACATTATAAAGTAAACCGCATTAGTTTGTTTGTTTTCGCGGTGACTAGAGCGTCCCTAGGAATAGGCTATGGTCGCTCTGGCCATCGCGTCCCACTTTTGGAGGACTGGGCACGACTTGTCGAAGGCGTGGTGGTGCTTCGTCTCCCCATATTCGCGCATGCAGTTTATGCAATGGGGCTCTTCGTCTTTCCTGCTGCATAGGTCGGGTTCATCCTGGCTATGCGGTTTGCCACATTTTGCACACAGGTCTCGCGTTTCGGGCATCAAACAAAAACGTTTGGTGTGTCCGAAAGCCAGGCACCTGGTGCATTGGATGAGTGGCGTCTGGTCTGCCACTGCGACTCTCTGGAGGTCGATATATAGCCGCTTCACCTCTGTCGCTCTCCTCCATACAGCAGGCGACGTGCTGATCACAACGTGGTGGAACTGTGAGTGGCGCGATCGCTTTTTGAATTTGACAGTCACGCGGTCGTCGCCCTCGGCGAGACCCTCGAACAGGGCCCCATTCTGATTCCGAAGGGCGCGAAGGATCTCATGATCATCATGAATCTTTAATACGTCCCTCAAAATCAGAAGAGGGTCCCTGTTCTTTATCTCCTCGACAACGAATCGACCTGCGACTCCCTCGAGCCTTTCCTTTACTTTTCTTCTGTCCTCCTCACTTCGGCATCCCATAATTACTTTTCTTTCCTTTGCTTTTCTCACTCTCTCCACCTTTACCCAGCCCTCCTTGGCATCCATGGCCTCTCTGATATTTTTCAGGACTTCTTCCGCTGAATCGGTCTCGTTAGTAGAGGAGACGCTTACGGAGTGGAGCGTCTGCGGCGGGAGCGCTGCTTCCCTGTGATGGTTGGCGGCCGCTGCACTCGCGTAAGTTACCGTCTCTTTCTCTCTCTCCCTTTCCCTTTCGTCCTGTCTCTCCATTCGATCCCTTAGCTCGCACATCACTTTTCCATTCTCCCTGATTAGCCTCTCATTTTCCTCTATCTTTTCCAATATTTTCGTGTCGTAGGCACACGGGGCGGAGACCGGGACGACGGGGGCCGGTAACCCCGCCGGCCCAGCACTCTGCCCCGCCTGAATCTTATTTTTGTTTCTCATTTTTTCCCTTTCCCTTTCCAACGTGTATGCCCTAATATTCTCTTGTATCCCTGTGACTGCGTCACCTATTGCCCGTTTAATATCCGATTTCAAGTTCCTGGATAGGGCTATTTGTTGCCTAATGGTAACGCAGCATACCATCGCATTCCGAAGAGGACATTTTGGAGACTGTTCGTCGGGCGAGGGAGGACCGGTAGTGGCCTGGATCTTTTCAATGCTCCTCCGGACGTTTCCGTACATGCTTGTCACTATTTCGACTTCAGGGCCGTCCTCAACCGTAAAGGTTCTCTGCCTATCTGCAGGAGGAGCTCCCCTCTTTTCAAGAGGCGAACGGAAGGTGCTCATGACTCCTGGTGCGCGTTTACTTATTTAGGGTTAAGATAGAATTAATAATATATTATAATGTCAGTATTTTAGATTTGTCAATAATATAATTGAGATTAGAATACTAATCTATAGTTAAAATTGTATAAGATATAAGGGACAAAACACAAACACAAATATCACGTCATACAACTACTAGTGGACAAACGGTAAGCCGAGTGAACACGAAAAAGGTCAAAAACCAAATGAACTTCGTAAAGTAAAGACAAAATCAAATTATAAAACCACGGTCTAGTCAAGTTCCTAGTCAAAACAATAATTAGTCAACAATTTAATATTTGTAAATATACACGCGTTAATTAAGTAATAAAATTATAGTCAATAAATATATAATACGAACAAGTTCGTATGTCACTACAATGGTCAATGGCCTCACTCCAAACCGGTTTCAGCCGGTTTTAGGCGGCCCCGCGTAGGACTCCTCCCAACCGAGCCGACGTGCCTAAGGCAGTAAATTCGGGAGGGCGGGCGGGGCGCGCGATTCTTAAAAATGCAATTAGCCAAAAAAGTACTGACTCCAGCGAGTCGCGAGAGGTACCTACGGAAAGGTCTCGTCAGCAGCCACACGGTGGTGCAATCGGTTAGGTAGGCGTTCCTGTGAAAATTTGGAAATATCGCCGAAAAACGGTTTATTTACAATAAAAATTTGAATGAAAAGTTAATTTTCAGGCGAACTGTACCACCCAGAGAATCGGGAACGGTACCTACGGACAGATGACGTCCCAGTGGACACGTTCCAAACACTAGATGCACAGGTTTGTAAAGATGGATGACCAAAAACGAGGAGGTAAGTCTGAATGGGTAGGCACTGAACGGGTCAGTCGCTCCCTCGGGATCCTCTCGGAGTATAGGTGTTTAAATGGTGCGGCGGTGAAGATGCCGTCTCCCTTGAACCTCCCAAGGTGCAAGAACCCCCCTGTACCTACGTGAAATTACAGAAGTAAATGTTTATGTAAAATGTTATAAAAATATTCAGGAATCGGCCTGGATATGCACGATACAGATGACGATGTGCCCGCGTGGGTAGTCGGAGGACAGGTATTGTCCTCGCGCACCTGATGGTATGCGATTCGTTCTATGAGTCAGTAGTAAAAAATTTAATAAAATACGATAAACTGATGGAAACCGACGAAAATCCCTATTCCGCAGACGAAATACGGTCCTACGATGCACAGGATCCACCTGATGTACTCGTGTATGGTATCAGACGACGCGGAACGTCGTCGCACACAACTTTGTATAGCTAGCGTATCAGGGATCAGTGCAAAAATTTCGATTGTCAAGCAATATGCTGTGCTGAATTGTCCAAAATTTGCACAAAAAGCGGTGAAGTCAATGAATTTTCGTGGAATTTTTCCAATTTTCCGGTCGCGCCGTGTAGCCGGCAGCGGTGCGAATTCAAAAATATATAGCACTATAGTATTTATTCCGTAAATTTGGTTCAAAAAATCAATATAAAGTTTCTATCAGAACAATTGTTATAAATTACTGTGCCCTAAGGTAAACTCTGGCCACGCCCACTCGATTTGAAACGCTAATTACTCAAAAAGTATAGGTCCCAGAGAGTAGCACGTGGTACCGGCGGACTCGTCTCGACGAGCTCCTCAAGGACAAATAGTTAAATCTCTGAAAAATCCTGAAACTACGATTATAGAATTTGCCTGAAAAACCAAAAATTCTTAAAAATGCAATTAGCCAAAAAAGTACTGACTCCAGCGAGTCGCGAGAGGTACCTACGGAAAGGTCTCGTCAGCAGCCACACGGTGGTGCAATCGGTTAGGTAGGCGTTCCTGTGAAAATTTGGAAATATCGCCGAAAAACGGTTTATTTACAATAAAAATTTGAATGAAAAGTTAATTTTCAGGCGAACTGTACCACCCAGAGAATCGGGAACGGTACCTACGGACAGATGACGTCCCAGTGGACACGTTCCAAACACTAGATGCACAGGTTTGTAAAGATGGATGACCAAAAACGAGGAGGTAAGTCTGAATGGGTAGGCACTGAACGGGTCAGTCGCTCCCTCGGGATCCTCTCGGAGTATAGGTGTTTAAATGGTGCGGCGGTGAAGATGCCGTCTCCCTTGAACCTCCCAAGGTGCAAGAACCCCCCTGTACCTACGTGAAATTACAGAAGTAAATGTTTATGTAAAATGTTATAAAAATATTCAGGAATCGGCCTGGATATGCACGATACAGATGACGATGTGCCCGCGTGGGTAGTCGGAGGACAGGTATTGTCCTCGCGCACCTGATGGTATGCGATTCGTTCTATGAGTCAGTAGTAAAAAATTTAATAAAATACGATAAACTGATGGAAACCGACGAAAATCCCTATTCCGCAGACGAAATACGGTCCTACGATGCACAGGATCCACCTGATGTACTCGTGTATGGTATCAGACGACGCGGAACGTCGTCGCACACAACTTGGTATAGCTAGCGTATCAGGGATCAGTGCAAAAATTTCGATTGTCAAGCAATATGCTGTGCTGAATTGTCCAAAATTTGCACAAAAAGCGGTGAAGTCAATGAATTTTCGTGGAATTTTTCCAATTTTCCGGTCGCGCCGTGTAGCCGGCAGCGGTGCGAATTCAAAAATATATAGCACTATAGTATTTATTCCGTAAATTTGGTTCAAAAAATCAATATAAAGTTTCTATCAGAACGGTTAGGTTAGGTTAGGTTAGGTTAGGTTAGGTTAGGTTAGGTTAGGTTAGGTTAGGTTAGGTTAGGTTAGGTTAGGTTAGGTTAGGTTAGGTTAGGTTAGGTTAGGTTAGGTTAGGTTAGGTTAGGTTAGGTTAGGTTAGGTTAGGTTAGGTTAGGTTAGGTTAGGTTAGGTTAGGTTAGGTTAGGTTAGGTTAGGTTAGGTTAGGTTAGGTTAGGTTAGGTTAGGTTAGGTTAGGTTAGGTTAGGTTAGGTTAGGTTAGGTTAGGTTAGGTTAGGTTAGGTTAGGTTAGGTTAGGTTAGGTTAGGTTAGGTTAGGTTAGGTTAGGTTAGGTTAGGTTAGGTTAGGTTAGGTTAGGTTAGGTTAGGTTAGGTTAGGTTAGGTTAGGTTAGGTTAGGTTAGGTTAGGTTAGGTTAGGTTAGGTTAGGTTAGGTTAGGTTAGGTTAGGTTAGGTTAGGTTAGGTTAGGTTAGGTTAGGTTAGGTTTTTTTTTTTTTTTTTTTTTTTTTTTTTTTTCAAGGTTCGCTCGTTTCCCCCACTGGATTAATCTTGTGGGGTCCTTGTTTGCGGTTTTAATTGTTTACTAGTTTTAGAAAGGAAAAAGAATAAGTGAGTTTATAAATTTCAGTTTAGAGTCTAAGTGCCAAGAAGGGTTGTTATTCTATTTAGAGATTGATAGCGAATATCTCGGTTTATTGGGTGGCTTATTAGATAATAAGCCACAGAATGCCCGGTTTAAAATTAATACTGCAAAATTAAATCAAATCGTTGTGTGGTAAGCATTTGGCCGTTTGAGTGATGGTAGCCCGGCAACCGACGGACCTTAGCCCGTCGGTTGCCCAGTTGTCATCACTCACTATTAAAAACTTTTGTGCGCAATTTTACATACATAGGTATATAGATACATATATATATAGCATACAATAATAACAATAAGAATTGCGCATCGGACAATAACAATATATTAATATATTTTATATTTCTAAGCTTGATAGTTTATATATATATATATATATAGGTTAATATAACTGAATATACTACGTGATCTGACAAATAAATGATTTAAAGTAATATATAAAACAGATAGAAATAACTTCGAAGAGGAAGATTGTCGACTTGGTTCAATTTTCATCAGAAAATTGTTACAAGTGCGGTTTTTTAAAATTGTATACTAAGTATAGATTTAAGCTTATCAGAAAAAGAAGTAGACATAGTAAAGATCATAGTACAATATATATATTACATTTATATCCTTTAAAGAATAAAACCATGAATATTTAAATAGCAGACACTTAAATATATATATAAAAACATGTAAATAATCTCTATTTAAGCTGGGAGGTCGAGATTATCAATTTGCGGGTTTAAAATGGGTTAAATTTTTTTAACTTTAGTGGATAGTTTATTTATTTGTTATTTGTGTTTTATATTTTTATAATTCAAGCCTTTTACATTTTTATATTAATGCCTTACATTATAACATTATAAAGTAAATCGCATTAGTTTGTTTGTTTTCGCGGTGACTAGAGCGTCCCTAGGAATAGGCTATGGTCGCTCTGGCCATCGCGTCCCACTTTTGGAGGACTGGGCACGACTTGTCGAAGGCGTGGTGGTGCTTCGTCTCCCCATATTCGCGCATGCAGTTTATGCAATGGGGCTCTTCGTCTTTCCTGCTGCATAGGTCGGGTTCATCCTGGCTATGCGGTTTGCCACATTTTGCACACAGGTCTCGCGTTTCGGGCATCAAACAAAAACGTTTGGTGTGTCCGAAAGCCAGGCACCTGGTGCATTGGATGAGTGGCGTCTGGTCTGCCACTGCGACTCTCTGGAGGTCGATATATAGCCGCTTCACCTCTGTCGCTCTCCTCCATACAGCAGGCGACGTGCTGATCACAACGTGGTGGAACTGTGAGTGGCGCGATCGCTTTTTGAATTTGACAGTCACGCGGTCGTCGCCCTCGGCGAGACCCTCGAACAGGGCCCCATTCTGATTCCGAAGGGCGCGAAGGATCTCATGATCATCATGAATCTTTAATACGTCCCTCAAAATCAGAAGAGGGTCCCTGTTCTTTATCTCCTCGACAACGAATCGACCTGCGACTCCCTCGAGCCTTTCCTTTACCTTTCTTCTGTCCTCCTCACTTCGGCATCCCATAATTACTTTTCTTTCCTTTGCCTTTCTCACTCTCTCCACCTTTACCCAGCCCTCCTTGGCGTCCATGGCCTCTCTGATATTTTGCAGGACTTCTTCCGCTGAATCGGTCTCGTTAGTAGAGGAGACGCTTACGGAGTGGAGCGTCTGCGGCGGGAGCGCTGCTTCCCTGTGATGGTTGGCGGCCGCTGCACTCGCGTAAGTTACCGTCTCTCTCTCTCTCTCCCTTTCCCTTTCGTCCTGTCTCTCCATTCGATCCCTTAGCTCGCACATCACTTTTCCATTCTCCCTGATTAGCCTCTCATTTTCCTCTATCTTTTCCAATATTTTCGTGTCGTAGGCACACGGGGCGGAGACCGGGACGACGGGGGCCGGTGACCCCGCCGGCCCAGCACTCTGCCCCGCCTGAATCTTATTTTTGTTTCTCATTTTTTCCCTTTCCCTTTCCAACGTGTATGCCCTAATGTTCTCTTGTATCCCTGTGACTGCGTCGCCTATTGCCCGTTTAATATCCGATTTCAAGTTCCTGGATAGGGCTATTTGTTGCCTAATGGTAACGCAGCATACCATCGCATTCCGAAGAGGACATTTTGGAGACTGTTCGTCGGGCGAGGGAGGACCGGTAGTGGCCTGGATCTTTTCAATGCTCCTCCGGACGTTTCCGTACATGCTTGTCACTATTTCGACCTCAGGGCCGTCCTCAACCGTAAAGGTTCTCTGCCTATCTGCAGGAGGAGCTCCCCTCTTTTCAAGAGGCGAACGAAAGGTGCTCATGACTCCTGGTGCGCGTTTACTTATTTAGGGTTAAGATAAAATTAATAATATATTATAATGTCAGTATTTTAGATTTGTCAATAATATAATTGAGATTAGAATACTAATCTATAGTTAAAATTGTATAAGATATAAGGGACAAAACACAAACACAAAATATCACGTCATACAACTACTAGTGGACAAACGGTAAGCCGAGTGAACACGAAAAAGGTCAAAAACCAAATGAACTTCGTAAAGTAAAAACAAAATTATAA
The DNA here is from genome assembly GCA_963662185.1 of Eilema griseolum. NCBI lineage: Eukaryota > Metazoa > Arthropoda > Insecta > Lepidoptera > Erebidae > Eilema > Eilema griseolum. The sequence continues at coordinate 27,464,375 of OY759241.1, forward strand.
AACCACGGTCCAGTCAAGTTCCAAGTCAAATCAATAGTTAGTCAACAAATTAGGTATAAATATACACGCGTTAATTAAATCATAAAATTATAGTCAATAAATACCTATATATAATACGAACAAGTTCGTATGTCACACTACAATGGTCAATGGCCTCACTCCAAACCGGTTTCAGCCGGTTTCAGGCGGCCCCGCGTAGGACTCCTCCCAACCGAGCCGACGTGCCTAAGGCAGTAAATTCGGGTGGGCGGGCGGGGCGCGCGATTCTTAAAAATGCAATTAGCCAAAAAAGTACTGACTCCAGCGAGTCGCGAGAGGTACCTACGGAAAGGTCTCGTCAGCAGCCACACGGTGGTGCAATCGGTTAGGTAGGCGTTCCTGTGAAAATTTGGAAATATCGCCGAAAAACGGTTTATTTACAATAAAAATTTGGATAAAAAGTTAATTTTCAGGCGAACTGTACCACCCAGAGAATCGGGAACGGTACCTACGGACAGATGACGTCCCAGTGGACACGTTCCAAACACTAGATGCACAGGTTTGTAAAGATGGATGACCAAAAACGAGGAGGTAAGTCTGAATGGGTAGGCACTGAACGGGTCAGTCACTCCCTCGGGATCCTCTCGGAGTATAGGTGTTTAAATGGTGCGGCGGTGAAGATGCCGTCTCCTTTGAACCTCCCAAGGTGCAAGAACCCCCCTGTACCTACGTGAAATTACAGAAGTAAATGTTTATGTAAAATGTTATAAAAATATTCAGGAATCGACCTGGATATGCACGATACAGATGACGATGTGCCCGTGTGGGTAGTCGGAGGACAGGTATTGTCCTCGCGCACCTGATGGTATGCGATTCGTACTATGAGTCAGTAGTAAAAAATTTAATAAAATACGATAAACTGATGGAAACCGACGAAAATCCCTATTCCGCAGACGAAATACGGTCCTACGATGCACAGGATCCACCTGATGTACTCGTGTATAGTATCAGACGACGCGGAACGTCGTCGCACACAACTTGGTATAGCTAGCGTATCAGGGACCAGTACAAAAGTTACGATTGTCAAGCAATATGCTGTGCTAAATTGTCCAAAATTTGCACAAAAAGCGGTGAAGTGAATGAATTTTCGTGGAAATTTTCCAATTTTCCGGTCGCGCCGTGTAGCCGGCAGCGGTGCGAATTCAAAAATATATAGCACTATAGTATTTATTCCGTAAATTTGGTTCAAAAAATCAATATAAAGTTTCTATCAGAACAATTGTTATAAATTACTGTGCCCTAAGGTAAACTCTGGCCACGCCCACTCGATTTGAAACGCTAATTACTCAAAAAGTATAGGTCCCAGAGAGTAGAACGTGGTACCGGCGGACTCGTCTCGACGAGCTCCTCAAGGACAAATAGTTAAATCTCTGAAAAATCCTGAAACTACGATTATAGAATTTGCCTGAAAAACCAAAAATTCTTAAAAATGCAATTAGCCAAAAAAGTACTGACTCCAGCGAGTCGCGAGAGGTACCTACGGAAAGGTCTCGTCAGCAGCCACACGGTGGTGCAATCGGTTAGGTAGGCGTTCCTGTGAAAATTTGGAAATATCGCCGAAAAACGGTTTATTTACAATAAAAATTTGGATAAAAAGTTAATTTTCAGGCGAACTGTACCACCCAGAGAATCGGGAACGGTACCTACGGACAGATGACGTCCCAGTGGACACGTTCCAAACACTAGATGCACAGGTTTGTAAAGATGGATGACCAAAAACGAGGAGGTAAGTCTGAATGGGTAGGCACTGAACGGGTCAGTCACTCCCTCGGGATCCTCTCGGAGTATAGGTGTTTAAATGGTGCGGCGGTGAAGATGCCGTCTCCTTTGAACCTCCCAAGGTGCAAGAACCCCCCTGTACCTACGTGAAATTACAGAAGTAAATGTTTATGTAAAATGTTATAAAAATATTCAGGAATCGACCTGGATATGCACGATACAGATGACGATGTGCCCGTGTGGGTAGTCGGAGGACAGGTATTGTCCTCGCGCACCTGATGGTATGCGATTCGTACTATGAGTCAGTAGTAAAAAATTTAATAAAATACGATAAACTGATGGAAACCGACGAAAATCCCTATTCCGCAGACGAAATACGGTCCTACGATGCACAGGATCCACCTGATGTACTCGTGTATAGTATCAGACGACGCGGAACGTCGTCGCACACAACTTGGTATAGCTAGCGTATCAGGGACCAGTACAAAAGTTACGATTGTCAAGCAATATGCTGTGCTAAATTGTCCAAAATTTGCACAAAAAGCGGTGAAGTGAATGAATTTTCGTGGAAATTTTCCAATTTTCCGGTCGCGCCGTGTAGCCGGCAGCGGTGCGAATTCAAAAATATATAGCACTATAGTATTTATTCCGTAAATTTGGTTCAAAAAATCAATATAAAGTTTCTATCAGAACAATTGTTATAAATTACTGTGCCCTAAGGTAAACTCTGGCCACGCCCACTCGATTTGAAACGCTAATTACTCAAAAAGTATAGGTCCCAGAGAGTAGAACGTGGTACCGGCGGACTCGTCTCGACGAGCTCCTCAAGGACAAATAGTTAAATCTCTGAAAAATCCTGAAACTACGATTATAGAATTTGCCTGAAAAACCAAAAATTCTTAAAAATGCAATTAGCCAAAAAAGTACTGACTCCAGCGAGTCGCGAGAGGTACCTACGGAAAGGTCTCGTCAGCAGCCACACGGTGGTGCAATCGGTTAGGTAGGCGTTCCTGTGAAAATTTGGAAATATCGCCGAAAAACGGTTTATTTACAATAAAAATTTGGATAAAAAGTTAATTTTCAGGCGAACTGTACCACCCAGAGAATCGGGAACGGTACCTACGGACAGATGACGTCCCAGTGGACACGTTCCAAACACTAGATGCACAGGTTTGTAAAGATGGATGACCAAAAACGAGGAGGTAAGTCTGAATGGGTAGGCACTGAACGGGTCAGTCACTCCCTCGGGATCCTCTCGGAGTATAGGTGTTTAAATGGTGCGGCGGTGAAGATGCCGTCTCCTTTGAACCTCCCAAGGTGCAAGAACCCCCCTGTACCTACGTGAAATTACAGAAGTAAATGTTTATGTAAAATGTTATAAAAATATTCAGGAATCGACCTGGATATGCACGATACAGATGACGATGTGCCCGTGTGGGTAGTCGGAGGACAGGTATTGTCCTCGCGCACCTGATGGTATGCGATTCGTACTATGAGTCAGTAGTAAAAAATTTAATAAAATACGATAAACTGATGGAAACCGACGAAAATCCCTATTCCGCAGACGAAATACGGTCCTACGATGCACAGGATCCACCTGATGTACTCGTGTATAGTATCAGACGACGCGGAACGTCGTCGCACACAACTTGGTATAGCTAGCGTATCAGGGACCAGTACAAAAGTTACGATTGTCAAGCAATATGCTGTGCTAAATTGTCCAAAATTTGCACAAAAAGCGGTGAAGTGAATGAATTTTCGTGGAAATTTTCCAATTTTCCGGTCGCGCCGTGTAGCCGGCAGCGGTGCGAATTCAAAAATATATAGCACTATAGTATTTATTCCGTAAATTTGGTTCAAAAAATCAATATAAAGTTTCTATCAGAACAATTGTTATAAATTACTGTGCCCTAAGGTAAACTCTGGCCACGCCCACTCGATTTGAAACGCTAATTACTCAAAAAGTATAGGTCCCAGAGAGTAGAACGTGGTACCGGCGGACTCGTCTCGACGAGCTCCTCAAGGACAAATAGTTAAATCTCTGAAAAATCCTGAAACTACGATTATAGAATTTGCCTGAAAAACCAAAAATTCTTAAAAATGCAATTAGCCAAAAAAGTACTGACTCCAGCGAGTCGCGAGAGGTACCTACGGAAAGGTCTCGTCAGCAGCCACACGGTGGTGCAATCGGTTAGGTAGGCGTTCCTGTGAAAATTTGGAAATATCGCCGAAAAACGGTTTATTTACAATAAAAATTTGGATAAAAAGTTAATTTTCAGGCGAACTGTACCACCCAGAGAATCGGGAACGGTACCTACGGACAGATGACGTCCCAGTGGACACGTTCCAAACACTAGATGCACAGGTTTGTAAAGATGGATGACCAAAAACGAGGAGGTAAGTCTGAATGGGTAGGCACTGAACGGGTCAGTCACTCCCTCGGGATCCTCTCGGAGTATAGGTGTTTAAATGGTGCGGCGGTGAAGATGCCGTCTCCTTTGAACCTCCCAAGGTGCAAGAACCCCCCTGTACCTACGTGAAATTACAGAAGTAAATGTTTATGTAAAATGTTATAAAAATATTCAGGAATCGACCTGGATATGCACGATACAGATGACGATGTGCCCGTGTGGGTAGTCGGAGGACAGGTATTGTCCTCGCGCACCTGATGGTATGCGATTCGTACTATGAGTCAGTAGTAAAAAATTTAATAAAATACGATAAACTGATGGAAACCGACGAAAATCCCTATTCCGCAGACGAAATACGGTCCTACGATGCACAGGATCCACCTGATGTACTCGTGTATAGTATCAGACGACGCGGAACGTCGTCGCACACAACTTGGTATAGCTAGCGTATCAGGGACCAGTACAAAAGTTACGATTGTCAAGCAATATGCTGTGCTAAATTGTCCAAAATTTGCACAAAAAGCGGTGAAGTGAATGAATTTTCGTGGAAATTTTCCAATTTTCCGGTCGCGCCGTGTAGCCGGCAGCGGTGCGAATTCAAAAATATATAGCACTATAGTATTTATTCCGTAAATTTGGTTCAAAAAATCAATATAAAGTTTCTATCAGAACAATTGTTATAAATTACTGTGCCCTAAGGTAAACTCTGGCCACGCCCACTCGATTTGAAACGCTAATTACTCAAAAAGTATAGGTCCCAGAGAGTAGAACGTGGTACCGGCGGACTCGTCTCGACGAGCTCCTCAAGGACAAATAGTTAAATCTCTGAAAAATCCTGAAACTACGATTATAGAATTTGCCTGAAAAACCAAAAATTCTTAAAAATGCAATTAGCCAAAAAAGTACTGACTCCAGCGAGTCGCGAGAGGTACCTACGGAAAGGTCTCGTCAGCAGCCACACGGTGGTGCAATCGGTTAGGTAGGCGTTCCTGTGAAAATTTGGAAATATCGCCGAAAAACGGTTTATTTACAATAAAAATTTGGATAAAAAGTTAATTTTCAGGCGAACTGTACCACCCAGAGAATCGGGAACGGTACCTACGGACAGATGACGTCCCAGTGGACACGTTCCAAACACTAGATGCACAGGTTTGTAAAGATGGATGACCAAAAACGAGGAGGTAAGTCTGAATGGGTAGGCACTGAACGGGTCAGTCACTCCCTCGGGATCCTCTCGGAGTATAGGTGTTTAAATGGTGCGGCGGTGAAGATGCCGTCTCCTTTGAACCTCCCAAGGTGCAAGAACCCCCCTGTACCTACGTGAAATTACAGAAGTAAATGTTTATGTAAAATGTTATAAAAATATTCAGGAATCGACCTGGATATGCACGATACAGATGACGATGTGCCCGTGTGGGTAGTCGGAGGACAGGTATTGTCCTCGCGCACCTGATGGTATGCGATTCGTACTATGAGTCAGTAGTAAAAAATTTAATAAAATACGATAAACTGATGGAAACCGACGAAAATCCCTATTCCGCAGACGAAATACGGTCCTACGATGCACAGGATCCACCTGATGTACTCGTGTATAGTATCAGACGACGCGGAACGTCGTCGCACACAACTTGGTATAGCTAGCGTATCAGGGACCAGTACAAAAGTTACGATTGTCAAGCAATATGCTGTGCTAAATTGTCCAAAATTTGCACAAAAAGCGGTGAAGTGAATGAATTTTCGTGGAAATTTTCCAATTTTCCGGTCGCGCCGTGTAGCCGGCAGCGGTGCGAATTCAAAAATATATAGCACTATAGTATTTATTCCGTAAATTTGGTTCAAAAAATCAATATAAAGTTTCTATCAGAACGGTTAGGTTAGGTTAGGTTAGGTTAGGTTAGGTTAGGTTAGGTTAGGTTAGGTTAGGTTAGGTTAGGTTAGGTTAGGTTAGGTTAGGTTAGGTTAGGTTAGGTTAGGTTAGGTTAGGTTAGGTTAGGTTAGGTTAGGTTAGGTTAGGTTAGGTTAGGTTAGGTTAGGTTAGGTTAGGTTAGGTTAGGTTAGGTTAGGTTAGGTTAGGTTAGGTTAGGTTAGGTTAGGTTAGGTTAGGTTAGGTTAGGTTAGGTTAGGTTAGGTTAGGTTAGGTTAGGTTAGGTTAGGTTAGGTTAGGTTAGGTTAGGTTAGGTTAGGTTAGGTTAGGTTAGGTTAGGTTAGGTTAGGTTAGGTTAGGTTAGGTTAGGTTAGGTTAGGTTAGGTTAGGTTAGGTTAGGTTAGGTTAGGTTAGGTTAGGTTAGGTTAGGTTAGGTTAGGTTAGGTTAGGTTAGGTTAGGTTAGGTTA